>JAKCPB010000279.1:0-68569 GCA_021442155.1 Cymbidium sinense | reverse complement strand
AAAGATAAAGAACACTTGCATCTAGCTTAGGCATTCCACCTTTAAAAGGTCATGGAAACTTCGGATTTCATTTACCATAAGAAAGAAATAAAATTCATCAAGCATCACTTTCGATTCAATTTCCTTAAAAGCAATTTCGAAACACACACAAAAGCCAATCGATTCAATTTCCCTCGTAAAATAATTTTAGCGTGCTTTATACCTTTCAAACAACAAAATGATCTAATTTCCCCTTAGGTAAAACCAATTTCAGCAATTTTCTCATATCCAAAAATTTTTTCAACAAGGGAAACACATAGGTGCTCATTAAAAAGCAGCAAATAGCACAATATTTGGGTCATACATCATCCCAAAGCATTTTTTCAGCAAACTAAACAACTTAAATTTGATAAATAAAAGCAATAAGCATGAGATTTGGGCCATACATCATCCCAAATTCTAAAGGAAACTTTCAAAGATGAAGCATGAATTTAAGCATATTTTGCAAAACCCTAATTTTCAGATACCCAAATGCATAAGAATAAGTTTAGGGAGAGAAACGACTGAAGTGTCGATTGCTAAAGGAAAAGGAGGAAGAAAGGCTAGGATTAACAACCAGCCAATTTATTGCATCAAAACAAACTAAGATAAAAATCTGCTATGATGCTTTCAAGAAACCAAGTCCAAGATCGCACCTTTCCAACAAAGACTCCAACCACAAGGAGAGCCCGTTGAACCACAATCACCCCAAAATCGACAACTCATAACACACATAAGGTAAATCAAAATCATCTTCTCCGAAAGACCCAAATAGCAAAATATAACTTAGGTTGAAATGAAACAACCGAACTTTCGAGAAAAGGGAAAGGAAGAGATAGAGTTCTGTCGGAGCTTGGTCGATCTCCACTGCTCTAGAACTCATGGAGGAGACGCACGAGAGGGAGAAAATCAGGAGTCTTCATCGAGAGAAACGAAGGAGTTCGTGAGAGGGAGGATCGGCCCAAAGAAACGAATGAGAGGGACATCACGAAGGGAATCGCACGAGTGCTTCAAAGAGCGAAGAAATGAGAGAGGAGAGAATGAAGAGAATGCCGTGAATGAGGTCAACGGGAGATAGCTGAGAGAGCCTATTCCTGCCTTGATTGCCTAATCGCCCAAGGAGATTTTACCGCTTAATGGGTAAGATGGTAGGGTTGTAAAATTAGCTAATTAGCTTAGCAATTAAGATAATTAAATTTAATCATATAAATTTTATGAATCATCCACAATAAACCCCAACAATATGGGTGTCAATTTTGTTTTTGTTGTGCCAACGAATCCACGATCGACAATCGAGGCCATTTTGAGCAAAGTCAATGTCGAATGAAATTAGGTCTAAATTGAGATGTCACGCCAAATTGCTTGACCGACGCTGCAATCGCCGCGCCGCTTGATAGTTTCGACGCTTCCATACACGATCAATTTCAAACGAGGTCGCGGACATCATCGGCTTCGACTTTGATATGATAATTTCATTAAAAATTAATGATTTTAATTTTTGATCGATCATTAATTGATTTGATCTTTTTTATTTAATTAATTTTAATATTTTGATGCAAGTCAATTTTCAAATTAAAGTGAATTTAATTGATTTTGAAGTGATTAGATTTTACATCGCGATGTTATTTAATTATTTATTTAATTTATGATTCATTTAATTATGAACCATATGTGGAGGTCAACAATGCCCCCCCAACAAACATGGTACGCATGGAGCGACCGTGTTTGTTGTAAGTTGACCTATGGATCTCCAAGAGATTTGCTTGATGTCACGCTAAAGTTGTAATTTCAACAACTTTTGATAATACCGATCATTGCCTCGATAGAAGTGAGTATAACTCTCGTGTTGAAGCATTTATTTCTGCTACAATAAATTGGAACCGATATTTGTTGTCATTAGTCCAATGCTTTGTGCTTGATTGACTAGATGAGAGCTTTGACTTGTCATCATCAACTTGTCAAGAGAATTTGGTGCATCTTCAACCCCATGTTTTTTGTGCTTTGGACGTTGAAGACTTCCTCCCGAGAGTTTGAAATTTATATTTTCCTCTTGTCCGCTTTGCCTTAGACTTGATGGAGTTGATGATTTGTTGAAGATGAGAACATCTTCGTCCTGCTATGCTTTGAGGGACTTGTTGAAGATTTTTGAAATTTGGGATTTGTATTTTCCTCCGCCCCGCTTTGTGCCTCGGACTTGATGGAGTGAGATGAGAATGTCTTCCCCGTGCTTTGACTGACTTGTTGAAGATTTCATCTCAAATTTGGGATTTGTATTTTCCTCCCCCGCTTGCCTTGAGGACTTGATGGAGTTGATGAGATAGAAATGTCTTCGCCCCATGCTTTGTGCTTTGATGGACTTGTTGAAGATTTCATCTCGAGGATTCAGATCTTGTGCCTCCTTTATCCTCGGCTTCATGCCTTGATGGATTTGATGGAGGAAAGTCCCAATTATCTTGAGATTTGTCGCGATACAAAATTACCTTCCTAGCCGCTTTATGTAGGAAGGATAAATGCCGATAGCTCTCGAGCTTGTGTTGATCAATGGCAAAGAGTCATCATCGTGCTTGCACATGTAATGGATATCTTGATGACAAAACTCCTTAGTTCTTTTTAGCTTTATACTAACATTGGGATAGCTTCTTCCCTCCGCTTTTGCTTGATTGGACTTAATGAAGAAGAATTTCCTGCTTTCTCGCTTTGATAGACTTATAAGGAGTTGAGATTTCACATTTGTATTTGATTCCAAACTCGCTTAGTGCCTTCTCGAGTAAGGATTCTTTTTTGTAGAATTGAGAAATGACCTTACGACCAATAGGATAATTCCCGCGTCACTTGAACTCACCAAGTTGGAGAGATTTGGGGATTTGGATGCTCTGTCTTTGAACTAAAGTAGGAGGATCCCTTACTACTTTGCATGTTGAGCAGATCTGCCGACTCACCGTATTTTGGCATGTTGAGTCCGACCTTATACACCCACTTGAGTCGTGGACTTGAGCAATTGATGAAGGATTTTATCCTCGGGCTAACGAGATGGGGATCTCTTACTACAACCTTGTGGCGGTTGAGTAAGCACCACTGACTACCATATTTGGGCGTGTTGAGTCTGACCTTATACACCAACTCGAGCCTTTAGATTTGAAGTGGGATGATAAATGTATATCCAACTTGGTTTGTTGAAGTTTGCACTTGAAAATTTTCTTCTTTGGTCAAGAAGACTTTTAAATTTGAGCATTTGAATACATAATTTTGAGTATGCATGGATCTCGACTAGCATGATGTCAACCCAAAGAAAAGGGATGCTCCTAGAATGCCCGATACTTTACTATAAAACTTTAAAAAATGCCCCCGCCTAACTGGGATTTTATTTTATTTTGAAATGCATTCTTGTGTTACAAGAGAATTTCCAATGAAAATAAGTGTTTGACAATAAAGATTTTCAAATGCAGATTTGTCCAATCACACTTTCATGTAATATTTCTTTAAATACCGTCCGCTGATTGGCGCATTGGTCTTTCACCTTTGAAGTCAACGAATGATAGTTCTCCTGATATACCTTTTCAATAACAAAAGGTCCTTCCCAATTAGGTTCAAATTTACATTCTCTGCGAGGATGATTGGTCTTCTCAAGACCGTGACCAATTCTCCTTCCAAAAGCTCGAGGATGTATCAGATGATCAATGCTCGACATCCTCGCCGATAGACTTCTAGATTTTTGAGCTTGAGCCAACCTCATCGCACATCAAGCTCTTCCATCCGAGATGAGCATTCTCATCTTGGGTAAGATTTTGTTGAATGGCTACAGCCGGGGTAGTTCAACTGTGGTAAAATCGCTTCACCCCAAACACTAGCAGTATAAGTGACTTAGGAGTCTTAAGTGGTGCGAAGCCCATAACGCCTTCCACAAGTTTGGTATGCCACTCTTTTATTTCTTGTGAGAATTTTTCTAAGCAATTTGACTAGTGTTTTATTAAATGCGCCAAGCCATTTGCTCGATTATAAATTGATGAATATCGCCAATAATCAATCTTATGTCGACAAGAAATTTATAAACTTTAGTACTTTTGAAGGTCGATGAAAATGATTCGTGGTACACCAAATCTATAAACAATATGGGTAAAGAAGTTAGTCACTTGTTCACCAGAACTTCTTTAAATGGCGCAAACCCACTTGGAGAAATAATCGGGTCGCTAAGATGAAGCTGCGACCGATGATGGTGGGATCAATTGGTCCAATTACATCCGCCCCCAAAGACTCAAATACCAAGATGCTATCTGGATGCAATGGATTTGGAGGTCGATGAATTATGTTACCATGGACCCGCATTCATGGCATCTCTTGGCATGATTGATACAATCTTTTACCATGACTACCAATAGTATCCAATTCTTTTAATTTTGAAAGCCATTTTAGACTGATTGGTGCACACAAAGTCCTTGATGGATTTCAACAATTACTTTGTTGGCTTCTTCTATTCCCAAACATCGTATACATCTGCTCAAGGATCTACATGTAGTATTGCCAACATAAGCATATAGCCTTTTCTCAAGTTGTATATCGACTTATTACTTGGCAATTTTCCCTTGAAGTAGTAATAAGGGTCCTCCGCCTTCCTTCTCTTCTATAAGAATTTCATTGTGTGGTTTTGCGCTTCCTGTGTTGAGGCTTTCTCGAATGGTTTGAAGCTTGTCTTGTTGACTTTGGAAAGTAATTTGTAAGGGAGTGTAAGAGCAACATGAGTCGCACCTGTTGATTTGCTTGATGACCCCTTCCAAATGGGATTTTAAACTTATCGCTCTAGACTCGGTGCAAACACTGATTAGATATAATTGTCATCGCATCCATACTGCCATTTCTTTAGCTAACTTAGACCGCTTGCTATTCCTAGCTCTAGAGACTCGAGTCATAATGATATTTGGAATTTGCTTCATAAGCTCGAGAACTCGCTTGTGATAGTAGGCCAATTCAAGCTTGTTGATTTTGTAAAGGCCCAACACTTGATTAATGACGAGTTGAGAATCATAAATTTGCAAAATTCTGACTCCATGGAAATGGCTTCCTCTAAACCTGCCACCAACGCTTCATATTCTGCTTCGTTGTTGGTTTGGGGTTGAGTTAATTTATAAGAATGTCTCATTATGCCACCTTCGTGATCAAGATGAGACCGATACCTTTGGGAGATTTGAGGGTTGAGTGTATTTAATGGGCGAAGCTCCATCAAAATACAATTCCCACATTTTATTCTTTCTTTTTCATATATGTGCATGATTTGCTCATCGTGAAGATCATCATTAAGCAATGAATCGCCGATGGGATGAGCGGCAAGAAAATCTGAATTTGCCCCTTCACCGCTCGGGAACATATGTAATATCAAATGTAGGACAACCCATCGTGCCAAGTGACCTGTCAATGTTGGTCTTGTCATCAAGAACTTCAACGGATCGATCCTTGAGATAAGGGTAATTTTATGAGAGATAGATAATGACGTATAAAGAAAATTAACGCCAAACAATGCTTCAATTGAGAATAACGCTTCTCGCCTATTAGTCTTCACTAATATAATATGTAGCATCTCCTTTCCTTCCTCATTATGTCGCCAACAAAGCACCTGAGATTCTTCCAGTCTGTGTACAAGATGAGAGGCTTTCCGATTGAGTGCAAGAATGGTGGATTCAATAGATATCTTTCGATACTCGTCAAGGCTCTTGACATTCTTCGTCCCACTGAAAGGAGTATCTTCTTCATTAATTTTGCAAAGGGTCGACATCCGCACGATTTGATATAAATCTTCTAATGAATGCGAGATGTCCTCAGATGGAGCAAAGTTGATGAAGACTCCTTGGAGGAGGCATTTGACAATCGCTTTGATTTTGTTGGGATCGATTTCAATCCCTCCACGGCACAACATATCCAAGGAACTTTCCAAGAAACTCCAAAGGCACTTAGAGGATTCATCTTGAGATCATATTTTGATTCTTTCAAAGATGATCCTTAAATCATCGAGATGATCTTGATCTATACTCTTGACAACGTCATCAACATAAGACTCTACTTTTGATGAATCAACTCATCAAAGATTCGTGTCATAGCCTTTGGTATGTAGCTCCAAAGATTCTTCAAGCCGGGCATCAGAGAATATATGCCAACGCCCCGAATGAGGTATGCTTCTCATCTTCGAGCCATCTTGATTTGATTGTAACCGACGATCCGTCCATAAATGAGAACATATGGTTTGAAGTGTTATCCACTAACAGCCTGATAGGAAGCAAAAGTCATCCTTTGGACATGCTTTGTTTAAATCAAGTCATACGTATAATCACCACCATTCTTCTTTTCACGGGACAATATTAGCTATCCAACAGATATTTTTCTTCTCGAATAAAACCAAATGAGAGCTTCTTGGTTTCTACAATTACTGTTCTTCAACCTCCAATCTCATTCTCTAGAGGCTTGTTTGACTGGTCGCAGATCCGCTTAATTGCTAATTTGTGAACCGCTATATCAGGATAAGCTGCATTTCAGATATGTCCAGTAAAAGCAATCCAATTCAGAGCAAGTTTTTAATTCTTCCACTTTATCTTCGTGAAGTAGTGGCACCGATGAACGGGAGGATCCTCCTCGCCTCAAATTAATTTCTTTAAGTTCATCCATAGTGCCTCCCACCATCTTCAAGCTCTTCGTGTGCCTGCTTCTACTTCATTATTTGTGAACAACATTAAGAATGATATTCTCATCTTCATCATCATTCTCAACTTCTATTCCTGTTATAACATAACAAGTATATTCTTATGGACCATTGTCTTGGATGAAACCAAGACCTTTAGTAGTGTGTTTATTTCTCTTACCAATGGTTTGAGAACCTTTTGGGTACCACATCATTTCAAAGAGCTTAGTCCTCTACTTCCCGACCCCATGTTTCATGACATTAGTTTTGCATCTTTGGAGAGTAATATTTTGGTATCCTTGTGGCATAGCTTCTTCTTCGATAACATTACCCAATCGATCTTCTTCGACACCCTGATTTATAAAAGCTTCCTCGCCCGTGTTTCTGTGGAGAGGAGGTACATAGAAGGTCACCGCCTCGACTTTGTGAGTTTCTCGAGGGGTGATTTCTTTAAAATGTTGAGGGAGGAATAGAGTGACTATGAGTGTAGTCTGGCCGCCGATGGATCTATGATTATTTTAAAGTAGCATTGCACCTTACCTTCAAAAGCAGATTCAAACTCATAATCAGAGTCAAACTGATTTTCCTCAATCAATGTTTTACTGGAAGATTCGCATGGACCTTTGGATTTAGGAGGAACACATTCGTCTTCTTCTTCAATATCACTGCCTAGATGAGGGACAGTGTTATTGATTTTGGACTTGTTCTTTATATCCCTAGGGATATTTGGAACAATCTCCTTTCCTTTATTCATTTTATCTTCTCCTTCTTCTTAACTTCTTTTATGGGTTTTGAAGTAGATGCAATATTTGATAGTTGTTAGTTTTGATTCCTTGGAAGAAGTAATGGCATCTTGAAATCTTCATTTCATGACCGCAAAAGGTTGCATGTCACCCACAATTTGGCATTCTTCTCCATCCTTGTATATTTCATACATCGATGCAATGTAGATGGGACAATGCCATACTTATGAAGCCATGGTCACCCGTAAGAGCTCGAATGAAGTATCATCGATCACATGAAATTTGGCTTCGTGGAGGTCTCCAAATTTAAGAGGGAGGACGAATGACCTGATAGTTTTCTGTCCCTTCTCATTGAAGCCTTGAACCATGACTTTATCTCATCCCATGTTGTACATCTAGAGATAGCCCATCTAAGAGTTCTCAAGTTCATAAGATTCACGGAGGAACCGGATCAATTAAGATCCACCGATTATAATTTCATCACTTTCACCGTAACATAGAGGCATCAGGCTGCAGCCCCAGCATTAGATCATCTTCAAAATGTGACGTTGGAGGCTCTTGAACATGCAAGGTCTCATTAGCTCAAAAATATGCTTCGAACTTTCCTTTCGAGAGCTTCAATTAAGGTGTTACGAGATCTTCCGACATTAGAAGTGCTTCAGATACACTAAGTCAAAATTTTCCTTAGATGGGATAGAATATTAGTCGATCCCTTTGATGAAGGCTTCTTATTTGAATTAGGGATAACTCTTTCATTGATTTCAATTTCTTTTCCTTTATCTTTATTCATCGCTCTTTCCTCTGGGATGGTAAGACTCACCACTTCTCAACTGCATTGAAGCTACTTCATTTGCATCTCAATCTTCGAGATGACTCATTTCAAAGATTCCGCTTCGCCTATAGATAAGAAGATTCGAATCATCGCCCAACTTTATATTTTTTATGTCTGTTGATATGGTGAGCTCTGATTCATCTTCATTTGGGAAACAGAGTTCCTCTAAGCTGTTGTCAACTTCATGCATCATCAAGCAAGACTCGAGAAAGTTCTTCGCTCTTCCCTCGCTTCTTCTGATCAAGATTTGTAATGAATTCTACCGCGTGATAGGTCATCTTGCTGATTGTATATAATCTTCCATATTATTGATGATCCTTCGTGTTACGTTGTGCCGATTAATAGTAGTAGTAACATTTTGTGCTACTGTCTTCTTCTTTTTTATTTAATTTATTTTTTGTTTGGTGTTTCTTAGCCTTCCTCATGATTTGGTATTAGTCTTTTTTCATGAGATGAACTAGCCTTCCCATAACTTAGGTTTTGTCTCAACTCACACGCTCAAGTGGTGATTTCATCAATACCCTGAACGCCTTCCAATTGCTTCAACATTTTACGCCTTTTTTAGATCTGACTTGCCATCTTCATCATCGACCGTTTCTCTTGCCTTTATCATTGTTTGATAATCGGAGATGAGGTGATTACTTTGGATTCTTTCTTCGGACGCATCAATACACTGTCCGATAATGTGAATTCTCCATTTCTATATTTTCGCTCTAGCCAATCTGAATATGTAGCAATCTTCAACAGATGGTCGAGCACCCGATATGGACAATAATTAGGATTATCGCTTGTCCAACCTCTTCGTCTCTTTTACACTCGTAATCGGAGACCTACTTTGAGTGCATGCTTAAACATTTACACTTTCCCCTTAAAAGAATACTTTTGTTCGCTTTTTTTGTCCATTCGCCCTTTTGTTTGCTTGTCGCCGCCTTCACCGATGACCTCGAGGTACATCATTACCTCCAAGTATGAGCTTGTGGGAGCGTGAGATCAACGACCGCCTTGATTTTTCTTGATAAACAGGTAGCATTTCTTTGTCTACTTTATAGACTAACCGCTTACATGTATCCTTCTTGAATGAGGTGAAATGTGTTTCACCTTCTTCGATCTGAGCTTTTGCTCTTTTGATTTATCTTCATCGCGGATAAATTTAATTTCTCAAATTTAGCCACCCTATCAAGTAGCTCTTGAAATATGGTAATTGAAGCCATGCAAAGATAAGGCGCCATCTTATCATCGATGTTGCCCATCAGTAGTTGGATTGCGTGCTCTTCTTCTAATTGTTGCTCACATTTCATACTCATATTTCACCAACGTGTGATATATCGGTCCTCGATTCTTTTCTTCCTCTTCAAGAGCGAGATCGAATCGTATCTTTTGATCGGCAATGAACCTTTAACGAACATATTTTCAAGTTCGCAAAAGTCTTGACCGAGTCATTTGATAACTCAAAGATACCATTCAAAGTAGTCGGTTAAACCACGAATAATCGAATAATAATAATGCATCATTACCCCTGTGATCGCAGATGCTTTGAATTGGGCTGATGTCGCGATTACCATTTCCAAATAGATTAACTTTGGCATTGAATATCCCTTTGATATGGAATTTGATCATACTCGGATATGGCACCTTTGCTCACCAATTTCTCACATATAATGCTTTGATCTTCTCATTCAAGATAATATCAAGTTGAGGTCATCACGCTCGATATAGTTTGTATATTCGAGAAGCGTGTCGAAGCGACTCATTTATTTCAATCCTCGCCAGCTCAATTTGGACCTTGAAGCATGTGAGATCAAATTTATTGGAGGATTGTCATGGCATTGCTAGCTTGATGATTATTTGGGGACGTGTTGACTCGCGATATTTCACATTAATCATCATTCATTATCTCAGATCATCATTTCGCCATTTTCATATTCAACCGAAATATTTCTTTTATCTTTGGCTTTCATCCGAAATTTGTCTTGCTTACGCGGTAAGATATCGATGATTTTCTTCCTTTCTTCTTCTTCTTCTTCTTCTTGTTCCTCTCCTAAGACTCGTGAGGATGCTTCCTCTATTTGAACATTTTGTTGTTCTTCGTGTTGAGGGAGGTACAGACGCCTATGATATTACACACTGATGGCTCACCACTTGTTGCCATATACACCACTTCAACGCCGTGATCCTCCTCGCTTCATCCCCTTGGACATGATCGACGTCTCCAATGGACTTCCGATTCCAAGTGTGGAATTGGAACTTTCTTCGAGGGCTTCGATCGTTAACCTCCTCTGATGGGATGGAGTTGATTGATGATGATCCCTGAGGATTCTCCGCGTGTCACCGTCATATTCTTATCATTGGGGCCCTCTTTAGCTCCCATCGCTGATAGATTTGAGTTGGGGCGATCTCGGAATTCACACCGATGTCACGCCATGCTCTTCTAAAGAATTTCTTTGAGGCCTAGCCTCCATATCGCTACCTTTCCACCGACCTTTCTGGGATTCTGGAGACGGTCCAAGTGTCACACGATGCTCACCGTGTGACATGGATGTTGGCGCCCCGCCATTTGAGTTACGGGATGAGGTCTCCTTGAGGAGCAATCCAAGATCCTTGACAACGACCGTATTCTTTTCATCGCCCCTCTCTCCTGGCAACTTGGAGAACCCGATGCACTGCAGATATAGTGGCTTCCTCCGAGGAGAAACTCGACGTGGGTCCGTATGACTGAGTAACCAAGAGTCGCCCGCTTAACCCACTTAAGGTTATCAAACCGATTAGGGAACACTCACCGCTGGTTCCACAATGGTACAGACGGCAAGAAGTGTGAGCGCAGCTCAAGACTCTTTTCTTTTTTGCCTCGCTGCTTGCTTCCGATGAAGAAGCTTCAACATCTGGAATGGTTCACCGGTAGATTGCATTTTCGAGGGACAAAGAGACCCCAAGAATAACCCTCTTCATGATTGTTGTCTCAGGGGCCGAGCCTCTCAAAGACCGATTTTTTGAAGTGACCCCACGTAGGGGTCACAACTTTAACGCCTTTTCAGAGATTGCCGCACATGGCAGACGAGTTTGTACTTCAAAAGTTGAGGCTAAGAACTTTGCTCATTCAATGGGATGAATCCACGCTACCAAACCGATGGTAGCCCTGCTTCCAAAGATTGATGATTTGGCCAAACGGATGTTGGCGCCATTGCCGAGAGTAACAAGACAAATGTCAGAATGCCATTCGGAGTTTAAAGGTAAAATTAGCAATTAAAAATAATCGACTATCACCTTACTTCCAAAATATGATAAGAAAACACTAAACACATGCACTAAATAAAATCTCAAATGACTTAAGACTTTATTTAGAAAACTTTAAGTTTTCAAGTTTAACTTATCATTTCATTTCATTTTCATTTCTTATTTCATTTTTTTATACTCCACCGTAATTATAACTTAGATTTGACTAGCCAAATATGGAAAGAGAAACCTATCCCCAGCGGAGTCGCCAGAAATTTGTGGGATCCAAAAATTCGCCACCGACCTCTTTCGGAAAAGAAAAGAAAAGAAGTTTTATAATCTGATAATAATGAATAGTAGATAAGACACTACCAGAGATTTCGCTTCTCATTTGGTGAGAACTTTTATATCCGGTTCAGGTTTCCTATAAGCAAGCCCTAGTTAATTACCTCCCAATACCGAGAGCACTTTCGATTAAGGCTAATGAATCGTAAAAAGAGTATATAATATGAGAGTTTAGAACTTTAAAATTTATTATTTTAACTTAAAACTTTTGGGGGGAATGATGACCCATCTAGATCCCATGGTTCCATCATCCCGCTGTCGCATCCCTGGTCCGCAATGAGGAGGTAGTCGACCCAACCCGACCGAAGGATCTTGTCAAGAACACATGTTACGCGCGTGTCCTTGTAGACTGGGTGGAGTTTGTCTAAGGGACAAATATAAGTCAACCTTAGCTAACATAGGGCTTTTGCCCAACCAAATATTCTACATTTCACAACTCAAAGAGCAAAGCCGTTAAACATATACCGTCAGAATTTCTGGCCCATATCATGAACCACCTTGAGGGCTCAGTCAGAACGCCATTTACGCGCGCAAAACCATGACAGAGGACACACGCCACGCCTTAGCTTTGAAATATTTGAGTGTTAATATATGTATATTTACATATCGGCTCTGAGCAAAAGTTTTCTTAATTTATCACCAAGACAAACAATCATGGAGGGTGGATTGATTTTTTTTATTTTAGTTTTAATTTAAATAATTCATTTCATTTTTATTTATATTTTTGTATTTTTTTTTGAATTTTGATCATTTTATGATTGATTTATATTTGAATATATGATCATTTATCATTGAAATTTTAATTATAATTACCCTTCTCGATATGTTAATATCAATCGATATTCTGCTACTCGTCCGCTTACAGAGGATCGGTCTAATTCATTATCTCAAGAAGTATAATCCTTCAAAACCTTGTCCACTCAAAACATGAGGATCTGCTGGACTTTTCTTCTCGAGATTTGAATTTTAAGCTATGTCAGTTGATTCATATCTGTATTATATGACAAAATTAGCTTCGATATTATTAATTTGAAATTTTATAATATCAAATTTTGTTTGTTAACGACTATCCAAGACCAAACCGATGTAACATATGTTCTTTATATTGACTTAGTAATTACTCCAACATGCATACGATATTATTCTAAGTTGAGTTTATATCAAATTTTTTTTTGAGTTTTGTTAACCCCAAGACCAAACCGGATAGAGATGTCAACTCACTATTTTGCAGGATCTATCTAGATTAATTATTTCAAGATTTATCGCTCTCCAAACCTCAAACCTAGATTATACTTGAGGATGTATTTTCTTTGACCTTGAATTTGAGAGGATACATTAACAATGCATGATTTATCTTTGTCAGCATGAATTAACTTCTAAGATTTATAACAAGATGATTTTTTAGATTTTGTTAACTTCTCCCCCAAGACCAAACCGGATATGTAAAGATATGTTCTTCATTTCATTTGATTGCTATATGTCTATTAACATTTAACTATTGAATACTTCAACATGCATACAAGTATTTATTCTTTTAAAATATTGTATGGACATCAAATATCTAAGTTGAAGTTTGACATGACATGATGTAATTATAAACATGCTTTGATACTTAACATTGTAAATCGACATAGATGCTAAATATGAATTTGATTTTCAAGTGTTTATCATGATCAAGTAAAGGTCTCTATCTATAGACTATAGAAATGACTCTCTACTATTTATCATGATATATGATTTATCTAACGATATGCATGACTTTCATGTACTTGCGTATCAGTAAGAGTCCTTTCTATAAAAATGTGAATGCACATTAAAACTAAGTGATTGTCTATATAAGCTTAGTTCTTTCAACACTTATCCTAGATCAAGACGTATGTTCTTAACAAATCAAGATGCATTTTATAGAGTATGAATTTGATTCTTTCAAGTATTTGCATGAATCAAATGGTTACAAAAGAACATTGCTTCATAAAGTCATATTTCATTTATCTTGCATATTAAAGGCATTCAAAAAGAATGAGATAACACTTAATATGCATAATCATTTCACTATTTTAAGCATTTTAAGCCTTGCCATTTGTTTCTAAAGGACATATGACATGCACTTGTATCTTTCCATGCATTGTCACATTTTCATTTCTCACCCATTCATATACATAATCACCACTTAGCAAAATAAATTTGAACTTTAAATAAGTAATCACATATGCTATGAAGATGTAACAACTAAGCAAGATAAAGTAAGCATCTGTAATTTTCATATATGATGAATGAGCATAATGAATAATCATATTTATGTACCTTCCTTTTCAAACACTTAGACATTTCACATTTTTATTTATCAAAATTTCTGAACCTCACGTCATCCCCAAGAGGCTACTGAGACCAGCCTTTCCCCAGCCAAGAAAGGCTATGGTGTGTCATGAGACACTAAAAGATTTATTTGCCCACCATGCCAAGAAAGGCATGGTTGCATAAGATGCATTTCTTTTATCACGTTGAACAATGTGAGCATTTTATATCAAAGTTTCACACGTTGGAATAACGAACATGTACTTATCAGTTCGCCATTGGAACAATGAACGCACTTATCACAAGCATATTTTTCATGTTGAATAACGTGAATGTACTTATTATAAGTTTTCTACATAGGAACTATAACAAGCATATTTCCCGCCACATGGAACAAAATGTTTTATACAATTTCCTCACATTAACAATGAACGCACTTATACAAAAGATTTAGAAACTTATGCATATGTATATTTTGCATTTTACTTAAACAAGACATATCTAAGCATTTATCAAAATAAGTTTATGAAAAGCAACATGTACATTAAACATCAAAATATGAATCTAAAAATTACTAAAATGAATTTTCACATTTGAATCCCACAAAAATCCGCATGTAATAAATATAAAATTTTCCTTCAATCTTGGATTAAATATATAAGAAAAAGAAGCATAGAATTTTCATGTAAGCTAAGATCATCACATGACATTTTAAATTCCTCTTTTTCCTTTTGATTTCAGATGAATGGAAAAGAAGCCATATATAATATATATAGCATATATATATATATATATATATAAAAAAATATATATAGAATATATATATATATATAAAATATATAAGTATATATATAATATATAAAAATATATATATATATATAATTACTTTACTTAACATATAACATTACATTTAAAATAGTCAAGATTGATAAAGAAAATCAAGATTCAATTTGAATCACATAAAAAATCCTGCTTTAATCTTAACTTTCATAAAAAAAATTTTAGCAAGCATATTCCTCTATATGATAAAAGATAAAGCTAAAGATAAAGAACATTTCAAGCATATTCTACCTTAATATAAACTTAAGATTTCATTTCCATAAGAAAGAGATAAAAAATTCAGAAGCATATCATATGATAAAAGCATAGTAAAGATAAAGAACATTTGATCATTTTAGATTTCACCTTTAAAATAGAAAACATGATATTTCATAAGAAAGAAATAAAAAAATTTCAGCAAGCATATATGATAAGTAAAAGATAAAGAACATCATCTAGCAGGTATTCCCCTTTAAAATGATTTCAATTTTCCCATAAGAATAAAAAATAAAAATTCAGCATATTCATTCCTTAGTAAACAATTTCAAAGAAAACAACATAAAAGAATCATTCAATTTTCCCTTAAAATAATTTCAGCATTTTTTACCTTTCAAACAACAAATGATCTAATTTCCTTAGGTAAAACCATTTAATAATTTCCCTTTATCAAAAATTTTTCAAGAAGAAACACATGCTCATTAAAAAATAGAATATTTCCATACATCATCCAAAGTATTTTTTCAGCAAAGTAAACAACTTAAATTTCATAAATAAAAGCAATTAGCAGATTTGGGCCATACATCATCCCAAATTCCTAAAGGAAACTCATGAATTTCATATTTTGCAAAACCCTAATTTTCAGATACCCAAATGCATAAGAATAATTGTGGTTAGAGAGAAATGACAAGTGTCACAACAAAGGAAAAAGGAGGAAGAAATAGGATTAACAATTTATTGCATCAAACAAACTAAGATAAAATCGCTATGATGTTTCAAGAAACCAAGTCCAAAGATCCCACCTTTCCAAAGATAACCAAAGAGATTTAACCACAATCACCCCAAAATCAATAACCCATAGAACACATAATAAATCATCATTTCTCGAAAGACCCCAAATAACAAATATAACTTAGGTTGAAATGAAACAACCTAACTTTTCGCAAAGGGAAAGGAAGAGAAGCAGGCTGAGCATGATGATACTCTAGAACTCAGGAGAGGAGACGAGAGAGAGAGAAAATCGCAGGAGTCCAATGAGAGGTGAAAGAGAAGGAGTTCTCGAGAGGGAGGATGCATCCAACAAACAGAACAAGAGGAGATCGAAGGGGAATCACACGAGAGCTTCAAGAGATGAACGAGAGGGGAGAGGAATGAAGAGAATGTCGTGAATGAGGTCAACGAAGGAGAGAAGGTGAGAGAGCCTATTCCTCGGCTGAGCTTTAAACGCGCCAATAGAGATAGGGTCAGCTTAATTGGGCAAAGCGAGGGTTAGGGGTTTAGGGAAATTAAGGCTAATTAGCTTAGTAATTAAAATATATTAATCATATAAATTTTTTTGAATCATAATAATAAACCCCAACAATATGGTCAATTTTAGTCACAGTCAACAACCGCTGAGATCGATCGAGGTCGCGAGCAAAGTCAACGGCCGAGTGAAATTAGTTAAATTGTGCGACGCCACAAATTGATCGGCCGCACACTTTGATGAATCGATTGTGAAAATGTCGCTGATAGGTTTCGACGCTTTACGACAATACGTGATCAATTTCAACGGAGGTCGTTCACATCGTCGAGCTTCGACTGATATGCGATAATTTCATTAAAATTAATTTTAATTTTGGATCGATCATTAATTGATTTGATCTTTTTCATTTAATTAATTTTAATATTTTGACGACATTAAGTCAAATTTTAAATTAAAGCAAATTTAATCGATTATCATGATTAGAGGTTTTAAACCCGATTCAAGTTTATTTACTTTAAGTTATTTATTTTAATTTTTATGATTCATTTGAATTATGAACCATATGTGGAGGTCAACAATACAGACTACAGTCATACATATATACTTATATACATCAATACATGCTATACTGGAATGATACATTTTGGTAGATACTTTTATAATTTATATTTTTTATTGCTTGGTAATTGACATATGGTGAAACCCTGTTCAGCAATTCAGATTGAATTGGCTCTCTATTTTTATGCTTAATGACAATGAGTTCAGTAAAGTGTGTCATAGACAATGAAGTTCTCAATTTCATTTTGCATTGATCTTATTTTATTTATTTGATATATATGAAGTTTTTTATTTTCATTGCCTTCTCATTGCTGAACCTCAACTGATCCCCTTAGATTATATTTTTGTCTACATGTTTAGTGGCAAGTAAGCTTCCACAGGAATTAGCTTAAAGATTTCGTGGAATAGTAAGATAAGAATAGGTATTTATATTGAAAACCTCCTGTAATAGCACTTGTATGCCTATATTTAGGCACCATGTTTTTGCAGGTCTATGTTGGTCTAGTGGGTGTTTCAACCTTTAGCTAGAAATTGCCCATATTTAGGCACCATGTTTCTGATCAATATATCTTGCCATAAGAAATGAATTATGATGCATGATTGACGCTGGATAAACATTGCTTGAAATGTTTTTAGTCGAGGTCAACTCAAACCAATTCAAGCTATTTTTTTTGTCACTTTGGTGTTGATGTTGAGTTTATGGTTACTTGTTCTAAATTGATATATATATATATATAGCTTATAGTTGCTTTATTGGGAGGTAGTTTGCTATGCTTTTTCATGCTAGGGTTCAAGCCCATCCTCCAACTAAAGGATTTTAAGTTTGAATCATCTCAAAATTGATTATGCTTAATTTAGTACTATGAATAAATTGAAATGGAATCAATTTTATTGCATTTGTAAGTTGTATGTTGATATCTATTTGGAATTTTGCAGATCTTGATTCATTTCTTCCAAGCAGTGGCATGATGGTGTTCCCCTTTCATCTTCGTTATTTGATCTTTCTGGTTTTAGCAGTTATAAATATTGTATAGTTTTCTGATTATTACAAAAAAACCATCTTTGATAGATCATCCTTAACAATTATCCATATTTGATAGGTTTAAGTCAATTAAAGATTTTTTTAATTCAATACTTGGACTTACAAAGTTGTAGCTTATGCATATTACTTTGTAATCAAAGTACAAATGGTAAGAATTTGATTGCTCTCTTTATTTTATGTATCAAAAACTTGTGCTACTCACTATTTAGAGCACCATTGATTTTCCTATCAATTTAAACCTTATTTATTGGTTAATTCCTCGCTATTTCTCTTTCTAGCTTATCTTTCTTTTTCTTCTCCTTATTTCTAAAATGGTGGTTGAATGCTCTTCCCTACTACTACTTGGTTTATCAATTGTAATTGTAAGTACTTGCCTCTATTTTAACCTTTTCGGTTGGTTGCTCTTGGGTGGCTTCGAAGTTCTATGGCGGCTTTCGCAATGATGGCTTTGATGTTATATTTCATTTACTAGATAGCATTATATGTGATTGTAACCTCCAATCTGAGGATTCACATATTTTGTTTTGCTCTAAATGACTTTAGCCTTTTTCTTTTCTTTTGAATTTTACTTTCATTTTAGTCTCTCTTTGTTTTATCTCTTTTAATTAGTTAGTTTTTTTAAGTTTTTTGGTAGTGCATATTTATTATTGTCTTGGACTCTGAATTGAGCATCAAAAAATATATTTTTTTTCATCGCTTGATTCACATTCATTATAGTGTTTCAAAGATTCGAGTTCAGATTTTTTTTTAATTATTGTACATTTGAACTTGTAAGCTGCTGGAAAATCTCTCATTTGAAAATTGAAATTGACTTTGTAAGCCTCCATAAATTAGAAGCTGAAATTTGTATAAAGCATTTTTGTATATATTATTATATGTTTAAATTTGTTAGATATTTATTATAATCATGCAAGGTGAAAATCTCTCATTTTGTTGAATAAATTCAGATGATATAACCAATCTCAATTTTTTTTTTTTTTGTAATTTTTTAAGAATTTGATCAGAGTTGACATATATTATCTCAAATAATTATGAAGATTGAACATCTGCAAGATTTATTAATTCTGAATTTAAAATATATGCTAACTCTTTCTTCAATTAAATCCTACTTATAATCAAATAGCACCTGAATCAAGATTTAAGCTGAAATTGGATGCAATTATTGAGCCGAACAAGCAAAAAAAATTCCATAAATAAAAGAAAGATTTATTAAGTGAGTCACATTACATATTTTCATTTTAAAATCAACCAAAATCCAAACTTTTTTTGAGATTGGTTAATTATATATCTTATCGGATAGGATTATGATTAAACCAAGCGCAAAAAATTAGAAAACCTGATAGAAAATCGATCCGTCAACCACCAATGCATACTACTTGGAATATAAAGTTTAAGTTTTTCCGATGCATTAGAGTTGTATGAGAAATCAAATGAATCTCACGATAATAATGCACGCAATGGTAGAGTTATAACAATTGCCGGCATGACCGGCGGCAGAATGATCCGACGGTAATGGCGCGTGATCGCGATGGTGGTCGGCAGCGACCGGCGGCGGTGGTCGGCGACAACGATGATCAATAAGTGGGCGGAAAAAACGAGAATGCGGCGAGGGACACGATGGTGGTAGCGCAGTAATCGACGAGCGACTAATGCGAGATCGCAGTGGACCAACGACGGCGGTGACCGACATGATCGGGATGGCGATAAAGCTGGAGGCTAATGGCGCGGACGAGGGTCGGCGAATTTAATGATGACCGCGATGGCATGCAACGGCAAGTAGTGATGGCGCGACGACGGATCGACGATAGGTATATATATAATTTATTTATAACCAAAAAATCAAACTGAATCAAAGTTTTGAGTAATTTGGTTCGTTTTTGAACTTAGTAATTTGGATTTTGGTTTTAATTAATGAAAACTTTGATTTTTGGTTTTTGGATTAGTTTGTTAAATAAAATTTTGGATATAACCAAATAAATCAAATTTATTCATTACTTGGTAAATTTTTTTCAACCATCATAAAATTTTAAATATTTTTAATGCATGAAAGTAATTAATTTCTTTTCTAATTATATATATATATATATATATATATATATATATATATATATATATATATATATATATATATATATATATATATATATATATATATATATATATATATATATATATATATATAATATGTATAATTGCTTATTACTTGTACAAAAAAATTACATAATAAATATAAATTTCACAAATAGTTTTTATATATAGAAACTTCTTTATCCACAACCAAACAAAAAATAATAACGAAATCAAGTTATTTGGTTTGTTTGATTTGTATTTGTTTGGTCGATTTGATCCAATTTTTTGGGAATTCAAAACCAATTGGTTTTTAAAATTCATCATCCAAACCATCCAAACAAACCAAATGCACACCCATAGTTGATGGCAGCGATGATCGGCGGTGGGCGATGGCATGGTCGGCGAAATGGCAGGCAATGCGACGTTCGACGTGATAATGATGGCGATGTCGTGGCAGCGGCTGATGTGGTGGTGGCGATCATCAACGGCGAGGAAGCGGTGATAGCGATGGCGGCGAAGGTGATCAGGCGATGGCCGGCAACGGTGGTGGCACCATCCCCTAATAACGATTATATTTAGAGGTTCTTCATGCCTCAGAGCTCTCTCCTCTCTTTAGCTTTTGAGGTCTCACATACAAAAAATGAGTAACTATTTATATATTAGAGGAGTGGTATTTCTATAAATATGTGCAAAATCCAAACCACTCAATCGAAAGGCTCAAAATGATTCTTTTGATTATCTCATGTATTTTAAGTATTTGAATGCTCAAATGAAGTCAGAATTAAGAGATCTTGGGTTTGTTAGATCCGGCTCATCAAGGCGCTCAATTTGGCTAGAAACACTCTATATTTAGGAGTTATTTAGAGATCTGACTAATATCACAAAGTTTTTAATTATATTTTAAGCACTTGATCAAGGCTCTTGACTGGAATCAATTACTTCGATTATTAACTTTGTGAAATTTTTAATATCATATCGTTTGCTTATGGATGATATCACCTCTATCATCTAAAAATACATGATAAATAATTGAAAATAATAATTTCATCAATGTTAATGAAATTTGCGAGTTCATTAGTCTTAGCGTTAGATATAGTTTGAGAGAATAGATCTTCATGGCGCTGGCTATAACTTGGGGCGGTCAGGGGATGAGGGCGCAGAGTGTGTCTTGAGTTCTGAGGCGAGCTATCAGCAGAGCCCTGGCCTGCTGACACAGCATGAAATGCTGTGAGCAGTTGGGTTTATTTATTTATTTTCTTTCGATTTTTTATTATTTTCTTTTTTTTCACTTTTATAAAAGAAAGACATATTTGAGTGCAGAAATGTTGAAATATATTTAAATATTTATAAATTTCTTCTCAAATTTTATTTTCTTTTTGCCTCTATTATGGATCTTAAATCCCCTTAGGGTCAAGTAAGGAGACACAATTTTCTCTCATATGCTTTAATGTTATTTTGTGTTGGATGAGAAATTATCTAGCAGAAGTTAAGGGATTAAGGGTAATAATTTTTTTTCTTTTGTAGTGAAGCTCTGACTTTCTTCTGAAAAGAATGTTCTTTGCTTTGTTGATCAAGAGTCATAGTTCATACAGCGAGACTCCAATTTTCCATCGAGAGAGGCGTCAATTATTATCGTTGGACCGATCGAGTTTGGAGGCGTCGATTCTCATCTGACGAGGCTCGATTTTCCTTTGAGTAGGGCTTGTGCTCATGCCAGGACCAATCGAGTTTGGGAGATCAATGCCGTGGTGACAGGCTCAATTTTCCCTAACAGAGAGGTGGGTACGGATTTGAGGTGATCAAAGTAGTTGCCGGTGAGTTCATTTCCATGAGAATCAGCTATCCTTGTCGGGCAGATTGGAAGCGTCAAGGCTCATGGTCCTCCTGACAGGGACTTTGTTTTCTCCCAAGATAGATTGGTGAGGGAACGATCAATCGCATTTCTGCCTGTAAGAAATTGAATTTCTTGAGCTTCAATGGATGGCTCGACAAGCCAGGTGGAGGAGATACATCAATTACGAATAATTTATAAAAAAAACTCAAAAATTCTGACATATAATTTCAAAGTGTTGTTTTTCATGATGTTACTTGATGCGTTAACTTGTATGAAAGAACCCATAAGTAATACATTAAGGATTTTTTGTCTTTCAAGATTCGTTCAAAGTGTGTTACTGATGATATTAACTTGTATGGAAGAGGTTGGAAGAATTTGTAAAATATTTTGAACCCGTCGAGGTTGTTTATCAAAGTGTTGACATGACATTATGTAAAGTGAAGTCCATGCCAAAGATTTTGACATGTTTGAGGTTGTTTGTCAAAAGTACTTGATACATTAACCCGCATGGAAGAGAGAATCGAATCGCCAAGATTTTAACCCATCCGAGTTGTTTGTCAAAGTGTTACTTGATGGCATTAACACCTATGGAAAGTGTCAAATCAAATCTCTTTGAGACCCGAGCTTGTTTGTGATGATATTGCCGATTACCTTAACATATAGAATAGGAAAGAAAACCAAAGATTTTTTAATTGGTTGTTTGTCAAAGCGTTACTTGATGATATTAACCTGTATGGAAGGAGTCAAAAGAATCTGTGAAATATTTTTGACCCATCCAAGGTTATTTGTCAAAGTGTCACTTGATGACATTAAACTGTATGGAAGAGGTCAAACTGAATTCTTGGATTTTTTGATTCGTTTATTTTCAAAGTATTACTTGATGGCATTAACTTGCATGAAAGAGGTCGAATCGAATCCCCATGGGATTGATTACACTCTGATTGGGATGAGGTGATTGTCACGTGTATCTAAATCAAAGATGAAAATTTAGTTTGTATTTAAACCATTACACTTTTGAGATCATAATTATAGTCTTGATGGTAAAATCTAGACAGAGGTATGAAGAATTTTAATCTTGCCCAAGAGTTTTTATGACATATTATATAAAGCCTCTTCATATTGTCATACTCATCATAAATCTAATATATAAAATTAGATGATAGAAAAAAATGACTTTGTAATCATAATTATGCCGGGATATATCATTTGAATGTTCCAATCAGGTGCTCTCAATCTTGACTTGTTTATCTTAGGGGTAATCAAAGAGTTGCCTCCGATATGATTGTTCTCATATATTGCTCAAGCACTCGCTTTGATGTGCATAGTCTGGTTAGCAAAATTTATGTTTTATCATGAACCAGTATATGAGGCAATTGTCTTGATGAGTGAAAGGCGGGTTGGAGTCCTCCTTAGAAAAACTGGTCCATTTGTATTTAAGGAGAACATGGAAGTACTCCTTAAGTGATTCACCTTCATGTTGACGAATGCTTGAGAGATGAGAGGAATCTTTAATGATCATCCGGTTTGCAACAAACTATTCATAAAAATCTTGGCGAGTTCGTCAAAGGTATGGATAGATCTCCTTGGATGGGAGTAGAATCAAGTGCTAGCCTGACCCTTGAGGGTGACCAGAAAGACCTGATAAAGTAGTGTGTCAGGAGCTCGTTGGATGTGCATTATGGTTTTATAATAGTCGATGTGTTCATATGGGTCGGTTGCCCCATCATAGAAGTCACTACTTGGAAGCTTGAAACCTACAAAAATATGATGTTGAAGAATTACTTCAGCCAAAGGTGAAGACTTCTGATAGTCGTGGTGAGAGAGAAGATGATCTATATCTTTAAGGTAGAATTCTTCTCGTATTAAGCGTTGTAATTCCGCATATATGACATGATGGGTGGAATTAATGATAGAATAACCAGCCACCATCAATTATTGGTGGGTTAGAGATTGGCATAGTGTTAAATGAGTAGAACAGTAGTGTTGAAAGCGGTTAGCTATCACGGAAGCGAAGGAACTGACGACTGAAAGGCGAAATGCGTATCAACATTTTGACCTCCCCTGGCTAATGATCGATCTTGAGAGAGATGCGTTTGTCGCAATAGTGACTGTCATGTTTCTTGTAAAAGTTGAATTATCTCATTTTGAGACTCTTCAATTCGGAGAACATAATCTTCTAAAGAGGTTCATATTGCACCTTCACCTATAGCATCACGCCTATCAGGAGAAAATGAGGCAGAAGCTTGACATCCTTAATTTAAAGATTGGTTTTCGAGGTAGGGTTGTGAGTATTACATTGGCCTATAATGCAGGTGTTCACAGAGATTACGATTATGGGGTTTGCTTGAGGCAATCAATACGAACGTGCTAGAAAATCGTTCTTGGAGAGAATAAACTTTACATACTTCAAGCTTTAGAAATCAAAGACATATATTTGAAGAGAGAATAAGAAATTCTAGGATTTTATGTGGGCAAATCCCAAAAAGAGAGAAAAAAATCATGGGAATTGCTTTAGTAAAACATTGTATATCTTTTGAAAGTTTAAGATTTCCAAGATTACAAGTTGTATGTGACAATGTGACAATCAGTGCCGATCGAGAAATTAATGTAATAGTTTAGGCGGTGGCAATTGGCGACGAGTGGCGACGGAAGTAACCGGCGGGTGGTTGGCAACGCGATGTCGGCAATGTGACCGATGGCGGTGGTCAGCGGCGTGGTCGGCAACGCGATCGATGGTGGTGGCCGATGGCCTTACGGCCGCATCAGCGACCGCGCGTAATTGATGGTGATGATGATCGATGGTGGTGGCCAACGCGATACCGGTGGTATATGGCCGTCGTCGTAATCGGCCCAGCGATGCCGATAGGCGATCAGCAGCGACAGCAAACGGGCGATGATACATCGGGATCAACAGCGTGATCGCAGCGGTAGCGGCGAGAGTAGCAGCGCAACCGGCGGATTCATCGACAACTGGCGATATTACCGCGATGGTGGCACTGACGGCGCGGTGGTAGACGGCGATGGTTATGAGGCGGCGCAGCGCAGTGGTGGCCCGCCGTGATGGTGGTAATTAGCTTGTATTCCGTTGTGTTGATTTTGAGGTTTTGAAAGCTTCATCTCTTTATCTTTTGAAAAAAGATGAGCTATTTATATATTAGAGTAATTTATAAAAAATAAAATGCAAAATCTAATCTGTCGGCTCAAAATGATTCCTTTGATCATGTGATATATTTTAAATATTTGAATCCTCAAATGAAGTCAAAATCAAGAGATCTCGGGTTTATTAGATCCATATCGTCAAGATGCTTGATTTGACTATAAACACTTCATATTTATGAGTTATTTAGGGATCTAAATGATATTCCAAAATTTTTAATTATATTTTAAGCACTCGATCTAGGCTAGTCTCGACTCAGAATCAGATTGCTTTTGATATCAAGATTCGTGCTTCAACTAATGGAATTTTTATATATATATATATATATATATATATATATATATATATATATATATATATATATATATATAATATATATATATATATATATATATATATATATATATATATATATATATATATATATATATTATATTTCTAAAATATGCATCCTCTATTTTTAATTATTTTATGCAATATATCATGATTAAATTTTATAGTAGCTCGAGCTAAAAGATGGAAGTATGGATGATTATTCAAAATACAAGAAACCCAATTAGCAAAAAGAATATCAACACATAAAACACATAAAAAATTTTATATCCCACCATCTAATTATTGAGCACTTCTTATTACCATAAGTGCATATCTAAATATTATTTAATTATGGAGTTAACTTCTGATATTCATCATAAAGATGACACTCTTCTCTTTATTAAAAAAAGAAGCTTTTATATACAAGTCATCCTATTCTCTAAGATTTATAAATCAATTACCTTCGATCTTAATTTTTAAATATTAAAATTCATAATAAAAGTCCAACCTAGATTTTTCATTTTCTTAAAATTTCTAACTATTTGATCGTGACAAGCGTGAATACATGAATCTGATACAACAACAACAACAACAACAACAACAACAACAACAAGCCTTATTCCCACTAGGTGGGGTCGGCTACATGAATCCTTCGTCTCCATTGTGTCCTATTATGTGTCAAATTCTCATTTAATTCAAGTATACTAAGATCATTTTTTACATCTTAACCAAATCTTTTTTAGGTCTCTACCTTTCTTAACATAAAGGTAAATCTAATGCATCTACTCTCTAATAATGGGTTCGCCGACGCTTTATGTGGCCAAACCATCTAAGTACTCTCTCTAATCTTATCTACCCTTTGGAGCTACTCCAACTTTTTTCTCGAACATACTCATTTTGCATTCTATCTCTAGAGTAAAGCCACTCATCCACGAGCATCCTCATCCACTGTAACACTTAACTTATGCTTCTCTTTTATTGGCCAACATTCTGCACCATAAGTCATTGCAGGTCTTATCACCATCTTATAAAATTTTTCCTTAAGTTTAAGTAGAACTTTTCTATCACATAATAGGCCAGATGCATTCCTCCACTTCAACCATCCAACTTGAATTCTACTAATAACATCTCCATCTATTTCACCATCATTTTGAACAATAGAGCCTAAATATCAATCTCACTTATTATTAACTTGATCTAAAGTCATAACTCTCTCAACTAAAATTACACTCCATATATTAGGTTTTAGATCTACTTAAGCGAAAAACCTTTAGACTAAAGTTGACCTCCATAATTCAAGTTTCTGTTGGACTCCTTCTCTAGTCTTATCAACAAGAAGAATGTTATCAAAGAAAAAGCATACACTAAGGTACATCTTCTTGTAAATACATGAATCTTATAGTTCAAAAAAAAATAGAGAAGATGAATGAATTATAAATGTAAATATATTCGACAATTGAATCGTAAAAATTCAACAAAAAAAAACTTAAGGCACCACAAATATTGGAAAATTCTCAAAACTACATACAACTAGGGGTGAGCATTCGGTCGGTTCGGTCGGTTTGGTTGAATTTTTTGTTAAACCGAACAAACCAAACTAAATAATTTAAAATAACCGAACCATCCAAATAACATATAAAACCGAACTAACCAAACCGAATTATAATTCGGTTTATTCGGTTCGGTTTTCGATTAAACCGAATAGCATAAAAATAAAATAAAAATATTTTTTAATGAACTAATTAATTAAAACAATATAATAAATTTTATATATTAAAAATTTCTTACCAAGTAGAAATCTATAAATCTATACAAATAATTAAGTATCAAAATTACATATTTATTGACTTTTAACTAATTTTGGTTTATTCTTTATTGGTTTATCCAATCTTTAAAAAAAAAAAACCAACCAAAACCAAAACCAATATCTAGGCATTTACAAAAAACCCGGCGAGATTTAAAACCGAACCAAACCGACCAAATAACATCGATTCGGTTCGATTTTTCGAGTTGAACCGACTAGTGCACACCCCTACATACAACTAATCAAAAGAACATGTTTTTATAGGACAAAAATTAAGCTATAATGAACAACAAAAATAAAATAAAAAAATGCCTAAAAAATCCATTTTTTTCCAAATAAAAAATAAAAAACCAAACTTTTATGAGGATTAGTTCACTGACCACCATATGAGATGGAGCTAGTCTCTCTCTCTCTCTCTCTCTCTCTCTATACCTCATCTCTTTAATTCCTCTTAAAAATCAACCTCAGAAAACCACCCAATTCGAAACCCTAAAAATGCTAGCAAAGGTCATCTTCTTCACATCAATCTCAGCAGCAATCCTAATCGTCCTCCTCCTCTCCTTTCTCCCCCCAACTCCACAAAAGAAACCAAACAGGAACCACTGTTACCTCCATGGATTCCACTAACCTCTACTTCCATCCTCTCTGCAACCGAAGCTCAGACCTCAAAACAGCGAGAGCAGCGCCATCATCTTCCACCACGAGCTCACCGACGGTGTGCAGAACACGTCTAGGGTCATCGGCGAGGCCGCAGGCATCGTCGTTTTGGCTCCAGTGGAGGAATATTCGGTTTTTGCTGGTTTTGATATGATCCACCTTACGGTTAGCACGGGGGAATATTCCGGCGGCCTGAGCTTGGAGACGAAGAAGGCGTGGGTGCACGGCTACAGGGAGGAGATCGCCGTCGTGGGCGGGACTGGAGACTTTGCTTTTGCTGGTGGTGTAGCGGTCTTGGGTCGAATACGTTGCATGAATTGTATTGATGATGGTATTTTTTATATTAAGTTAAGAATTATATTTATTGAAAATTAATTTGAATAAAAAAATTTGATTATTTATACATCTTGTTATCTATTAATTATGTTTTATTTATTTATTTAGCATGATGATAATTATTATTTTTTATAAATTTAATTATCAAACTATTATGAGAATAATATAAATTTTTAAGAATGATATGATTATTACAAATTTTCTAAAATAATCACATATAAATATTTGGAAGATTTATATATATATCATACAAATCTTATGTATTTATATATCTAACATCTAAAATTAAATATTTACTTAACTAATACTTTCTCATACTTTAAAAGGCGTATTTCACTTTTAAAAAGTGAATGATGATGATACTTTTGATATGAAATTGAAGATTTGAGTGCTATATATATAAAAATTGAAAGTTAGGTGTTAGATACTAATATGGCTCGTTTTCCCTGAATGTGTCATATCCGACTTGGTTTGTATTCATTCCGAGTTGACTCGGTTGAGTGGTCAACGAGTGAGAATAGTTGGGATGGATTTTTTGGTGCTTTACGATCCGGTGGATTTAGTGCCTTTTGCTCGTTGGATTTAATCACTGGATTGAGTTCTTGAATTGATCCTTGAGCGAACCGGATTGATTTGGTTTCGATGCCTTAGTTTGATCTTTGATCAGCGGTTCATTCCTTGAGAATTAGTGGAGTACAGCTTGCTTTGCGTTTGATCTGAATCTGAACCCGATGTTGGTTTGTGTAGCGTCACGGCTTGGGATAAACCTAAATTTGCTTTCCTTTATTGTTTTGTTTCTTTTTGTTCGGTCGTCGAACTCAGGAGAGAGGAATTAGAGGCTGGGTGGGATGGAGAAACCAGGGTTCTCAGATGAAGAATGGTGGTTTAGGTGAGGAAAACCAAGAAGAACATGGGAGGAAGAAGAAGAAGGAGGCGAAGAGATAAGTTTCTTTTAAATTTCTTGATTCTTATTTGGCTTGATCTCTTATACTTTTCTTGAAGTTCATGCTAGATCATTACTTTTTAAGTGGATCCACGGTTCTTTCTTTTACATTATGGTTGTTATTTTGTTATCTTTGTCGGCTTTCTTGAGGTCTTGATTCTTGATTTACGGCTTTGTTGTTGTTTATCAAGCCTTTGTTCTTCTTGTCTTACTGGGTGGTTTGGGAGAATTTATCTGGTTGTTATTGTGCACTTAAGGGTTACGTAATGGCTTTTATTTTGTTATCTCCACAACTTCCTCGCTTCTTTCTCGTAATCATCACGAAAATTTCTTTGTAATGATTTTTACGTATTATTTGTATTTTGTATTCCCTTGTTTGAGTCGAAATGAATTGTTAATTTGGCCATTGGATGAATTGGATTCATATCATTACTCCCTCTCAAGCGACCTTGTCCTCAAGGTCAAAATGAATCTGCCTTCTCTGTTTCTTCAATTCATTTCTCGAGCTCTTTGATACTTTCCTCCCATGTATAAGTAGTATTCTTTTGTCAAATGATTGCTAGTTTCTATTAATAAGAACGAAAATTGTGTCCCTTGTTGTAGACTTGTTTCTGCCTCTGTATGCTCATGATCACATTTGGATTACCACTAGGTGGATATTGTAGTTGCTCACGAATTCACGGCTGGACTCATATTGGATTGAGGTATGTAATGAAGCTTCGGTTGCAGTTATACTCTATATTAGGGAATAATTTATTGGTAATTCTGTGCTAGAGTAGGCTATGTAAGGATGTGTTATCACACTAAGCTATATAGGATATAGGTGGATAATAATTATGTATACTTGATAGATAGGCTTTCTTTGGGTTAAATGGTTGATACGAAGCTTACGAATATTTCTTCTTGTACCCATTGGTTGTCGGTGATTATCATGTTGCGATTGATGTTCTTGGTCATCATTGGCCATTAATAAATAACTTGGACTTATGATATACTCTATGGTACTTCTCATCACAATTGAAGCATAAGCCTCTTCTTTTTTTGTCTTATTTGAGTTCTTTGTTAAATTAAATTGATATTTCTTTGTTTATGTTGACGTGTTGAGTGGCATTTGTGGGAATGCGGTAAGTTGGAGCACTATGATATTGTCTTGTTTACTGAAGTGTCTGATTCTGCTATTTCTATGCATTTGTTTCATCGGACAATCATCTTCCATTAGCTTGGCTAATTGAAATACATTCGCGAGGAAGAAGAAGGCGTAGGGATCTTACTTCCCTTTTAATATCGATTTAAGCCGATTCAAAGCGACTTTGTAGAAATTCATGTGGAATATGCGAAATTTGGTTAGCTAGGTCTTCAAACTCATTATAAAAGTGTTGCACTGTGGTTTGCTGTTGAAGCTTAGCTAATTCTCCTCTTAAATCTAGAGGAAGAGCCAAATCTTTGCATAACTTGTTCTTTAAATTGTGGCCATGAATACAATTGTTTATTTAATTGCATCCATTGATACCAACTCAAAGCGGTCCATCCATGTATATTGAGGATATTAAAATTTTTGCTCCTATGATGTGTTATAAAGCTGAAGAATTGCTCTGCTTTAAAGAGCCAACCCTAGGATTTTCTCCATTAAATGGGCATATATATTTTGACAGGTATTGACATGGATGTGTGTGTATGTGGTATGTTTGGAGAATAGGATTCTGAAGGGGATGCATCACATATACGGATTTGAGGTTGTTTTTTCTCATTTTCTATGGCGGTCAATCTTCTTGATATTTGGTCAATACCATAGTGGGAGGTCATTTGCTCATCTGTTTTGTTTAGCCTTGTCACATTCCTCTAGGGTTTTGGATGTATCTTGTGCCTTTCCATTTGTGTTGAGTGATAGTCAACGAGCACCATATATGAACTAATTCCGAGGAATTACGTCCGACTTGGTTTGAGTTGTTCGACTCAGTGCATGGAACCCGGCGAGTTCGATAATGGAAGGAATAACTCGGTTGCTTTATGAACCATGGATTTAGCGCCTTATTCTCACGTTGGATCAATCACAGATTGAGTTTCTCTTGAGTGATCTTGAACCGTCGGATTGATTTGGTTTTAGATCGCCCTTGGATTTGATCTTTGATCAGCGGTTCGTGAGTTCCCATTAGTGGAGTACACGCCTGCGGTTTGATAGAAATTTGCTCACGACCTTGATGTTGGTTTTGCGTGTTGCGTCGGGATGTACTGATAAGAAATTGCTTTGCTTTATTGTTTGTTTCTTTCGATTGAGAGGAAGAGGAATCGGTTGGGATCGAGGAGAGAGGGTTTCTCCAGGTGAAGAATGGTGGTTTCGGTGAGGAAAACCAGAAAGAACATGAAGAGGAAGAAGAGAAGGAGGCGAAGAGATAAGTTTTCTTTGAAATTTCTTGATTACCTTTTGTTTGGCTTTTGATCTCTATTTATACTTTTCTTGAAGTTCCTATGATCTTACTTTTTTACTAAGTGGATCCACGGTTCTTTATTTTACATTATGGTTGTTATTTATCATGTGTGGCTTTCTTGAGGTCTTGATTCTTGATTTTTGGCTCTATTGTTGTAGTTGTTTATCAAGCCTTTGTTCTTCTGTCTTACTGCCGGTGGTTTGGGAAGAATTTATCTCACAGTTCTTTGTTATTCTTGTGCACTTAAGGGTTCTATAATGGCTTTTATTTTGTTATCTCCACAGAACTTCCTTACGCTTCTTTCTCTGTAATCATCACGAAAATTTCTTTGTAATGATTTTTCTATATTATTTTGCTGTATTTTGTATTCCTTATTGTTTGAGTCTGAAATGAATTATTAATTTGGTCATTGGATGAATTGGATTCATATCAGATACATAAATGTATAAGAATTGTGTGGTATGTATGTAAATTCCCCTAAATATTTTTAGGAAGATTTATGTACATACCACACAATTCTTATATATTTTTATATCTAACACCTAAAGTTTGATATTTACTAATCTAATACTTTACTATGCTTAAAAAGGTGTATTTCACTCTTAAAAAGTGAGTGATATTGATATTTTTGATGTAATATTGAAGATTTAGATGTTATATATATATATATATATAAATTAAAGTTTAATTATTAGATATGTAAATACATAAGAATTGTGTGGTAAGTATGTAAATCCCCTAAATTTTTATTGCAATTGTATTATAGTAGGTATGATTATAAAAAAAAAGTTAATTGTTATTAGAAAAAAAAAATTTATAAAATTTATAAGATAAATATTGCAAAATAAAAATGTTCAAAAAATTAATTGAGATGATTTAATTATTTGTAAAATTAAATTTCAAATTCTAATGAGAAAATTTTCTTAAAATGTTTGGGTGTTATTGAATTTTTTTTTTCCTATAAAATAAATAAAAAAAATTCTCTCACAACAAGTGCATTCTAGTAAATCTGATTGAAAAAGCTCACCCTTTGTAAATTTTTTTGAAAAATAATGAAAATATTATAAATAAATAATAATATGACAGAGATTTATAAATAAAATTATAAAATAAATATTTCAATACATTACCATTCATTCAATTTTTTTTCAAAGCCTTTTTTCGCATCTATTAATTTGGCCGAAGTATTGTATTCATCTTAGGTTTTTATTTTATAATAGAAACAATTATATAAATACCACCCAATTATTATATATTTACAAAGCCATCATACTCAGATCTCAATTTTTTAAATTTTTATTAAAATATTAATTAATAATAAAATCTAAACCTATATTTTTTATTTTTATGAAATTCTCAATGATTTGATCGAGGCATAAATAAATATATATACGTGATATGACCTGAAAATTCCACTAAGACACGAATCTTACATAAGATCGATGTGAATCAAGACTAAGCAGATCAAGCGGTTATTATCAATCGACTCTTAAACATGGGTGTTTATAGTTAAATCGAAGCGTCTTGGCCAATCTAACAAGCCAAAGATCTTACAATTCGACTTTTATTTGAGCATTCAAATACACAAAATACATCATATGATCAGGGAATCATCATGAGCCGTCGATGGAGTGGTTGATTTTGCATGTATTTAGAGGCGTCACTCCTTCAATCTATAAATAGCCTCATTCCTCATATGAGGAGAGGAAGAGAGAGAGAGAAAGATCCTCCAAATGTCGTGCGCCACTCGGCGCGTCAACCACGCCGTAGGCCACCGTCGCCACCGTTGATCCTTGCCGTCGTCAATCTCATCGGTCTCCATCATGATGACTTCTACCAATGATTGTTCGCTTTCGATTAATTGTTCCCCGATTTCCTCTGGTGATTTCCGCGACAGTTCACCATCATCGCTACTTAGCAACTGTTACAACTGAGCGTTATATGGTTGTTGTCGATTTTGGGATTCCCATTGTCTTCCATGTATTATGTAATCCCGTGTCGGAAAACTTGTACTCAAAATAAATATATAGTGGAAGCTTTTTTTTTCTTGCTTGGCATGGTTTTCCCTCTTTTGAGGTTTTCCGTAAAATTGGAGTTTTCTTGTTCACTCTTTAAATACTGTGTGTGTGATGGATTTCACAATAAGCTAAAGGCGTAAACTTTTACTCTGGTTTTCTACGTAACGGTTTGGCAGATGCGGAAGCCGATTCCCATTATTTCATCTTGTATGACCAAGTTTTTTAAAGATCAAAACCACCATCGAGGTGGAGCATTTCAAGCTTTTAAGGAGCTGGCGAAGAATGAAAACGTTCCTTGATTTTGTCAGCGGGGACAACTCTTAATCTCGAGAAGATCCCATGTTAAGCATATAATCGATTACCATCTTAAACAAGTCAAAGTTGGAGGATATTTCAACATTGAGAAGAGATATAGTTTTGTAAATAATGATTTTCCAATCATACTCATGGAAAAACAAGACCAAGGTTAAAGCAACTTTGGTTACAACGGATATTTTGATTCAACTTCTTCCATATGTTAACGTCGTGGGTAACACTCGACAAACCTAGGATAGGTCAAAAGGTCCTTGGTGGACTTCCTGACCTCTTCCATACGGTTAACGTCGGTAACCACCGACAAACAACTCGAATAGGTCAAAAATCCTCGATTCAATTTGATCTCTTCCTTCCATACAGTTAACGTCATTGGGTAACACTCGACAAACAACCTCGGATGAGTCAAAATCCCAGCGGATTGATTAAACCTCTTTCACATTCGCGTCATCGAGTTAACATCATTGAGCAACACTCGACAAACAATCTGATATGGGTCAAAATCTCGCCATTATCATCGTCGCCGGTCATTCCATTACAGGCGTCGCCGTCATTACGGCCGCCATTTACCCTTGCGACCACCTGGTGAGACCATACCATCACCGCTGACCACCGTGCCGGTCTACCGCCACCATCGCCGGCAATCGCCGGTCATCGAGCAATTCGCGGAGTCCACCGTCGACTTCGATCCGGTAATGCCCGACCACCCCCATCGGACCAGCCAGCCGACCATCAGGCAATTTTGCGGTCACCCATCTTTAGGTCATCCCGCGACCACGCTGGTCTCACGCGATTCTCGCTAATTCGCATTGCTGGAAAACCCGGCCGCCAACCTCAGCCGGTCACCTGCCTATCATCATGGTCCGCCGTGCTGATCGCCGGTTTTTGCGGTCATCCCGCAAACACCGGCCGCTATTGCCACAGTCGACTACACCGCCGATTCTTGCATTGCCGACAACCCGTCGAAACCGACCACTTATGCGGTCGCTTGCCGATCACATACCATCGCGGCAATCTTATCACCGGCTGTACCCGTCTACCGTCTCCATTGGGTTGCCGACCACCCCCTGCCGCCACCACCATCACCGGCTACTATCGCTGGTCATCGCCGACCATGTGGCATCACTGGTCCGCCACCATCGTTTGGTTATCTGCGCCCACCCGGCCGCATCGTCGCATCGCCATCCGTTGCTCCAGCGCCTCAAGCCAGGTCGACGAGGTTGGTTGATACCTCTTTCGATGGAAAACTGAGCCGAATATGACTACGGTCTTGATCCTAACCGGTGGTCACGAGGTCGGGTTACCTCTTTCAAGGGAAAAGCGAGTGCTATGAATTTGATCACCTCCAATCCCGGTCGGTTCGATGAGGTTAGTTAACACCTCTTTTGAGGAAAAACTGGAGCCTTGCCGTATGAACTACGGGTCTTGATCGCCTTCGAACCCAGTCGGTTCGATGAGGTCAGTTAACACCTCTTTCAAGGGAAAACTGGAGCCTTACCATATAAACTACGGGTCTTAATCACCTCCGATCCTGGTTGGTCCGACGAGGTTAGTTAACACCTCTTTCGAGGGAAAACTAGAGCTTTGCCGTATGAACTACGGGTCTTGATCTCCTCCGAATGACATTCTCTCAAGATGAAGAGAAGGTGCCTTCTCCCTTGGCCCTAGGGGGATTTTTATAGACCCCTTTTAGGATCAAAAGGGTAAAAAAGCATCCAAAACCGTTCAAAACCATTCAAAGCGAGCGGATATTTTCTCGTAGCGTGAGCCGCTAGCGGGTGCCAGGTTCGCTGTGTGCGTCTGGTCATGACCACTGCCATTGAGCACCCGCTCCGTCGTTCGCGAGAACTTCAAACCGGCGGCCAGACCCGACCCCAGCTTCTCGACCAGCGCTCGTTCGCGAATATATCGCCGTCAGCCTCCCGATGACCCGCTCGACTGCGCATCGAGCGACCCGCTGCCAGCGACCAGCGTTACCCCGTTTCTGTCCCTGCGAGTCAGTCAGTAGTAAGCTGACAAACCCCATCCACCTTTCACCGATCCATCTATTCGACACCAAAGGCCGCTGACCTTTTGCCCGTAAACGCACAGCGATTTCTTGCAGCCCGTTCTGTGTAATCTAACCCGAAACCTTGTGCAGCGGCAAGTAAATGTCGCATGGGTCCATAATCAAATATTGCGCGTGCCACGCGTAATCACCGCACAGTGCGTCATCTCTTATGCTCTGAAGATATGTTCTCAAATATATGGTTAACGGACCCAAATTTCATTTCTATTTTAAATATTAAGATATATATTTTGGATGATTGAGATAATATCATCCAAAAAATAGGGGAACAACAATAATTCTAAAATTAATGTCACGCGAATCTTGGCATCATCGTCGATGGTAAATCAAGACTAGATCAAGGTTATTATCAATCGAATTAAACATTGAGTGTTTATAGTCAAATCGGCGTCTTAATGAGCGAATCTAAGACAAAGATCTACAACTTCATTTGAGCATACAAATACACAAAATATATCATATGATCAGGAATCATCATGAGTGGATGGAGGAGTGATTGGTTGCATGTATTCTGAGAGGCCACTCTTGATCTATAAATAGCCCTCATTATGAGAGGAGAGGGAAGAGAGAGGAGAGAGCTCTAAAGATCTCCAAGCACCGTCGTCACCGACGTGCCGTATGGTCAATTGCCGTTGATCCTTGTCTGTCGCTCTATTCATCATGATGAACTACCAATGATTATTTTTACGGTAATTTTTCCCATTTCTACCGGTGATTGCTCCCGCACATCATCATCATACTACTAGCAACTGTTATAACTGAACGTATATATGGCTGTTGTTGTTTTGGGATTCCATTGTCACCCTTCCCACATGTAATTAGATAATTATCGAAAACTTGTACTCCAAAACAAATATAGTAGAAGCTTTTCTGCAGTGATTTTTTTTCCCTCTTTTCGAGGTTTTCACGTAAAATTTCTAGTTTCTTGTTCACTCTTTAAATACTTGTATTGTGTGTGGATTTCACAATAGCTAAAGCGACTTTACTCTACCGCAACTGATTTTCTAGCACGCAACAATACATATATTTGATAAATCAAAATATATAAAAGATGTCATATTTATAAATATACAAGAATTTATCTGATATGCATGTAACTTTCCCTTTGTAATATTTAGTATTGTTTTTTGGGGCTAAATAAAATTCACTATTTGCATTTAGCTTCTTTTTTTGTGTAAAATCAAATTATAATGTGACAAATTAATGAAAAACAATGCAGCTGAAAATATACCAATGAGGCCTTAATTGGACATCAAAAATGTAATTTCTCTAATGAAAAACACTCATATCACTTAAAAATATAAAGAAGAGAGTGGATGGAGATAAATAAACAGAATAAGATTATTAGAAATAAAATATAAATACGCATAAGAAGATCTAATATATATATATATATATATATATATATATATATATATATATATATATATATATATATATATACTAAGATAATTACACATTAGGTCTAGTAGTAAGGATTTAGAATTAGAAAAGTTAAAAGTAAAGTATAAAATAAATTGAGAAGATTTTTTTTTTAAATGAGAATAAAATGAATTTAAATTTAAAGTATTTATAAATTAAGTCATGATTGGCGATCCTATGTTGATGAGGAGGGCAAAGAGGTCTCATGGATGATGAGAAAATATATTTTAGGGCAAAGACATACATAACATATAATTTTTATATATTTACGTATCTAATTCCTAAACTTTGATATATATATATATACATATATATATATATATATATATATATATATATATATATATATATATATATATATATAAAATAACATCTAAAATTTTAATATTATATCAAAAATAGCATCTTTATTAATTTTTAAAGGTAAAATATATTTTTTCAAGCATAAAAAATATGCTATATTTATAAATATCAAATTTTAAGTATTAGATATATAAATGCATAAGAAATCTATGCTATGTATGTAAATTTTTTATATTCATACCCAAAAAAATACATATTAAATTTTTTAAATCCCTCAATAAAATACTTTGACTTTATTTTTTAGTTAATATACACTATATATATATATATATATATATATATATATATAATTTTTATATGCATGAAAATGTGTATTTTAATTTTTAAAAAATAATAATAGTTATATTTTTAATGTGATATTAAAGATTTAAATATTTCGTCTGTAAATATTGAAATTTAAATAATAGATATGTAAATATATAAGATTGTATAGAATGCTTGTGAATCCCCTAAAAAGAAGTTATAATTTTCTTTGAATATATTATTAACTTTCAAAAGGAGCAACTTGAATGATATTTACAGAATTAGCTTTGATATAATTACACTTAAGACCTTCAACAGCATAAGATATTACTCATAACCCTACAACAGAAAAAGAATGCGAATAAGCAAATTTATTACTTTATTTTTATGACAAAATAAGGCCATTTACATAAATATAAAGCACAATATAAACACACATTAAATTAAGTAGTTAAAAAATACAACAAACCCCGAAATAATATAAAAATTTATTAAAAAATATTATCATTAGTTATTAAAAAATGAATCAATCAATATTCAAATTCCTCATTTTAATAATCACTTTAGCAGTTTATTTTTTAAGGCATATCTTCGTTCCTTAGTTATCCAATTTTTTAATTTGAGGGCCAAATCATAAATTTAATATAAAAGAAAATTTAATGTTAAAATCTTTAAAAATTTTGCCTTCAAAACTTGTCTTTCAATTTAATTACATTCAGAATATAATTTTTATATTAGTATTCTAATAATATAATTTCATGTAATATTTAATTAATACATAATTATGAAATATTATATATTATTATATATTTGATATATATTTAAATAATAAGTAATATATAATTAATATTATATTAATATTTAATAATTATATATTAATTGAGCATGAAATTGAGATCACCTTAAAATCATATATATATATATATATATATATATTATCATATAATTCTTATGTATTTATATATATAATATTCAAAATTAGATATTTAATTATCTAATATTTTTTTATACTTAAAAATATATTTTTTATTTTAAAAAATGACTTATGATGATATTTTTAATATGATATTGAAAATTTGGATATTATATATATATAAATTAAAATTTAGATATTAGATATTTAAATATATAAGAATTATGTGGTATGTATCTAAATTCCAAAAAAAAAAAAAATACTAAACCTTCTGCTCGCGGTTTCGGGTGTACTATGTTGTCATGCGGCTATACTGTTTGTTTGATGAAATGCCTTGCCGGCATACTTCCACCGCATGGACTGCCATTGCTGCATTGACCGACCTTGGCAAGGCCGGGAAACTTCTCAGATATCGACAATTGTTTCACAGCTTCAGCCAGCAGCCAAACACTCACGATGTCGCTGCAGCTTTGTATATTTCCGGCGAGTTCCGGTGTTTTCAGGCACATGGTATCGATCCAGACGAGTTCACTATCTCTAAAATACTAACAGCTGCTTCTGATCTAGGGGCGTTGAGTGAAGGTAAGAAGTTACATGCTTTTACATTGAAAAAGAACCTGTACATGGACGTCGCTGCGATGAATTCCTTGATTAATTTTTACTTCAAGTGTGGATGTACCGACGATGCGGATAAGGTGTTTTATGGAATGCCTGTGACAGACATGTACTCATGGACGGTGATGGTGTCGGGATACACGACGAGGGGTAGAGTCTCAGCGGCCATGGATTTGTTCCAACGGATGCCAAGGAGGAATACTGTTTCGTGGAACTCGATCATGGCTGGGTGCCAGAGAAAAGGATTTGATATGATGGCAGTTGAACTGTTCTTCAGTATGAGGCAAGAGGGTAAGTCTCCTAACAATCTTACTTTCATTGCTGTTATAAAAGCTTATATCTCATTGCAACTCTTAGATGAGGGTAGGGGAGTTCACTGCTGTGTGATAAAAACTGCTTGGATGAATGATGTTCTTCTTGGATCTACATTAGTCGGCATGTATGCAAAATTTGGTGATATGTTCGATGCTCAAAAAGTTTTCAGTGAGATTTCTGAGCAGACTGCTGTCACCTGGTCTATCTTGTTGGCCGGTTTTGCTCAGAATGGGTTGATTGAGGAGGCTGAGAGGGTCTTTACTGAAATGCCTGAGAGAAATGTGGCTACTTGGAATGCCTTGATCGTCGGACTAGTGCAGAATGGGATGCAGTACAGGGCAATTGTAGTTCTTGTTGATATGATTGGGAGTGGTTTTAGGCCAAATAGTTGCACGCTTACGAGCTTGTTGAGTGGATGTTCAAGTCTTTGGCATTTGAATGAAGGCAAGATGCTTCATGGCTATGCCATGAAGGTAAACTTAATGTTAGATGTTTCAGTTTGTAATAGCATGATAACTATGTATGGAAAGCAGGGAAACAGTAGTGATGCTTGTCTCATATTTGAGAGAATGGAGACTAAAGATGTTATTTCATGGACTGCCATGATGGCTGCTTATGTTCTTAATTATGATGTAAAGGAAGCCCATAGAATATTTGATAGAATGCCGCAAAAGAACTTGATATCGTGGAATACAATGATGTTTGGTTACCTTCAAAATGGGAAAAATATGGAAGTTAACTCACTGAATGATAGCAGTAATTTACCTTTCTGTATAGATGATGTACTAGGATTCTTCTATGCCATGATGAGATCCGAGATAAAACCAGATCATTTCACCTATAACTGTGCTCTTACTGCTTGTGGTTGTGCCGGAGCTCTGTGTCAGGCAACAGCTATTCACTGTGGAGCTCTAAAAAGTGGGCATGGATCAGATATAGGCGTTGGGAATGCATTGATCAATGTTTATGGTAAATGCGGAAGTGTTGGGGAAGCAGAGTGTGTATTTAAAAGCATGAGCACACCAGACATGATATCTTGGAATGCTTTACTGACTTCGTATTCACAAAATGGTCAAGGGAGTAAAGCTTTAAACTTTTTTGATGAAATGAGAAGCTCTGGCGTTGAGCTGAATCGTGTTACCTTCATAAGCTTGCTCACAGCTTGTAGTTACACTGGAGATGTCAAAAAAGGTCAAGAGTACTTCAATTTAATGGAGAAAGACTATGGTATCATTCCTACAAAGGAACACTATGCTTGCATAGTCGATCTTCTTGGACGAGCTGGCCTTCTTAGTGAAGCTGAAGCAGTGATCAAGAAGATGCCTATTGAACCTGATGCACCTGTGTGGGGAGCACTGCTTGGAGCTTGCAAGATGCATGGCGACCAGTCGATGGGAAAGACAGCTGCGGAGCAGATCTTCATATTGGACCCAGATAATGTCTCTGCTCATATTGCTGTGGCTGAAACATTTGCGGCTAAGAGTATGTGGAGAGATGTGGAAAATTTGAGGGCATCAATGAGGAAGAAAGGGCTTTTAAAGGAGCCTGGGTACAGTTGGACTGATATAAAAAATCATAACGGCATATTTTTATCTGGTGGCAATAACCAACTGCAAGGGGAATTTACTTGAAGATATATTTGTTATCGTTGATCTTATTCATATTCTATTAAGTTGATCGCATGCCTTGCTTTCCTTGTTCATATAATCAGCTCGAGAGATGCCCTACTAAACACTAATTATACATAAACTAAGAAATAAAATATAAATAATTTTAATTTTAATTTTAAATCTTATTTTAAATAGATCAAAATAGTTCTTGCTACAAGTAGGGGTGTAAACGAGCCGAGCTTGAGCGAACAGACTCTTGTTCGTGTTCGGCTCGTTTGGAATTTGTTTTGTCGCCGCTTATATATCGAGTTTGAAATATGCAGTGTTTGCCGCTTAACTAAACGAGCTAACTATAACATGACACATGAACAACAAGCTTTTTTGAGAGAGATTCAAACCCAGCCAATCTTTCAGCAACAAGCTTTTAACCATTTACGCCAGATTTATTGATATGTAAATGTGTTCATATGTATATAAAATAATAATAATAATAATAGTAATAAATAAAAAATAATAGTAATACAATAATAATAATAATAATAATATAATATAATTTTTTTATGAAGCAAATCGAACAGAACACCATCGAACAATGATTATTCACGTTCTCGCTTTATATCGAAGAAATGTCTGCCAGATTCGCCGCTTAGTTTAACGAACGAGCAAACACGAAGCTATAAGCGGCACGGTTTTCAATCCAGATTTTCGACAGTACTAATTATATGTTATCTCATATGCACAACACAAATAACACCCGCTTTGTTGATCTTTGATGCTTTTTCATGAAAATGACTTTAAAAAAAAATGAAATTCTTTTACACTTTAATCTTTATTATAATTTATCTTTTTTTATTATTATTGATAATATGTGGCTTAGGACCTTTGATAGTGGTATTTTTTCTTTTTTAAATTTAATAATCATGCTAATTACTTCTTAAATATGACATTTTTAACATAAACTTTCATAATTTCTCCATAATCAAACTTGTAGTCATTATAAAAATGACAAAAAAAAAAAAAAATTTATATAGGGGCCATTTAGGATCACTTTTATTATAGTAAATACCTCATAGTTCTCATATGAATGCTAAACAAATGGTTAAGTTATAGAAGGAAGCTAAATGTGTGATATTGATTGTCTAAAATTTTAAGGAGTTGATTGCTTCTTTTTAAATTATAGATGCTAAAATGTGCTTTACTATTTTTTTTATTTTTTTTTTGAGAAATTTACACACAATTCTTATGCATTTACATATCCAACCTCTAAAGTTTGATATTTGCAAATATAATACTTTTTCTATGCATGAAAAGGTGTATTTTACTTTAAAAAATAATGGTGTTATTTTTTGATATAATATATATATATATATATATATATATATATATATATATATATATATATATATATATATATATATATATATATATATATATATATATATATATATATATACACACACCTCTTTTTATAAATTTGAAATCCAAAATCTTTAATAATGATCTAATGACTCTAATGAATGTGGAGAAGTAGAAAAAATCATGACAGAATAATATATTTCATTTTTTAGAAACAAATCATATTCTTCATATTTATGCATTAAACTCATATTTTTCATAAAAAAAAAAAAGCATAAACTAGTCGTGAGTAATGGCAAACTAGATATATTGAAGCACAAATATAAGTGAGATTTGATCATAAATCTTCGTCGCTAATTTTCAAACAATCCAACATATTATTTGGCATCCATAATATACTTTTATAATTATTTATTTATTTATTGAATTGAATAAAATTAAAATTCATCCATATTTTTTTTTACTATTTGAAAAAAAAATTAAAGTAAAAAATTACTTTTAAGAATAAAAAATATTAGAATATATTAACTATCAGAAAATTATTATTTAAAAATTTTGAAAAAAAATATTTATAATAGATAAATCAATTTTTTAAAAAAATTATTTTCTTTATAATAATTTAAATTAATTTTTCAAAAATTTATTACTACTCTAAACAGATCCTCAATCTAGATTAGAGTTGAATTATAAACATTATCATTTATTATGTTGGTGATGAACTAATTATTGATGAGAGATGAATCTAATATAAAATTAATTAAGCTAAATCCTAGCTTTGATTGCTTGGAATATGTTTTCAAAATAATAAATATGTTTAAAATTTATTTTCTTAATTTATAAACTTAATGAATAAAAAATTGATTTATTATCTCTTCAACCTATTTAAAAAAATATATATATATATATTATAAAGAAAAAAAAACTAAAGCAAATAAGAAACCTAATTTATGAATAGATTTAGATCTTCATCTTCATAAAACAATGCAACAAATTAAAAATGGAAGAACAATCATTCAAACGTCTACAAAATTCATCATCAGCCGTCCGATAGAATCAACCACCTACCCTATCCTCGATCCAACGGTTCAGCAATCATCCCCGACGGCGGCGAGATCTAGGCGGCTTTTCTCCTTCAGCGCGCGCAACAGCTGCGCCCCCTTCCTCCTCCCCCGAGCGCTACATTCTCCCTGTAGCGCCACGACCACCGCATGCGCCACCACCGGCGGCGCAACCGCCGCCATCTCGCCGCCGTATATCGCTGCCAAGATCCCGATCCCGCATTCCCTTCCTCTCCCCGTCATCCCCTCGACAGATTTGGCGAGTGCTGCTGGAGCTAGAGCGTGTTCTCTCACCTCCGCCGCTCCCTCCTCCACCGTACAGAGCAATTCCAACGCCGCCAGCGTTCGTTCCTTGACCGTCGTGGCCCCTGATCCGGCTGATGCCACCACCTCTACAGCAGCCGACGCAGCTCCGGCTTCCACTGCTGCCCGTCGGTTCCCCTCCGCCAATACCATAGCTAGCAGCACCTTTGCTGCCGCCCTCGCAGTCTCTGTTTCCCTCAGCGCCGCCACGACACCCGCCATGACCCCTGGTGATGCCGCCGGTGCGGGCGGTGAGGAGCGCTCAGAAACCGGAGGGCGTCGACGCTATTGCCAGCGCCGAAATGCAGCTCAGATGCGTGGTAGGCTTCGGCGAGGTCGATGGATAAGGTAGATGCAGAGTCTGCGGAGGGAAGGCGGTAGGACTCTGACTCCGGCTGCGGTGGCGGCGGTTGGTGTTGGTGCTGGCTGTGTTGCAGTGGGAAACGCCATTGAGTGAAGCTATGGGACGCAGAAGAGGATGAAGACGATGAGCTTGATGAAGGAACGGCGACGGAGGGATGAGGAGCAGCTGCCGCTGGTGGAGGAGGCGGTGGCGGAGGAGGAGGCGATGGAGAAGATAACGGCTGTTGGAGCAAGGACGCAGTAGAGCTAGGGGGTGTTCTAGGGCTGATGACTGACGTACAGTTGCGGAAAATCCCACAGGAGAAGAAGGGTCGTGGCGGCGGCTTAAGTTTGGGCTGATTCCGGCTCATCGCCGCCGAAAAAGAGGAAATTTGAACGGATCTCTCTTGCTCGCTGTCCGTTCGTGTAATGCCGCGGTGAAAAGGCGTTTCGTGAAGCGAAGAAGGATTAGCGAAGAGACTGGGGAGGCAGAGTGGTGAAATGGCGAGAGAAGAGAAGAATCTGGGAGCACAGTGATGGAGACAGAGTGAAGATGGAGGGGACCATTAAGGTTGTACCTGCACTGTGTCTGTGGGGCCCATAACTTATGTGATATTATTATTATTTTAATCAAATAATCTAACATTCTATATATATATTATTATGTATTTACATATCTAATAACTAAAATAGATATTTTTTTATCTAATATTTTAATATGCTTAAAAAATAAATTTTATTTTTTAAAATTAAGTAATTATATTTTTGATATAATATTAAAGATTGATGCATTATATATATATATATATAATTTAAAATTTAGATATTAGATATATAATTATATAAAAATTATATAATATGTATGTAAATTCTCAATTATCTATGGGATCATAAAACTCAATTATTTAGAGCATGATGAGAGAGAGAGAATGGAAGAAGGAGAATAAATGGAGATCTAGAATTGTTGAGAGAAAACTTTAAATTTTAGAGGGATTTACATACATACCATTCATTTTATATATTTATTTAAATTTTTACTTAAATGGCATCTAAATCTTTATTATTACATATCACCCTTATTACTTTTCAGTGAAATGCACTTTTTTTGAGCATAGGAAAGTCTTGGTTTTGTAAATATTGAGTTTGGGTGTGAATATATATAAATAAGAATTTATGTATGTAATTTCCTTATTATCTTATAATTTTAATACATAAAATTGAGTGAGATTGCATAAACTCATGCTAACTCATATATACCAATAAGTTTTTTATTTATCGGTGTTGTCTTTGGAAACCAGTAGTGGTAGAAAAAGTTTTAGCAAACATTTGGAATCAAGCAAAGATTTAAAGAGTGAACAATAAAACTCCATAATTTTTACGTGAAAAATCTCGAAAAGACGGAAAAATCACGGCTAAAAAAACTCTATGTATGTTTTGATCTGAATCTTCCGTCTGGGATTACAGTGTATATGAGAAATGGACAATAGTTCTTAAAATGAATAATGTTGTGGCGATGTTGGCGATGATAAACGGCGATGTTGTGATAATGTTGGCGATGATGAACGATAGTGGTCGGTGATGATGGCGGCGATTAACCGGAGGAGACCGTGGCGGTGATGGCGGCGGCGTGGCCGTGGTTGCCGTCGAACCAGTGTGGTACGATTGCTTGGAGGATCTTTAGAGCTCTCTCTCTCTTCCCCCCCCATATGAGGAATGAGTATAGATTGGAGGTGGCGTCTCGTAAATACATGCAAATCAGAACCACTCCTCTTCGGACGAATAATTCCCTCGATCATATGATGTATTTTGTATATTTGAATGCTCAAATGAAATCAAAATTGTAAGATCTTTTGGCTTGTTGGCAGAGCTCGTGTTTCGATTATATAGAGCTTTTTAGAAATTTAACGATGTCTCAAAGTTTCCATGATATTTTAAGTGCTTGATCTCGACCGGTTCAATTTATTAGCTTGCTTTCATCAAGATTCGTGCTTTGTAGAGAATTTTAGAGTCATATCGTTGCTATTTTTGGATGATATTATCTCATTCATCAAAAATATGTGTGTACTTTGAAATAGTAAATTCTTCAATGAAATCTGCAGTCCATTAACCATATTTTGAAGACAGTCTTCACGTAAGCACAAGATTATGACTACGGCGATGCAAAATATGTAGGTATGCGAGTGTGAGATTTGAGGTTCGGACCATCAGGTGAACGGAGCTTCAGCTGATGGCGTGGTGCGGGGATGCTACGGTGCGCTGTGTACATGGGCATAGAGCAACAGCATCGGCGTCTTGGCCAGGTAGGTGTTAGGCGGCAGACCAGCAGGGTATGGCGCTGAAACGGACGCTGATATCCTTGAGATGAGCGGGCGGATCGCGGGTCGCGTATGATTCAGTAATCCATGCCGGGTCCGGTGAAGATCGTCGCGTTGAGCAATGAGACCAATTCGGAGTCGGCCTTATGGTCAGCCTTGGCCAATCTTAGGCGGGTGAAGGCGGATCGGGCGATCAATACCGTAGCTTCATCTGGAGCTCCAGTTTTCCCGCGAAAGAGGTGTTAACTTGACACCGTCGGACCGGCCGGATCGGGCGATCAAGACCCATAGTTCATCTGGTCTCCAATTTTCCCTCGAAAGAGGTGTTACCAACCTCGTCGGCCGGATCGGGCGATCAAGGAGGCGATAACTGAGAGGGGTTAGCGGAGATGCTCGACGATGGTGGCAAACGGTCAGCGGCGTGACTTCGACAGTGGTCGAGATAACCAGACGATGGTGATGGCGTGATTCGCGTGATAATTCGTGTGGCTGGCCGGCCCGTTTCCAGCGAGCCAGCAACAGTATTAGCGTTTCAGCGGATGGACGGCCAAAAGAATTCAGCACCAAAGCGAACCAGTAGTCGATGATTGCGGTCGAATGGTCAGCGAATACCCGGCCAATCTATGGCAGCGATGTCAGCTGCAGTAGTCAACAACGGTATTCAGCGGCAGTGGTTGGCGGCCGGAGAGGGTGCAGCAATGCGATAGTAGTCAGCAATTAGCAGCGGCAGTATGGATTAAGCGAGATAATGGCGCAATGGTTGTAGCCGGCGATGAAGATAATTAGCCAGCGATTGCCGGCAGCAGTAGTCAGCCAATGCGAGCGGCAGTAGTGATGGCGCAACCATTCTGATGATTAGCGGCAAGAGGTGGTCAGCGAAGCAATAGCGAGCAGTAGTCGATGATTAGCGGCAGCGTCGATAATCAACGAGATAAAGAAGCTGCGAAATTACCAGCAGCAGTAGTAGTAGCATAACCTGATGGTTAGCGGCAAAGAGTAGTCGGCAGCGAAATGGCAACGATAGTTGATGGCCCAGCAGCAGTAATGACAGCGGATTACGGCGATCAGCAGCGATGCCGGCGATAGTGTCAGCAGCGGTAGCCGGCGGTGCGGATTCTGATGGTTGCGGCCACGAGATCTTTGACCTATCAAAGTTATTGTCGAGTGACTTCGATAGCGATGCATGTATGAAGTGATGATGAATGAAACTATCCCAGGTTGTTTGTCGAGTGTTTGCCGATGGCGTTACTATATGGAAGAGGTTGAGTTGAATCCGTTGAGGATCTTTGACCCATCCGGGTTGTTTGTCGTATTTAGATAGCGTTAACACTGTGGAAGAGGTGAGAAGTCCACCAGGACCTTTTGACTATCTAGGTTGTTTGTCGAGTCTTTCCTACATGGCGTTAACGATGGAAGAAGTTGAATTGAATCCGGGATTTTGACTATCCGAGGTTGTTTGCGAGTCTTTGCTCGATGGCGTTAACTGTGTGGAAGAGGTTGAATTGAATCCGGATTTTGACCTATCAGGTTGTTTGCAGTCTTTGCTCGATGGCGTTAACACGTGGAAGAGGTTGAATTGAATCCCAGATTTTAACTATCCAGGTTGTTTGTCGAGTGTTTGCTTTCGTTAACACTGTGGAAGAGGTTAATTGAATCGGGGATTTTGACTATCAGGTTGTTTACGAGTCTTTGCTTTCGATAGCGTTAACATATGGAAGAGGTCTTGAAGTCCACCAGGACCTTTTGACTATCTAGGTTGTTTGTCGAGTCTTTGATCGATGGCGTTAACACAATGAAAGAGGTCGTAGAAGTCCACCAAGGACCTTTTGACCCATCTAGGTTGTTTGTCGAGTCTTTGCTCGATGACATTAACGTATGGAAGAGGTTGAATTGAATCCAAGATTTTGACCCATCCGAGGTTGTTTGTGAGAGTGTTGATGGCTAACTATATGAAAGATGTCGAATTGAATCGTGAGGATTTTGACCTATCCAGGGTTGTTTGTCGAGTGTTACCGATGGCGTTAACTTGTATGGAAGAGGTCGTGAAGTCCACCAAGGACCTTTGACTATCTAGGTTGTTTGTCGAGTCTTTGCTCGATGGCGTTAACAGTGTGGAAAGAGGTCGTAGAAGTCCACCAAGGATTTTGACCCATCTGGGTATTTGTCGAGTCTTTGCTGTTGGCGTTAACTTGTATGGAAGAAGTTAAATTGAATCCGAGAATCTTTGACCCATCCTGTTGTTTGTCGAGTGTTACCGTTGGCGTTAACTTGTATGGAAGATGTTGAAATCCGAGATTTTGACCTATCAGGGTTGTTTGTCGAGTCTTTGCTCGATGGCGTTAACGCATATGGAAGAGGTTGAATTGAATCGAGGATTTTTGACTATCAAGGTTGTTTGTTAGAGTCTTACGATTAACGTATGGAAGAGATTGAATTGAATCCGGTTGAGAATTTTGATCCATCAGGGTTGTTTGTCGGTGTTGTCGATGATGTTAACACTTTGGAAGAGGTGAAGTCCACCAAGGACCTTTTGACCTATTCTAGGTTGTTTGTCAGAGTGTTACCCGTTGACGTTAACCTGTATGGAAGGGGTCGTAGGAAGTCCACCAAGGACCTTTTTGACCCATCCTAGGTTGTTTGTCAGAGTCTTTGCTCGATGACGTTAACCTGTGTGGAAGAGGTCGTAGGAAGTCAGGACCTTTGACTCATCTAGGTTGTTTGTCGAGTCTTTGCTCGATGGCGTTAACACGTGTGGAAGAGGTCGTAGGAAGTCCACCAAGGACCTTTTGACCCATCCTAGGTTATTTGTCAGAGTGTTACCCGATGACGTTAACCTGTATGGAAGAGGTCGAATTAAAACATCGGTTTGTGGTTGTAGCCAAAGTTGCTCCTTATCCTTGGTCTTGTTTTTCCATGAGTATGATTGGAAAAACATAATTTACAAAGCTATATCTCTTCTCAATGTTGAAATATCCTCCAACTTTGACTTGTTTCTTGGGATAATCGATTAGATGCTTAACATATTAACATGGGCGATCTTACAGATTAAGAGTTGCCCCGTTCGACAAAATCGAAAGGCAGTTTGATGAATCTTCATTCTTAAAACTCTTAAAAGCTTGAAATGCTCCACCTCGATGGTGGTTTTGATCTTGTTGGGAAACTTGGTCATCATACAAGATGAAATAATGGGAATCGGTTCCCCTGGTGGCGTCAAACTATTGTGTGCTAGAAAACTAATCGGTAGAGTAAAAGTTTTTCTTAGCTTCGTTGGGAAATCACCTGCGGTATTTAAAGAGTGAACAATAAAATTCCATAATTTTTACGTGGAAAATCTCGAAAAGAGGGAAAAACCACGGGGCCTAGCCTAGTAAAAAACTTACACTATGTATCTGTTTCAGAGTACAAGATCTTCTCGATACCGGGATTACAGAATTGTATATGAGAAAGGGACAACAGTTGCTAGTAACAGACAATGTTGACGACGATGTTGACGACGATATTGACGATGATGTTGACGATAATGTTGACGACGATGTTGACGATGATGTCAACGATAGTGGTCGGTGATGATGGCCGCAGCTTAATTCGGCGGGAGGATCAGCGGTGGCGGTGATGGCGGCGGCGATGGTTGACCGTCAGTGGTGCACGATTGTGCTTGGAGGATCTTTAGAGCTCTCTCCTCTCTCTTGCTTGGCCTCCCCATATGAGGAATGAGAGGCTATTTATAAATGGAGGAGCGTCTGTAAATACATGCAAAATCACCACTCCTCTCTCCATGGACGGCTCATGATGATTCCCTGATCATATGATGTATTTTGTGTATTTGAATGCTCAAATGAAATTGTAAGATCTTTGGCTTGTTGGAAGCTCGTCGAGGCATTTGACTTTAAACAATCCATATTTGAGAGCTTTTAGAAATTTGATGTCTCAAAGTTTCCAATGATATTTTAAGTGCTTGATCTCGCTTAATTTCGATTGGCTTGCTTTCATCAAGATTCATGCGACTAGAGGAATTTTGGGGTCATATCAATAAGCTTAGATAGATACCTCGTATATTATATAATCGATTGCATTTAACATGAATGATCACATTGGTAATAAATGAAAAAAAAAAAGCTTTTATAGCCTGAATTGTAACTAGGTCTGATTGACTGTCTGATATGAAAAGTGATCATCCTAGGCGAATAGCCAGCTTATATTCAGGGTATTACTATCTATGTGCTAGTTATCAATCGGGGTTAATTCATATTGCATTTAATCAAACTAAGAGAATCTTTGACTTAGCTCGTGATATATAACTGTGTGGCCTCCAATGTTATACTTTGCTCTAGCTATATTGACTCATTCGACATCAGCTCAAGTCTGTTTCTTTTAGTGTTTAGCTCTACATGGAGCGATCATCCTCTTCTAAATTTGCTAATTATCTTTTAAGAAGATTATGCTCCGACCTAGCAGGACCTCCTTTAGGGTTTTCATTGCATGTTGACTTATGCCATCATCTCACTTGCATGATAATCATCTTGTTCGATATTTAGGTTACAATTTTGCTGGTATTAAAGCCACTCATTTTCTAGATTTGAATTATAAGATGAATTTGTTAGTGATTTGATGAAAGGAAATATAATGTGATGAAGTATTATATAGATTATTTAAACATTATTAGCTAAAATTTTAGTAATTATGAATTTAATTTATTAGATTTGGCTAAAAATTATAGCTTGAAATTATGATTCAATAAAGAATTTTGATGTTTCAAGTCTATAAATAAATATTCTAATAAGAATAACTTAATATGTGTGATTAGAAGTTAAAATATTTGATTGAGTGTGTGGCTTATTCTTAAAATAACTAAGGGGTAATAAATGCAAAATAAAGTAATTTATATTTTGATAGTAATTATTAAACTTCATTGTTAACTATTATAAAATTTTTTTTATTTATTTTGGTGTTTTATGTGAACTTATTGATTAAATATTCATGTTTTATTTATTTTATATTTATAATAGTTATTGTTGCGTGCTAGAAAATCAGTTGCGGTAGAGTAAAAGTTTTACTTAGCGTTGAAATCCAAAGACACACAGTATTTAAAGAGTGAACAATAAAAGCTCTAGAATTTTACGTGAAAATCTCAAAAAGAGAAAAACCATGCGAAAAGCTTCCACTATGTATCTATTTGAGTACAAGATCTTCGATCGGATTACAAATTGTATGAGAAAGGGACAACAATTGCTGCGAATCAATATTGGCGATGTTAGCGGCGATGTTGCGACAATGTTCGATGATGTTGGCGATGTCAACGATGATAGTGGTGATGATGATGGCCAAATGTGGTCGGCACGAGGATCGGCGGTGGCGGTGATGCGGCGTGTGGTTGACAACCGACGAGTGGTGGCACGATTGTGCTTGGAGGATCTTTAGAGCTCTCTCCTCTCTCTTGCTTGGCCTCTCTTCTTCTTCACTTGGCCTCCCCTCATATGTGGAATGAGAGGCTATTTATAGATTGGAGGAGTGGCGTCTCTGTAAATACATGTAAAACGTACCACTCACATCTGGACTCAAAATGATCCCCTTGATCATATGATGTATTTTGTGCATTTGAATACTCAAATGAAGTCAGAATTATAAGATCTTTGACTTGTTGGAACCGGCTCGTCGAGACGCTCGATTTAACTATAAGCACTTCATATTTGAGAGCTATTTAAAAATTTAACTGATATCCCAAAGTTTTCAAAGATATTTTAAGAGCTTGATCTCGACCAGTTTCAACTTCGGATCAGCTTACTTTTAACATCAAGATTTGTGCTTCGACTAATAGTATTTTAAGTGTCATATCAGTTGCCCCTATTTTTGGATGACATTATCTCAATCATGCAAAATATATGTCAAATACTTGAAAATAGCAAATTCTTCAATGAAATTTGAGAGTCCATTAACTACATTTTGAGAGAAACAGATCTTCATGTAAGCAGATTATGATTCTGACATACGCATAAAATATGTAGGTATGTAGAGCATAAAATTGATTCTGAGGTTATGACATTCTGAACATTTGCATTGCATAAGGTTTTGGTTGGATTATGCGAAGCAGTCGCAAGAAATCTAGTGGTCGCTTTTATAATTTGAAAGGTCAGGCATTTCGTGGGTCGAGAATAGGCCCGACATGTGAAAGAAGACGGTGCTTTCTGACAATGATGAATGAACAGTCAGAGTCACGAAACCGCATAAAACAGGCCGGGTATGAGGAAGGGTGAGCAAGACGCGGGCGTTAAGATGCGAGCGCTGGTAGAAGCGGGTGTGCCGAGTGGCTGGGCGGGAGTCTGCAAGCTGCCGGTGCGAGTCACGGTTCTCACGCTGGCCGGCTGGTCGCGTGAAACGCGAGCGCGGGTCACGCGGAACAACGGACAGCGGGCCGTAGGCGGTCGCGGACCCGGGCTGGCCGCCGAGCGCTGGTGGCGCAGGCAGCACCGCATCGTGGCACGCGTCATGGGCAAAACATCCATTTTGGCCTGCTTTCACCGTTGGCCCGTTTCAGCGATTATGAACGATTTTAGGTGGTTTTGGGCAGTTTTGAACATTTTTTATCCTTTTGCCCCTAGAAGGAGCCTATAAAACCCCCCTAGGGCTAAGGGAGAAGGCACCTTCTCTCCTTCTTGAGAGAAGGTCATTCGGAGGCGATCAAGACCCGTAGTTCATACGGCGAGGCTCATTTTCCCTCGAAAGAGGCGTTGACTGCCCTTGTCGGACCGACCGGGTTTGGAGGCGATCAAGACCCGTAGTTCATACGGCGAGGCTCCGATTTTCCCTCGAAAGAGGCGTTGACTGCCCTTGTCGGACCGACCGGGTTTGGAGGCGATCAAGACTCGTAGTTCATACGGTGAGGCTCTGGTTTTCCCTTGAAAGAGGCGTTGACTGTCCTTGTCAGACCGACCGGGTTTAGAGGCGATCAAAACCCGTAGTTCATACGGTGAGGCTCCGATTTTCTCTCGAAAGAGGCATTGACTGCCCTTGTCGGACCGACCGGATTTGGAAGTGATCAAGACCCGTAGTTCATACGGCGAGGCTCCGGTTTTCCCTTGAAAGAGGCGTTGACTGCCCTTGTCGGACCGACCGGGTTCGGAGGCGATCAAGACTCGTAGTTCATACAAGGCTCATTTTCCTCGAAGAGCGTTGGCCGCCTTCGGACCGACCGGGAGGCGATCAAAACCCGTAGTTCATACGGCGAGGCTCCGATTTTCCCTCAAAAGCGTTAGCGCCGCAGCCGGACCACCGGGTTGGAGGCGATCCGAGGCGAGGTTAGCGAAGATGTCGACGATGGTGGCCGACGACATTGGTTGGCGATGATGACCTGCGATGGTAGTCGGTGATGATAACCAGCGATGATGGTGGTGACCGGTGGATAATGGCGATGGTGGCAAGCGACCGCAACGATAATCATGGCGGTGGCCAGCTGATGGTTAGCGACGGGGTGGTCAGCGGCTCGGCAGCAGTAGTCGGCAATAGCGGCCGCGTCAGTAATCAGCGAGATGACCGGTAAAGATGGCGGTAGCCGGCGAAGATTGCAGCGATAATTGTAGCGATGAGCCAGCGTGATACTCCTGATGGTTGGCAAGGTAATTCAGCGGCAACAACTGGCAACCAGTGCGGCCAACATCGATAATCAGCGAGATGAAGCCGATGATGGTGGTGACCAATATTACCGATAATCAGCGGTGGACGTAGTTGGCCGATGTGGTCGGCATCTGCAGCAGTAGTCAACGATCGGCCGTCAGTGAGGAGATGCCCGGCGATGAGATTTTTGACATATCCGGTGATGTTTGTTAGAGTGGATAGCGTTAACTTGTGTGGAATAGGTTGAATTGAATCCGAGATTTTGACCCATCCGGTTATTGTTACCCAGTGCGATTAAATATGGAAGAGGTTGAATTGAATCTGGCGAGGATTTTGACATATCCGGGTTGTTTGTCGAAGTCTTTCCGATGGCGTTAACCTATATGGAAGAGGTTGAATCCGCAAGGATTTTGACCTATCCGGAGGTTGTTTGTCGAGTCTTTGTTGATGGTTAACCTGTAGAAGAGGTTGAATCGAATCCGCTGAGGATTTTTGACCTATCCGAGGTTAATTGTCAGAGTCTTTGCACGATGACGTTAACCTATATGGAAGAGGTTGAATTGAATCTGCTGAGAATTTTTGACCTATCCGAGGTTGTTTGTCAGTGTCTTTGCTCGATGATGTTAACCTGTGTGGAAGAGGTTGAATCGAATCTGCTGAGGATTTTTTACCTATCTGAGGTTATTTGTCAGAGTATTTGCTCGATGACGTTAACCTGTGTTGAAGAGGTTGAATTGAATCCGTTGAGAATTTTTGACCTATCCGAGGTTGTTTGTCAGAGTCTTTGCTCGATGACGTTAACCTGTATGGAAGAGGTCGAATTGAATCCGCTGAGGATTTTTGACCTATCTGAGATTGTTTGTCAGAGTGTTTGCTCAATGATGTTAACACGATGATGTTAACCTGTGTGGAAGAGGTCGTAGGAAGTCCACCAAGGACCTTTTGACCCATCCTAGGTTGTTTGTCGAGTCTTTGCTCGATGGCGTTAACCATGGAAGAGATCGTAGAAGTCCACAGGACCTTTTGACCCATCCAGGTTGTTTGTAGTCTTTGCTCGATGCGTTAACCTATATGGAAGAGGTCATGGAAGTCTACTAAGGACCTTTTGACCCATCCTAGGTTGTTTATCGAGTCTTTGCTCGATGGCGTTAACGTGTGAAGAGGTCGTGAAGTCAAGGCCTTTGACCCATCCTATGTTGTTTGTCTATTTGCTCGATGATGTTGACTGTATGGAAAAGGTCGTAGGAAGTCCAGGACCTTTGACCCATCCAGGTTGTTTGTCAGAGTCTTTGCTCGATGACGTTAACCTGTATGGAAGAGGTCGTAGGAGTCCACCAAGGACCTTTTGACCCATCCTAGGTTATTTGTCAGTGTCTTTGCTCGATGACGTTAACCTGTGTAGAAGAGGTCGTAGGAAGTCCACCAAGGACCTTTTGACCCATCCTAGGTTGTTTGTCAGAGTCTTTGCTCGATGACGTTAACCTGTATGGAAGATATCGTAGGAAGTCCACCAAGGACCTTCTGACCCATCCTAGGTTGTTTGTAAGAGTCTTTGCTCGATGAAGTTAACCTGTATGGAAGAGATCGTAGGAAGTCCACCAAGGACCTTTTGACCCATCCTAGGTTGTTTGTCATAGTCTTTGCTCGATGACGTTAACCTGTGTAGAAGAGGTCGTAGGAAGTCCACCAAGGACCTTTTGACCCATCCTGGTTGTTTGTCAGAGTCTTTGCTCGATGACGTTAACCTGTATGGAAGAGGTTGTAGGAAGTCCACCAAGGACCTTTTGACTCATCCTAGGTTATTTGTCAGAGTCTTTGCTCGATGGCGTTAACCTGTATGGAAGAGGTCGATTAAAACATCCATTTGTGGTTGTAGCCAAAGTTGCTCCTTAATCTTGGCCTTATTTTTCCATGAGTATGATTGGAAAATCATAGTTTGCAAAGCTATATCTCTTCTCAATGTTGAAATATCCTCCAACTTTAACTTGTTTCTTGGGATGATAATCAATTAGATGCTTAACATGAGCGATCTTCTGAGATTAAGAGTTGCCCCCCAGTTTCCAACAAAATCTGAAGGAACAAAGTTTGATGAATCTTCATTCTTACGCTCTTTAAAAATGCTCCACCTCGATGGTGGTTTTGATCTTAGTGGGAAACTTGGTGCGTCATACAAGATGAAATAATGGGAATCAATTTCCCATCTGCATGCGTCTAAAACCATTCGGTAGAGTAAAAGTTTTCGCAGCTTCGTTGGGAAATCCCTGACAATATTTAAAGAGTGAAACAATAAAACTCAATTTTACGTGGAAAACATCGAAAGAGGGAAAATCACGGCTGAGAAAAGCTTCCACTATGCATCTATTTGAGTACAAGATCTTCCGTCGGATTACGAATTTTATATGAAAGGGACAAGCGATTCTTGTGTAGCATGATATGACGGCGATGTTGGACGATGTTGGCAATATTATCGATGATGTTGACGATGATGTCAACGATAGTGGTCGGTGATGATGACCCGCAACAGTGGTCGACGACGGCGAGGATCAGCGGTGGCGGCTGATGGCGGTGGCCGTGATTGACAACCGACGAGTGGTGGCACGATTGTGCTTGGAGGATCTTTAGAGCTCTCTCTCTCTTCTTGGCCTCCATTCTCTCGCTGGCCTCTCCCATATGAGGAATGAGGTATTTATAGGTGGAGGAGTGGCGTCTGTAAATACAACAAAACCCATTACCACTCATCTCACGGCTCAAAATGATCCCTGATCATATGATGTATTTTGTGCATTTGAATGCTCAAATGAAGTCGGTGTAAGATCTTTGCTTGTTGAAATCGTCGAGGCGCTCGATTTGTATAAACACTTCATTTGAGAGCATTTATTTGCGATTTAACTGATATCTCAAAGTTTAAAGATATTTTAAGAGCGATCTCAGGTTTTACTTTGGATCAGTTTGCTTTTAAAATCAAGATTCATGTTTCGACTAATAATATTTTAAGTGTCATATCAGGTATGATTACTTGTAGAATTTATTCATTATATATATATATATATATATATATATATATATATATATATATATATAAAGATTATATTATAAACTCAAAATATTATTAATTTTTTTTAATTTATATAAATTTGAGCTTATCCTCACTGAAGTATGGCCACGAGGAATCCAATCTGACACGAAAGGCATTAAGTATTCTTAATTCATCCACGTGGCAATGATATGGGTTCATACTGTATATACTGTATTAAATTAAAAATATATATATAAAAAAATATTTTACAATTTTTAATATTTAATATTAATTGTGTAATAAAGACAAAGTTAATGAGCTTGGTGGGCCATGGATTAATAAATTCATTCTAAAGAAGAGTACTATCAAATAGGTCTGGTTTTAAGGTACTTAAACATCAACATGTTCCAATGCTGGTTTTTTTCTAGAAATCTGAAGCTATATGATCTATATAATAGAAAGGTTACATAAATATAAGCCTTAGTAAGTTGGTGGGTGAGCACAATTAGAAATTTTTAATCTATATTTAATTTCTCATAAGAATTGAGATATCTGATAAAAAGTAAGTAGAGATTTGATATATATGAGTGATAAATGTGATACTAAATTTTTATAAGATTAATCATAATGACATTCCACTCATAAAATAGGTGAGATGCTTGATGAATACTCATTGTCATATATATATATATATATATATTGTTAACGTCTTAAGCAGTTGTGGAAGAAAGTTTACGATAAACTTTCTGAGTCCAAAGACACACGATTTAAAGCGAAACAATAAAACTCCTAATTTTACGTGGAAAACCTCAGGGAAAACCCTGGCCCAAAAAAAGCTTCCTATGTATCACTTTAGTACAAGATCTTCCGTCTGGATTACATAATCATATGAAAGGAACAACGGTTGATAGTAAATGTTGGCAACGCCGATGTTGGCAACAATATTGACGATGTTGACGATGATGTAAATGATAGTGGTCGGATGATGGCCACAGCAATGGTCGACAACGGCGAGATGCGGTGGCGATGGCGTAAGCGGCCGGCATGGTTGGCAATCGGTGGTAGCCGGGGCTGGAGGATCTTTAGAGCTCTCCTCTCTCTTGCCTCTCCTCATAGAGAATGAGGGTATTTATAGGTGGAGGAGTGACGTCTCTTCAGAATACATCCGAACCACTCCCTCGGACGGCTCATGATGATTCCCTCGATCATATGATGTATTTTGTATATTTGAATGCTCAAATGAAGTCGAAATTGTAAGGTCTTTGGCTTGTTGGAACCGGCTCGTCGAGACGCTCGATTTGACTATAAACACTTAATATTTGAGAGAGCTTTTGAATTTAACGATGTCTCAAAGCTTTTTAATGATATTTTAAGTCTTGATCTCGGCCATTTGATTCGATTACTTCTTTGATCAAAATTTATACTTCGACTAGAAATTTTTAGGATCATATCATATATATATATATATATATATATATATACATTTCCATCTTCGTGCTGCTAAGTGATAGATATTTAATAGGTAGCATCTGTTAAGGGTTATAGCAGCCAAAGGGTGAAAAGTCGCTTCAATAGATAGTAAAAGAGCAAACAAAAGCCTATTCAAAAAGGACATTTAGATGCACAAAATATGTGATTGAATGAATGTGCAATAGAATTCAAATATAAATAATCAAAATGGAAATCAATCTAATAAAAAATTTTAAAAAGTTAATTGAAATATAAGAATGAAAAATAAAAAAAATGAAAATAGAAGATCACTATTAAAAAAAAAACATATAAAGAATTTTATAAAAAATTATTTAAATTATTTTTGATTAAATATTTTTAAAAGCCCTCTCTACTCGCCTTTAAAATATAGTAAATTATTCCCAACGAAAAAGTTAAATTCCATAATTTTGTAAGCTTGAATCCTTTAAAATTTTAAAAGTTATAAATAATCTTAAATGAGAAGTTTAGGATGAATTTGAGATAACTTTTTTAACAATTTTGTCTTTTATAAAATAATTATAATTGTGTTTAGCTATTAGTTTTTTAATTACCTTTTAAAAAATTTTATGATAAAAAGCTATTTTTAATAATCAAGTTATTAGAATGTTATGACTATCAAAAATTTAATATTATGATGAAAAACTATTTTTATTAATAATTTATAAAGCTCAAAAACAACTTTTTAAAAATTTATTTTTCTCAAAATAGTTTATAAAATACTATAATTATCCTAAACTAATTCTTAGTTAATCTTCACTCTACTCCCATCTATATGAGAAGTAAACAAAATAGAACATTTACGTCTTTACTCTTACCTCTTTCAGTTATATATAGAGAGAGAGAGAGAGAGAGAGAGAGAGAGGAGAGAGAGAGGGAGGCTTTGTAAGACAAGGGTCATGTGCACCACTAGGTAAATGAAAGGAACAAGTCAGTGGAAAGCCTCCCCCACTACACAGTGATTATTGGTAGCTCTTCACGTGGCCGCCCAAATGAAAATCGGCCCCATGCGTACAACTTATATGCTCATACCATTCAGCTCAAAATTAATATTAAATCTTCAAACTAATGAGATCTATCTATAATGAGGCATGGCCACGTTTATTTATAAATAATTATATATATATATATATATATATATATATATATATATATATATAATCTTACTTGGAATCTATTACATAATAAGCACTTTTTCACAAATGAACACAAACAATAAGTTTTTTACAATCTTAAGGCTTAATTTTAAAAGTCATATTAATAATCATAATTGGTGATTAGACACTTAAAAAAATTTAAAATAGGTTTAATTAAGCCCGGTCTACAGCGTGACGCAACCCAAGTGTCGACGCCATACCGGGCGTGACCTTTAATTTTAAAAAAAAAATTAAATGGGCGGCACTCTTATGGTCGATCGATCCAACAGATGTCGGTTTTGGCGTGCTTGGTATCGTTGGAAAGATAATGAAAAATTATACAACTTTCATGTTAACAAATTTCGACGAATCTCTTCCTGTGAGACGCAGTATTTAGAAATATGCGACTTCTGAAGTTGCAAAAATTCAAGATATTGATGCAGTCCTAGTTTTTTGGCAATATCAAGCTCATTAGGTGTCGGGTTTCGGCGTGGTTAGTATCGTTGGAAAGATAATGAAAAATTTGACAACTTTTATTGAATCTCGCCCAGTGAGCCACAGTTTTTGCAAATGTGTGACTTCTGAAGTTGAATATATTATTTTTTTGATAATATCAAACACTCTCATTATATTCTATATAAAAATTGAGTTTGAATCTTTATGTAATTCCCAGTTGAATCTCTCATCTTCGCATTTGATTTAATCAAAATATACAAATAATAAAGTACACTGGGATAATACAATAAGAAGTACATGAATGGCTACGGATAACAAATAAAAAACAGCCAATAATACATGTCTTCCTTAAGAAAGATAACACATCTATCTTGGCTGATGCGTGGTGAAATCGCTACCTAAAGTATAATGTCAGCCAGTAGCCGTCGCGATGATGTTGTTGATGGTCCTCCCCTTCTTCCACCCGCCGACAGATCACGGTAAATGACGCGGCGATGATGCTCAATCAACTCATCAACAATCAGCAACGAAGTCCATCGCTTCCCTCCACCCAACAGTCGCCAATCAGGTGGGTCATCATCAATGCCTAGAATCATTGCCACATCGCGAGTAGCGTCATCTCTCCAGTGGAAGGTATTCGTCGAGGACACCGGCTTCTACGCCGCCGCTAGTGATGATCAAGCTTAATATACTGCATCTGAGAGACACAATCTAGGCCAGCAACTCGCAAGGCATCCATAAATCTAGGGCAGTTAACAAGCCATTCCCTAAACATCAGTAAGTGCGCAGCAGCCTCAAGCACAGAAACCTGCAATCAAATGAATTATGATTATAATGCGTCAGTATATTAACAAAGTCTGCACAAAACCAAACACAAAAAAACTCTAAGAAAATCCTTTACCATATCAGGATGCGCGGCTCATCTTGCGTAATGCGTATGTTGGGTGAACTTCGGCCGGTGGCAGGCCATAGTCCATAATTGTCTCCTCTGCTCGTCGCCTCCTCCTACATGGGGGACGAGGAGCATCATCGCTGGACATCTTCCCTATTATAAATTTAGCAGCTAACAATTGAATAAAGAAGTGCAAATTGAGAGACGCAACAATGAAAGCATTCAGAACTAAGCAATTTACTTGACCAAATATACTTCCCTGTTACTCAATTTACCTCCCAGTTGCGTGGACAAGATACACTGACCCAGGCATAGATGAACATACTGCAGCTATGAATTTTCTCAAAGATCTGTAAGATTCCTCCCAACTACCAAATATCGCCTTCACCGCTTTCTTACGAGCATCCCAGGATTTCATGTAAGACACTCTTATATTGAACTTGGACTCAATACATCCTACAATTTCCCTGGGCTTTAGATCTAGCTGATGTCTGATTGCGGGTTGTATGAAATAACTGATGAATTCTGATGTACATTGCATGTGACTAGCATTAAGCACTAAATGAGCACAGGTATGAGGTGACCCAATTGAACCAATCCTCCATGCACCACCCAACATCTTAATCGAGCTTGCATGTAAACGGCACAAACATGATCTACCTGGGTCAGAATGATGGGTGCACAACATAGTAAATTTTGATTTGTTCGAAGCATAGATGACATACTCGACGTTGTTTGTGATAGACCGACCTTGAGCACAAATTGTAGCTGTTTCTTCTTGAAAATAAATACCCTCGACCAATTCTTACGGAATGCGCTTCTCTTCAAAGATTGAATTATCTAATTCATCAAATGTGAGATCCTCATCCCATTCTCTAGTTGTTTGGACACTACGCGCATAGTCATTATTGTATCAAGTCTTGTGACTTGTTCTTGAGTAGCAATCAAATCTTTGACCCTGAGGGATGGTTCTATGGCCCTCAAAACTGTTCTCTCTGGGTCGTTATCATCCTCTTCATCATCATCACTACTGCCTCCACTAGGCATAGTTTTATAACCAACATCTTCATGAGATGGTGGATTCATATCGTCTCCTTTTGGGTCACCCATAGCAGTGGAACTTGTCCCAGCAAAATAATCATGTTCTCTTATTGCAGACCCATAGAATTCCACTTGAGAAGATGGTGTGATGTACTCAGTGTTGTTTTGACCTATCTGACATTCCACTGCATTGTTTACCTCCCTATCTCCACACGGCTGTTCGTTAACTTCAACATAAATCACAATAGGTTGCACACATGCTGCATTAACTATAGCTTCACAGACTTCATCATCGTTAATGTGTGTGGCAATAAATCCAGCACCAATAAGAAAGCGACCCACCAGATTAACAGATAATTGTGCTGGATTTAGCTTCAACGACCTCATTATTCTTTATTGTAATTCATCAAAATTAATCCGTCGTGGGATTTGGACTGAATGATTTTTCTCATCAACATATGTTGGAATGAAATTGTGGCTTACTCTGAGTTCATCACCATAGTAAAAAACTATACTGACGATATGAATTCATTTCCAACTAATAATAACAAAACAACAGTAATCCTTCATCTCACCTGATGAATTTGCATAGTCTAAATCAGGATAAAGATAATGATGGGGCTAACTCCTTTATATTGAAATTTAATAATTCAAATTTTATTCTCTATTCCACATCTCTAATGTGACCTTACAAACTTTTGTTGTACAAATTTAATATAATCAACACAAAAAATAAACATGAAATACACTTTGATTTATAAACACGCACAAACATATTATCATTTATACTAAAAAAAACATGAAATACACTTTGATCAATATATATAGCATAGTTTGGTAATTCTTAAGCCATAAATCTAAGATCTCTAGTAATTCAAGGCTAATGAAACATTTCATAAAATTCTTTCAACGAATTATTCCTGAAAGTTCTTTCTAGCACAATTCATAAATTGTTTTTTTTTTTTTTTTTGTAAGGTGATAAGCTACTCAAGTTCAAAATATTTGCAAGTCATTTGGATATTTGTGTAATTTATCAAATTGTTTGTAAGTTGTTCACTATATTATTTTTTTTGTTAGATCATTTTTGTGCGAAATAAGCAATTCTTTTAGTTTTCTCTTTCTATATCTTGACATAACTTAATAGGTTTGTCTTCATATTGTTTTGGATTTTGATTGCGCACCCATTAATTTATGCTATTACAATTTCTCCATCACTTAGAGGAGTAAAGGAAGATTAAAATTATGATTTTAAACTTGAAATAATATAATTAAATCAAAATGTTGATTAGTAGTCAAAGGCACAAGATTAAATTGTGTTTTCACTTTTATTACATATTTACTTAAATATACCTACAAGATTTTTTGTATGTTTGAATTTTAATAATTTAAAAATATTATTTCACCTCCCGCATGGTGTTGTATATGTTTCCTAAAGTCAATCGAGATTTTGAATAAACAACACTACAATGACTTTAATGTGGCAAACATGATGTTTTAAAATGTTGATTATACATTCAAGGACTTGTCAATAAACCAAGTTTCACATTTTCATCATATCACTAATGAAACATTACAAGTAAATTCTCATAAACTAAATATGCACAAACTAATCAAACTTTGATCTTATTAAATTTTTCACCACAAAAGGAATGTGCTTAATCCAACTAAAGATCATACATGAGCAAAGATATGACATAAACTAATCAAACAAAAATAACCTCATTAATTCAACTAAAAAAAATAACACATTCAAAATCGTCTAACACATATTTCCTATAAAAATCAAACATATTAAAAATACCAACTAAATCGATCTAACCCATATTTCCTATAAAATAACATTCAAAGTAAAATCTAACATTTTTTTCATTTCGTAAAATTTACCTAAATCGTAAAATGTTTGAGATCCACTCTTTCGGCGGAAACCACCAGCGGCGGCGACCCTCCTAGCGTATGGCGGTGAGCGGAACACCGCATCGCGAGAGCTCGGAGAGCTCTGGAATAGTGAGGAAGTCGCCCGTCTGGCTATTTTTAATTTTTTTTTAAAGTGTCTAATCAACTAATTATGATTATTAATAGGCCTATTTTAAAATTTAAGCCCAATCTAAAATCTTTAGCAATAATACCAAATTGCTCTTTATAAAACGACTCGAATTACACAAATAAACAGATTTAGTTAGTCTGCCTTACACAAGAACTAAATACTGTTAGCCTCCCTTCATTTCTATCCTCACTCTCTCCTTCGATCACCCTCTAATTATCTTCCCATTTGTTATATAGGAGAGAGAGAGAGAGAAACAGTAAGAAAAAAATGAGGTTTCTCTCTCTTCTCAATATCCTCTCTTTTCTACTCCTCGCCACCACTTCCACCGCCCAGCTCCCCTCCATCGGCGACTTGCTCCACCGCCTCAACCCCACCGGCGGCCTGAGGCTGGATCACGAAACAGCCTTTCTCGGCCAATGGGAAATAGTCAGCGAAGACTCTGGCGTCTCGGCCATGCACCTGTCGGTGACCCACAAGAACAAAGCTATTATGTTCGATTCGACGGCATCGGGACCGTCGCACGCGTATCTGACGGCTGGTAACTGCCGGCCGGACCTGACGGGGAAGACTGACGTGTTGGATTGTTGGGCCCACGCAGTTGAATTTGATCTGAAGACCTATAAAACTCGACCTCTTAAGGTGACAAAGGAAGCCACTAATCCCACTAATATTAATCTGTTGAAATAAAATATATTTATTCTTATATTTTGATATAAATTAAATATTAAAATAATTCATAAAAAATAAAAAATTAGATATTTATGTAAATCTGCTAGAATAGATATAAGAGTATGATAATTCGTCTTTAATCAATTTTAATTGAAAAATATTATGAGGATATTTTAATTAGAATTTAATTTATGATTGATATATAAAACTTATGAATTTATTTTAATATCTGTTAAATATAATAATTTATTGAGTATTTATATATTTCACTTAAAGTAAGCCTGATAAATATTAAATGTTTTATTATCATATTTTAGCTATATATATATATATATATATATATATATATATATATATATTATTATATATATATATATATATATATATATATATATATATATATATATATATATATATATATATAGCATTTGGTTATGATGGTTCTTAAAATTATTTTATTTACTTTGAGATCAATTTAATATCAAAATTATATGATTACTTATATATTATACTCATATTAAAGTAATTCTAAAAGTTTTAAAATAAATTTTGGGACATTTATAAATCAACCATATAACATATGTATATATATATATATATATATATATATATATATATATATATATATATATATATATATATATATATATATATATATATATATATATATATATATATATATATATAATTATTTATATATGACAACATCAAATTTTTTGGAATTTTAAAAAAAATGAAAAATATGAGTTGAGATTTTGTTATGAATTTTAATATTTTAAAGTCAATTTGAAAATTTAAGAATAAAATGGTTAATTTATAAATATAGAAGAATAACGTGATTGTGTATGTAAATTTTTTTTTATTTTAAAATAAATTTATAATTCTGAAGTACATTCTAACTTATCTTGATTTTTTATAAGACAAAAATTACGTACAATAACCTCTTTAAAACTTTAAAATATATTTTATAAAAAAAATAATTTTAAAATCTTTTATAATCGAAATTTGTTCAGAGATATAAAGTTTTATAATGTAAATAATAAAGTTATTAATAATGAGAGAGATTTTATATGATATATATTTATTTAGGTTTTAACGGACCCATGGTGCTCCTCGGAGGGTTTGCACCTGATGGCACACTTGTAAATACTGGTGGTTGGAAAGACGGATTCTATGCTGCGAGGTATCTTACCGCGTGTGCAACATGCGACTGGAGAGATTATAGCAGGTCACTTGGAGCACCGAGATGGTAAGTAATCATATGAATATATTAATTTCTTTTGAGTAATAATAAAAATAAATAAGTATGATATATATATTAAAAAGTAAAATATATATTTTTAAGTATTAAAATTATTAGATAAGTAAATATTAAATTTTAGATGCTAAATATATAAATGCATTAGAATTATGCAATTTATACTTAAAACTTTTAGTTTTTTATGAAAATTTTATACCTCCATTAAAAAAGTGATAAAAATGGATATCCAATCTTTAGATTTTTTTAAAAAACTTAATTTATTATGAATTTATATTCATTTAAAATAATGCAATAATTAAGTTCAATTTAAATTAAAATTTTGATAAAAAAAATATTTTTGACTTTTTTTGAAATTGTATATTTAGTCATAAAATATATAGCTTAAATTCATTACATAAAAATAATATTATTTAAGTATGAACTTATGAATTCTTGCAACAATAATAAAAAAAAAGTTGGTATATCAAAATTATCATATAATATATATAGATTGTTTAAAATATAGTATATAATTATTGCGCATTTACATTTCTAACATTTAAAATTTGATATATTTTCTATTATTTGAGTTTTTATTTTTTTACTAAAAATATGCATATTTCCCCTTATCAGGTACGCGACTCAACAGATCCTAGAGGACGGCAGCTTCATCGTCCTCGGCGGCCGCCGTTCTTCAACTTCATCCCCGACGGCAAATCCACCGACCCCAAACTCTTCGACCTTCCATTCCTCCGAGACAACAGACACATTCGAGAACAACCTCTACCTTCGTCCACCTCTCCACCGACGGCAACCTCTTCGTCTTCGCCAACAACCGCTCCGTTCTCCTCCAGCCCCGCTCCCTTATCCTGCGCCAATTCCCCACCCTCCCCGGCGGCTCCCGCAACTACCCCGCCTCGGCCATGTCCGTCCTCCTCCCCATCAATCTCCACGGACAGCGCACGTCCCCCCACCGAGCGAACCACCCCTTCCCCGCACAAATCCTCATATGCGGAGGCGCCCCACACGAATCCTTCGCCCAGGTCGAAGCCAAGAACATCTTCCTCCCCGCCCTCAAATCCTGCGGGCGGATCACCATAACCGACCCGGATGCGAACTGGGTGATGGAACGATGCCTGTCGGCCGGACGATCGGCGATATGCTTTTACTACCCAACGGAGATGTACTCATAATTAATGGTGCGAGCAGGGGCTGTGCGGGATGGGACTTCGCACGTGACCCGGTTTTCTCCCCTGCTCTACAAACCGGCTGTCACCCGCGATCACCGGTGGACCATGCTCGCGCCGACTAAGATCCCGAGAATGTACCACTCGACGAGCGCCGTGTTACCGGATGCGAGCGTTCTTGTCGCCGGGAGCAATCCCAACCCCGCGTATAATTTCAGCGCGCTGTTTCCGACGGAGGTTGAGGGTGGAGAAGTTCCGACCGCCGTATATGGACCCAGAATTGGCGGCGCGGCGGCCGGTCATATCGGTTGACTCGGTGCGGAAGGAGATCAGCTATGCGGAGGGTTTGACTTGAAGTTTGAGTTGACGGAGGTTGTGGAGAGGGAGGATGTGAAGTTGACTATGTACGCGCCGCCATTTATGACGCACGGGTTTTCGATGAATCAGAGGCTGTTGGTTTTGAGGATGGAGGAATTTGAGCCGTTGGATGATGGGAGGAAGATTCGGGTGAGGGTGACAGCGCCGCCGTCTGGGGTTATGCTCCGCCGGGATGGTATATGCTATTTGTCGTCAGTAAAGGATTGCCAAGTGAAGCTGTGTGGGTTCATATTCAGGCCATTAAAAATTAAATAATTATTAGAGTATATTAATTAAATAATTTTAAAGGATATTAATCGGTTCCATTATTTATTTGAATGGATATATATATATATATATATATATATATATATATATATATATATATATATAAGCGGAGGAAATATTAAAGGTAGAGATTTTTTTGTTAAAAAATTTGGAGTTTGAGGGATTAATTTGTTTTTGTTCTTTTAAAATAAAACTGAGGTAGTTATTATTATTATTATTATTAAATTTGTATTTTAGTAAAATAAATTGATCCAAGTGTTTTAAATCGATTTTTTTTTTTGCAATTTAATTTCATATTTATTGTTATTATTGTGTGTTCTTAATTAATTGGGTACATGAGCCATGATGATGCATTGTTGTACATTAA
>JAKCPB010000278.1:0-35883 GCA_021442155.1 Cymbidium sinense | reverse complement strand
GTGTATCAAATGAAATAAGAAGAAAACAAATTAAAATCCTCATATAAATTAAACAACTTCAAGTGAAATCAACCTTTCATGTTAAATTGAATCCTTCACTTAGAAAATACAACACTAATACTAACAAGACTTACACAAGCCTTAATACACACATTATTATTAAGTCACCATTTCTAGCTCTAAGTTAGGATGGTGTATGATGTGATGCATATATTTTTTTATGATGTATTATTTTATATTGGATGTTAGGGTGTATGCTTAGGCTGACCAATATTAGCTTAATCATATTTTTTGCAGGGGATTAAGCTTAAGGGATGCTTAAAAATAAATGTGAATGCTCTTTTTGTAGGTTGCTTAAATCATTAAGCATAATCCAAGTTAGGACAGGTGGGCTTAGTTACCCATGTGTAGGGTGCTAAGTCCAAATTATAAATACAATTGCTTGGGATTATATGTATATTTAGCTAACCTCTATTTTGCGGTGTAGTTAGATTTACTTTTCCACATAAATGTAATTTTTCAATAGGAATTAGTGTGCTATGGGGGATTAGGATGAGCAGTGGCTAGAAGGCTTTATCCTGGGGTGCCCTGTGATGCCTTTGAAGCAAGCACCATCCAAATCAAAGAAGGAACCAAATCAGAAATGGAGGTATGAAGAAAGAAGACCACCATAGCATTTAATACAATTATAATTATTCTTTCATATTCCAGGTTGTATAAGGGTAGAGCTCGGCTACCCACCTTTTCTCTCTTAGTTATATTTTACCCGCGCACCTTTTATTCTCTTACGATAGTTTATATAATTGTTTAATGTATATTATGCATTAAGATGACATGCTTTTCATAGTATGATTGATGCTTTAATGTGTGTGGCTTGGATATGATTAGGCTCTTAGGATAAAATAACTTTTCTACCCAACTAATCACTCATAACTAAATTTTAAACAACTCAAAACCTCATCATAAAGCCTAAGACATAAATTAAGATAATTAAAAGATTTACCCCTTAGTTGTATGGTTGCATGTTTCACATCATACATGCATATCTCTCTTGAACATGAAGGATCTCCATCCTTACGATAAAGGAATGCTTGACCTATGAGGGCATCCCTTGTGGTGGAGAACACCTTCTTCTAGCTTATTTGACCCATATCCTATTACATCATGCATTTAGCAATAAGAAATCTTATAGCCTCTATCAAAATAATGTGTCTAAAATGAAATAAAATTTGAAAAGATTTTGCATCTATAGATTAAAGTCCTTATACCACTCATGCTCTAGTCTCTTAGTGAGTGTTTACTTTAGTCTTTCTTTATAATTAAATAACTACCCTAGCTATCTTGCAATTCATAAGACCGGTCTACATGGTTTTAAAATCGTAGGATGTGTTAGCTGGCTGCCACTCTAGGCAGTTATAAATCTTGAAGTCAGACAATTTATTCTCTCTTGTGGAAGTAAACCCTTATGTCCACAGTCTTAGATTTAGGCGTGCTTTTTTAGCTCTAAACTCCTATATTTAGGATCGGTAGCTATTTCCTTTGCATATATCTTCACCTCTTATGCATTCCCACAACCTTATGTTGGATTATAAAAGTAATCTAATTAAATTTCAACTCAAAACATATAAATCTCCTCAACTTCAAAATTATAAGGCCAACCATAGGATAGATTGTAATGCTCACTAAGCTTCCTAGTATCATTAGCATTTCCTACTTATTTCATTTAGATTCTAAACATAAGTCTTTTCTTCTTTAATTGATTTTCCAAATATAACAAATCTTTTGATAGTCTAACCTTGAAATCTTTGGAGATGATAATTGTCTACTTTAATCGAGAGTATTCTTAGGAAATTTCATTTCCTAAGATGTAATTTACTATGAAGCCTTACCTCCATAGAGAACTTAAGAACTGGTTTAATATAAACCCTACTTTATTCATCCATGTAAAGTAGGGGAAAAATCTTAGGTACATTCGAAGACCATCATGCCTTATGAGTCTTATTATGTGATTAGGACCATTGTATGCCTCTATCTTATAGTACATCATACCTCCATGTTGTAATCACCTCAAAAGTCCCCACATCCAAAATAAACACCACTGGCCCTCTCACCTTGTTCATTGAATCCTCTTAACATCATCCTTTGAGTTTGGAGATGTGATCCTCAAGTAGGGTTCTTAGACTCATAATGTTGCATATTCTTGGGTTAACAGAACTCTCGATAGCATGTATCCCAACATCCAATGTAATGTAAAGAGGTTGTGCTTGTAGATCACAGGAGTAAGTCTTCATGTGAATGTAACTTAATAAAACCTAACCTAAGAAAAACATAAAAATAAATTAAAAGAAAAACTAAACCTTCTAAAAAACCTAAACCTAAAATAAAAATAAAATAAACCTACACTAAAATAAACTAAACTAAAATAAATAAAACTAAAGCTAAACCTAAACTAAATAATAAATAAAATAAACTTAAACTTAAACTAAATATAACCTAAAAAAAAATTAAAACCTAAACCTAAAACTTAAAAAAAATTAAAAAAATTTAAACCTAAATAAAATAAAAATAAACCTAAATCTAAAACTAATAAAAATAAACTAAATTAAAAAATACTATGACCTAAATAAAAAAAAAACTAAAATAAAATAAACCTAAAATAAACTAAAATAAATAAAAAATAAATAAAATAAATAAAGATAAGATAAAATAAAATAAAAATAAACTAAATGAGCTAATAAATACGTTGCTTAATTTAAAGATTAAATAAAAGAATAAACCTGACCCAGAGCTCAGGGATACTTAGGCTCTAGCTAGATCTACATGAAACTGAGCCCTAAAGCCCTAACCCACTACATGCCTGGGCCCTCCTGGCCACTGAGCCTACAGCCCCTAAACCCAGGCCCAGACCACTGGGGCCACCTGAGCTGACCTTAGGCTGGCCTAGCAGCTGACCACAGGCTGGAAAGGCCACTTAGGCCCTGGGCCAGGCCTGGGCTCCTAAACTGGCAGGCACTAGCCCAGGCCCTACCCAGGCCACTGGGCCTCCCTGACCAAAATCTGACCCTAAATCCCAGGCCCAAAACACAGAGCACCTCTAAATAACCACAGTCAGACAAATAAATTTAAACCTAAATAAAGATAATCAGATCAAATAAAAAATAAACTAAAACTACTAAACCTAAAATAAAATAAAATAAACCAATGAGATAAAAATAAAATAAACTTAAAACTAAATTAAAAAATAAAATACCTAGATAAAACTTAAATAAAATTATAAACCTAAAATAAAATAAAATAAACTTAAAATAAATATATGTAAAATAAAATAAATAAAACCTAAACCTAAAATAAACCTAAAATAAAACATAAAAATAAATAAAAAAATAAAACCTGCCAAAAAAAAACTAAACTAAAATAAATAAAATAAAACAAAATTAAAACCTAAACCTAAACTAAAATAAATAAACCTAAAACTAAACTAAACTAAACAAAAAAAACTAAAAATACTAAAAGTAAACCTAAATTAAAACCAAAAACCTAACATAAAATAATAAAATAAAACTTAAATCTAAAAATAAAAACTAAAACCTAAACCTAAAAATAAAATAAAAATAAAACTCAACAAAAAATTAAACATAAACCTAAACAAAAAAAAATAAACCAAAATAGAGAAAAAAATAAACTAAAATAAAAAATAAACTAAATAAATCAAATAATAGAAGAAATGTTGAATATGATTTATTCTCTAATAAAAAACCAAAACCTAAAACCAAAAATTAAAACTTGAACCCTAAAGCCTAAACCTTATACCACTAAACCTAAACCTAAAATCTAAAACCATGAACCTAAACCTAAACCGCCAACCACCCTAAATTAAACATGAAACCATAGGCCAAACCTAAACTCACAAAAGCTAAAATCCATAAACTAAACTAAATAAAATAAATATAAATAAATATAAAATAATTTTAAAAATAAAATACAATTAAAACATAAACTAAAACCTAAACCTAAACCAAAAGAAAATAAAATAATAAATAAAAAAATAAAATAAATAAAACCTAAACTAAACAAAAAATAAAAACCTAAAAGATAAAATAAACCTAAAATAAAATAAATTAAAACTAAATAAATACATCTAAACTATAAAATAAATAAAACCTAAAGTGAAAAAAACCAAAATGCTAAAATAAAATAAACTAAAATTAAAATAAACCTATTAAAAAATAATAACCTGCTAAAATATATACTAAATAAATAAACATAAAACCAAATAAATATAAATTATAAATAAAAAAATTATATTTAAACTTAAATTTTTAAACCTAACCAGGCCACCAGACCTTCAGCTAACTGAGCCTGGGCCACAAACACTGGGCCACTAAACCCAGGCACTGACCTGATCTGACCACAAACCCTGACTGGGCCAGGCCACCAGGCCTGGCTCCAGGCCTTAGCTGAGCCCAGGCCTGGGCCAGGCCACTGGGAGCCTGGGCCTAAACCTAACTGGCCTGGGCCCAGGGCATGATCACTGACCCAAAACAGGCCCAGGCTGATCTGGGAAGCTTCGACTCTGAGCCCTGAGGCCCTGGGCTAGGCCACCACAAACTCCTGGGCCTGACACTGACAAATCCTGGGCCAGCACAAAGATCTAAAACATGATTGAGTAAATATGCTTAAACTAAAATATAAACTTGACTAAATTAAATAAATTAAATAAAAATAAAATGATTAAAACATAAACCTAAACTTAAAATAAAATAAATAAATAAAATAAACTAAAATAAATAAACCAAACTAAATTAAAAAAAAATAAAATAAACCTAGAATAAAAAAATAAAATAAAATAAAATAAAATAAACCTAAAATAATAAATAAAAAAAAATTAAAAAAATAAAACACAAACTAAAAAAAAACTAAACATAAAATAAAATAAAAATAAATAAAATAAAATAAACTAAAACTAAATAAAATAAATCAAGAATAAATAAAACCTAAACTAAAATAAAATAAACCTAAACCTAAACTAAATAAAATAAAATAAACTAAAAATAAAATAAACTAAACTAAAAATAAAACCTAAAATAAACCAAAATAAAAACCTAAAAACTAAACCTAAAAGAAATAAAATAAAAACTAAAAACCTAAAATAAAAAATATAACTAAACCTAAAAATAAAATAAGTAAAACTCAATTAAAAAATAAAACTAAACCTAAAAAATAAAAAAAATAAAACTCAATTAAAAAATAAACCTAAACCAGAGCCTAAACCTAAAAAATAAACTCAAATAAAAACAAACCTAAACTAAAATAAATAAACCTAAAATAAATAAACCAAATAAATAAAATAAAAAAAAATTAAATAATAAATAAAAAATATAAACTAAATATAAATAAAATAAACAAAATAAATAAAGAAGAAATTTTGAATCATTTGTTCTAATTAAAAAAATCCTAAACCCTAAACTAAACTTACCACTAAATACCCTATCAACCCACCTAAACCCTAAACCCTAAACCCTAAAACCTAAACCCTAAACCACAAACCCTAAACCCTAATCACTGGCCCAAACCCAACCACCACAATCCACTAAACCACAAACTAAACCTAAACCTAAAAACTAAAACCCAAACTCTAAAATAAACCTAAAAAAATAAAATAAAATCTAAAATAAAGTAAAATAAAATAAAATAAAATAAACATAAACTGACCAAAACCAAAACTAAAAACTTAAAAAAAAGAAATGCTAAACTAAAGATAAATAAATAAAATAAACTAAACTTAAAAATAAAAAACCTAAATAAAATAAAAAACTAAATATAAAATAAATTAAAACTAGATAAAACTAAACCTAAATAATAAACCTAAAAATAAAACCTAAAATAAATTAAAAATAAAACCTAAACCCTAAATGTAAAATAAAATAAAATAAACCTAAACCTAAACTAAAATAAACTAAACTAAAAAATAAAAAAACCTAAACCTAAAACTAAAATAAAATAAAATAAACTAAAAGACACTTAAACCTAAACTAAAAAAACAAACCTAAAATAAACCTAGAGATAAACACCACAAACCTAAAAAAATAATAAAAAACCTAAAAAATAACAAAATAAAAAATAAATAAAATAAAATAAAAAATAAACCTAAATAATAAAAATAAAATAAATAAAAAAAAAAACTAAATAAAAACCTCTACGGTTTACTTTTTTTTTTAAAAAAAGCAAATTCTAAATCATAAACCCACCCTAAACCTAAACCATAAACCCTAAAAAACCTTTTAAAACCTAAACCACCCTAAACCTAAAAAAAAACCCTAAACCCTAAACCCTAAACCCTAAACTATAAACCCTAACCCTAAACCCCAAACCCTAAACTTAAACTTAAAGCAACTAAATAAATCCTTAAAAAAAACTAAACCCTAAAACCTAATAAACCTTAGCTAAAATGTAAAATGGGCAAAACCATAACATCACACATCAACAGGGCTCAGTCTGGTGGTGGAGAGAAGCGGAGTTATCAGTGGTGGATCTAGGAGGCGGTGGATATGGAGGTAGTGGTCGGAGTAGTGGTGCTTATGGAGTCGAAAAGAGCGATAAAGGTTACAGCCATGGTGGTGGCGGAGGGAAAGATCGAGGATATGATGGTGGGTCCCGCTACTTAAGAGACCGGGGTGGTTGATGGAAGAGAAAGCGAAGTGGTCGATCCGATCTGCATATGGAACTGTCTTTATAGTAGAGACAATTATTATTGTTCTATGCTCATTTTTTTTATCTATGTCATCGGTTGTCTCTTATAAAACTTGGTGTGTTATTTGCTTAATGAAATTGAAAAGAAGAAATGTTGAATCTGAATATGTTCTCCGTTAAAAAAAATACCAAAAATATTAAATCGTAAACTAAAACTTGAACACTAAACCTAAAACCTAAAACCCTAAACCCTAAAAAACCCCAAACCCTAAATCCTAAACCCTAAAACTAAACCCCCAAACAAACCTAAACCCTATGTAAATCCTAAACCCCAAATCCTAAACCCTAAAACCCTTAAACCCTAAACCCTAAAGATAAAAAATCTAAACCTATACTAAATAAAACCTAAATAAAATAAATATAAATATTGAAACAAAAATAAAATAAAATAAAATAAAAACATAAACTAAAACCTAAACCTAAAAAAAACAAAATTAAATTAAAAAATAAAACTTAAACTAAACTAAAGATAAAAACCTAAATAAAAATAAACCTAAAATAAATTAAAATAAAACTAACTAAAACCTTAACCTAAAAATAAACCAAAAAAATAAAACATAAAATATAAATAAACTTAAACTTAAACCCACTAAAACTAAACTAAAATAAAATAAAATAAACATAAACCTAAACTAAAATAAATTAAACTAAAATAAATAAACCTAAACCTAAAATAAACTAATCCTAAAGCTAAACCTAAACTAAATAAAATAAAACAAACTTAAAATAAACATAAACCTAAACTAAAAAAACTAAAAAATAAAAAAATCTAAAAAATAAAATAAAAAAAACCTAAACCTAAAAAATTAAATAAAACTTAAACCTAAAATAAATAAAATAAAACTAAACTAAAAATTAACCTAAACCTAAACCTAAACTAAAAGAAACTAATGTAAACTATAATAAATAAACCTAAAATAAATAAACTACTAAATAAAATAAAATAAACCTAAATAAATAAACAAATAGAAATAAATAAATAAACTGGCTGGTTTGCTTAATTTAAAAACAAAAAATTAAACAAATAAAATAAATAAATAAAACCCCTAAACCTACCAACCTGGCTAAACCATAAACCACCACCCAAATCCTATCCACTAAACTCTGCCCTAAACCATACTCTAAACAAAGCCAGGCCCTACCACACTGACCTAAAACCATAAACTAAACTTTACCACATGCCTGACCTAAACCCTAACCTGACCCTAGGCCCCACTGACCCTAGGCCGGACCCTAAAAAAACCTAAACCTGACATGAGCTAAATAAACCTAAAATAAAATAAATTGAAAGAAAACCTAAATAAAATAAATAAAACCTGAGCTAAATAGGCTAATGATCAAATTAAAATAAATGAGCTAAAATAAGATAAATAAAAATCTAAACTAAACTAAAAATAAAATAAACCTAAAATAAATAATAAAATAAATGGATAAAATAAAGCTAAAGTAAAATAAAATAAAATAAATAAATAACCCTATTAAATCTTAAACCTTAAAACAGGCCAGCCCTAGGCACTAAACCCTGACCTAACCCTACCCTAAACCCTAAAACCTGAGCCACGGGCTCTAAACAAATCCACAACCCTAAACCACAAACTTAAAACCTAAAAAACTACCTAGATGGATAAAACCTAAAATAAAATAAATAAATAAAACCTAAAAAATAAATAAAATATAAAATTAAACTAAACTAAACTAAACTAAACCTAAACCTAAAGGAAAGTAAAAAAATAAAACTAAAATAAAAAAAATAAAAAATAAATAAATAAAAGATAAAATAAAATAAAACCTAAACCTAAATAAAGTAAAACATAAAACTAAAAAATAAATAAAACTAAACCTAACCTAAAAAATAAAAAAATCTAAACCTAAACATAAAATAAAAATAAATCTAAACCTAAAAATAAAATAAAACTAAAACTCAACCAAAATGAACCTAAACATAAAAATAAACTAAAATTTAAAACCTAAACTAAAATAAATAAACCTATAATAAATAAACTAAACAAAATAAAAATAAAAAATACAAATAAATAAAAATAAAAAGTAAAATAAACTAAAATAAATAAAAAATAAACTAAATAAACTGCAAAAACCTACACTACCGGATTACTTAATTTTAAAAAAAAAAACCTTAAACTCTAAACCCTAAATCATAATGCCTAAACATTAAACCCTAAACCATAAACCCTAAACCCTAAACACTAAACCCTAAGAACCTAAACTTAAATAAAATAAAATAAAAAAAAATATATAAAAAAACTTAAGCCTAAATAAAATAAAATAAAATAAAATAAAATAAAATAAAAATTAAACTAAAACTTAAACCTAAAACTGAAACTAAAATAAAATAAAATAAAATAAAATGAATAAAAACTTAAACTAAACTAAAAAAATAAAATAAACCTAAGAATAAAAACCTTAAAATAAAACTAAATGTAATAAAAAAAATAAAATAAACCAAAAATAAAATAAAATAAAATAAATAAAATATAAAGCTAAAAAATAAACCTAAAACATAAAAATAAATAAAAAATAAATCCTAATGTTTAAATTATAAAAAAAACCTAAACCAAAAATAAAAAAATAAAAAAAATAAAATAAACCTATGGCTAAACTAAAATAAATTAAACTAGAATAAATAAAACCTATACCTAAACATAAAATAAACTAAACCTAAACCTAAACCTAAACTACATGTAATGAAATAAACTAAAAATAAACCTAAACGTAAACTATAAAATAAAACCTAAAAATAATCCTAAAATAAAAACCTAAAATCTAAACCTAAGAAAATAAAATAAAATAAACTAAACCACGAAATAAAAAATAAAACTTAAACCTAAAATATAAAATAAAAATAAAGTCAACTAAAAAAACTGAACACTAAAAAATAAACTAAATAAATCTAAAATAAATAAACTAAACTAAATAAAATAAAAATAAAATCAACTAAAATAAATAAACAATAAACTAAATAAACTCTATCATTTACTTAATTTTTTTTTAAAAAAACTAGAAACACTAAATCCTAAACCTAAACCATAAAAAATCTAAAACAAAACCTAAACCTAAATCATAAACCAAAAATCCTAAAAAACCTTAAACCCTAAACCCCAATCCTAAACCCTAAACCTAAACTTAAAGTAAATAAATAAATTAAAGAATCAACCTAAACCCTTAAACCTAATAAACCTAAACCTAAACATAAACCCTAAGATTGGGCAGAACCTTTACGACAGGAACATCATCGTCAACGAGGCTCATTCTATATCTAGCGGTGGAGGAAAAGATGGAGGCTTATCATAGTGGTGGGGATGATCTAGAGGTGCTAGTGGATATGGAGGTGGTGGGAGTAGTGGTGATTATGGAGGCAGGAGGAGCGATGGATGTTATAGCAGTGGTGGTGGTGGAGGGAGAGATGGGGGATATGATGGTGGATCCCGCTACTCGAGAGGGCAAGGTGGTTCTGAAGTGAACTATACAAACTAAAGAACGATCGATTTGATCTGCTGCTTACAGAACTGTGTCTTTATAGTAGAGATGGTTCTAGTTATCTAAGTTTTTTGATTAGCTCTATGCGTGCTCATTTTTTATCTATGTTATCGCCTATGTCATAGAAAACTTGGTGTTACTTGGTAGATGAAATCAAAAAGAAGAAATATTGAATCTGAATTTTTTCTCTGTTAAAAAAATACCCTAAACCCTAAACTAAAACCTAAACCTTAAACCCTAAACCGTAAACCCTAAACCTTAAATCCTAAACCATAAATCCTAAACCCAAAATAAATCCCTAAAACCTAAACTAACCCTAAACCCTAAACTCTTAATAGCTAATAGCCTAAACCTAAAATAAATAAAACCTAAAAATAAAAATTATAAAACCTAAACCTAAACCTAAAATAAAATAAAATAAAAAACAAAACTAAATTAAAATAAAATAAATAAAACCTAAACTAAACTAAGAAAATAAAAACCTAAATAAAATAAAAACTAAATAAAAGAAAATCTAATAAAACTAAACTTAAAAAATAAACCTAAAATAAATATAAAATAAAATATAAGACCAAACTATAAAAAATAACCTAAAATAAATAAACCTAAACCTAAACTAAAATAAATAAATAAACCCTAAACTTAAACTAAATAAACTACATAAACCATAATATAAATAAAATAAAACCTAAATAAAAAAAATAAAATAAATAAAACATAAAATAAAAATAACAAAATAAAATATAAATAAAATAAATAAAATAAAAAAAAAATAAAATAAATAAAATAAAATAAAATAAACTAAAATAAACCTAAATAAAGGTTTTAATAAAAAGAAATTAAATAATAAACTAAACTAAACTCTAATATAAACAAACTAAAACTAACTAAAAATGAGAATCTAAACTAAATAAATAAAAAAACTTAAACTAAAATATAATAAAAAATAAAATACTAAAAAACCTAAACCCTAATTAAAATAAATAAAATAAAATCAACTAAACTAAATAAACTAAACCTAAAATATAAAATAAAAATAAAATTAAACTAAACAAAATAAATAAACCTAAACTAATTAAAAAAAATAAAATAATATATAAAATAAATAAAATAAATAAAATAAAAAATAAACTATAAATAAATAAACTTAAACCTAAATTAAAAATAAAATAAAAAAAACCACAAAATAAATAAAAAAAAATAAATCTAAAATAAACTAAAAAAACCTAAATAATAAATAAATAAAAAAACTAAACTAAAATAAACTAAACTAAAATAAATAAACCTAAAATAAACTAAAATAAACCTAAACTAAACTAAATAAAATAAAATAAACTAAAAAAAATAAAATGAAAACCTAAACTAAAAATAAAACCTAAAAATAAACCTAAAATAAACCTAAACTAAACCTAAACATAAAATAAATAAAAATGACCCTAAACTTAAAATGGACATAAAAAAACCTAAACCTAAAAATAAATAAATGAACCTAAATAAAATAAATAAACTAAACTAAATAAAAAAATAAACAAACAAATATATAAAATTAAATAAACTAGATAAATAAACCTAGGGTTCCTTAATTTAAAAAAAACACCAAAATGCTACCTAAACACAAAACTAAACCACAAACCCACTAACCCAAACCTAACCACTGAGCCCTAAAAATACTAAAACCCTAGGCCCTGATCTTAACACTAATGACCACTAACTAGTCAACCCACTACCCTATTCTGGGCTCACTCCACAACCCTGGGCCTGACCCTACCTGGGCCCCTGGCCCAGGCCTGACCCTCACCCTGGGCCCTAGGCCCTTACACTCTAAAATCTAAACCCTACTGACTGCGCCCATAAGATTTTACCTAATCCCAAACCTAATCTAGTCAAACCCTTTCCCTGGGCCCTGGGCCCTAAACCCTATACCCTGGGTAAACCCTACTCCTAGCCCTTAGATCTTACCCTGGGCTCTCCACAAACCAAAAACTTAAATTAAAAATAAACAAATAAAATCCTAAACATAAAATTAAATAAAATAAAACCTAAAGTAAAACCTAAACTAAACCTAAACTAAAAATAAAATAAAATAAAAATAAAACTAAACTCAAATTAAGTAAATAAAACCTAAATTAAACTAAAATAAATTAAACATAAAATAAAAACCTAAATAAATTAATCATTAAATGTATAATAAAAAAATAAATAAATAAAATAAAATAAAATAAATATAACAACCTAAATCTAAAATTAATCCTAAAATAAATATTAAACAAAAACTAAACCCTAAACTAAAAAAAAACCTAAATCCAAAATAAATAAAATAAAATAAATCTAAATTAATATAAATAAAACCTAAACCAAAACCTAAAATAAACTAAACATAAACCCTAAACTAAATAAAATAAATTAAAAAAAAAACCTATGCCTAAACTAAAAATAAATCCTAGAAATGAACCTAAAATGGAGCACAAAACCTAAAAAAAAAATAAAAGCCCTAACTAAAATAAAAAATAAAACTTAAACCTAAAAATAAAACAAAAATGAAAGTAAACTAAAAATAAACATAAATCTAATCCTTTAAAAAAAACTAAACTAAACTAAAATAAAAAACTTTAATTAAAATAAATAAACCTAAATTAAATAAACTAAACTAAATAAAATAAAATAAAATAAACTAAAATAAATGAAAATAAACTAAATAAACCTAAGCCTACTGGTTTACATAATTTAAAAAAAAAATCCTTAAACCTTAAAGCATAAAACCCTAAACCTTAAACCCTAAATTGCCCAAAATCCTAAACCCTACAAATCTTAAACCCTAAAGCCTAAAGCCTAAACCTTAAACCCCAAACCACTAATGATAAACCTTAAGCTAACCCTAAACCCTAAAAACTCTAAACCCTAAACCTTGTACTAAACCCTAAAAACGAAAAACTAAAATAAATAAAATCTAAAATAAAACTAAAAAACTAAACATAAATAAAATAAAATAAAAACTAAATTAAAACATAAACCTAAAACTAAACTTAAAAATAAATTAAAATAAATAATAAAAACTAAACTCAAATAAAATAAATAAAAACCTAAACTAAACTAAAAAAAATAAGATAAACCTAAAAATAAAAAAAGTAAATAAAATTAAAATTAAACATAAAATAAAAATAAAATAAACCTAAAATAAAATAAAATAAAAACTAAATAAAAACCTAAACCTAAAAAATAAATTTAAAAATAAATAAAATATAAAACCTAAACCCTAAAGTAAAAAAAACTAAACCAAAAATGAACAAAATAAAATAAACCAAAACCTAAAATAAAATAAACTAAACTAAAATAAATAAAACCTAAACCTAAACATAAAATAAACTAAGATAAAACCTAAATGAAATAAAATAAAATAAACTAAAATAAACCTATACATAAACTAAAAATAAAACCTAAAATGAACCTAAAATGAAACATAAAACCTAAACCTAAAAAGAAAATAAAACCTATATTTAATAATAAAAATTAAAACCTAAACCTAAAAAAATAATAAAATTAAACTAAAAATAAATATAAATCAAAGAACAAAAAAAAACTATAATAAAATAAAACAAATAAATAAATAAAATAAATAAATAAAAATAAAATATAAACCTAAATAAAATAAAAAAATAAATAAACTAATAGAAATAAAAAAAATACTAAAACCTAAAACTTATTTGCTTTAAAATACCCAAACCCTAAACTAAACCACTACTAAACTACTAAACCCTAAACCCTAAACTATAAACCCAAAACCTAAACCCCAAATCTTATACCCAAATCGTTGCCTGACCTGGACCCCAAACCCTAAACCCAAACCCTAAATCCAAAACCCTAAACCTTACCCTAAACTAACCCCTAAATCCTAAACCTAAAGCCTAAACTACCCTCAACCCAAAGCTGACCCTAAACCCTAAACCCTAAACCTTAAACCCTAAAACAAAAACTAACCTAAATAAAACCTAAAAATAAACTAAATAAAAAATCTAAACCTAAATAAAATTAGGAAATAAAATATAATCTAAACTAAAATCTAAACCTAAACCTAAAAATAAAATAAAATAAAATAGTAAAAATAAACTAAAATAAAATAAATAAAAACTTAAGCTATACTAAAAAAATTATTAAACTTAAGAATAAAAACATAAATAAAATATAAAATAAAAACTAAATGTTAAAAATAATATAAACTTAGAATATAATAAAATATAAACTAAATAAAAACCTAAACCTAAAAATGAACCTAAACTAAAAAAAGCCTAAACTTAAAATAAAAAAATAAACAAAATAAAATAAACTTAAAACTAAACTAAAATAAACTAATCTAAAATAAATAAAACTTTAACCTCCTAAAATAAACTAAACATACCTAAACCTTAAAATAAAATAAAATAAACTAAAATAAACCTAAACCTAAACTAAAAATAAAACCTAAAATAACTTAAAATGAAACCTAAAACCTAAACCTAAAAGAAATAAAAACATAAATCAAAACCTAAAAATAAAAAAATAAACATAAATCTAAAGAGAAACTCAGTAAAATAAATAAACCTAAAAAATAAACTAAAATAAAACTAAACTAAAATAAATAAAACTAAATAAATTTTAAAATAATTTAAAATATATAAAATAAACTCAAATAAAATAAAATAAACTAAATAAACCTAAACCAATCGGTTTACTTAATTTTTTTTAAAAAAGCCTAAACCCTAAACCCTAAATAAACTACTAAACCACAAAGACTAAACCCAAACCCTAAAGCCAAAAGCTAAACCATGCTTTAAACCCTAAATTAACCAAAACCATCCTAAACCCTAAATCCAAAAAATATAAAAATAAAAACCTCACACTCCCTAACTAAACCTTAAATGGTAAATCCTAAACCCTAAACTCAAAAAACCCTAAACCATATGACCTTAAACCCTAAACCTAAACCCCAAACCCTGACTTACACCCTAAATCATAAAACCTAAAAACCTAAACCTGAGCCAATAAAAAAAATAAAATAAATAAATAAAACCTAAACCTTAAATAAAATAAAATAAAAGAAACTCTAACACCAAAACTAAACCTAAACCTAAACCTAAAGCTAAACCTAAAATAAAATAAAATAACAAATAAAACTAAACTAAAATAAAATAAATAATAAACTAAACTAAAATTAAAATAAATCTAAAATAAAACATAAATAAAATAAAACTAAACATAAAATAAAATAAAGTAAACATAAAATAAACAAAATAAAATAAAACCTAAACCTAAAATTATACATAAAATAAATAAAAATAAAAAAACTAAAATAAACTAATAACCTAAATAAAACTAAAATAAACTAAATAAATAAACCAAAATAAATAAATTTAAAATAAATAAATATAAATAAATAAATAATATAAAATAAAATAAAAAATAAAACATAAAACTAAATAAAATACTAAATGTAAACCTATCGATTTGTTTTTTAAAAAACCTTAAATCATACCTACAACCCTAACACCTGTCCTAAACCCTAAAACATAAATACTAAAATGTTTAAACCTAAATTAAAAAATAAACCTAAATAAAATAAAAATAAAATAAAGTAAACAAATAAATAAATAAATAAATAAATATACTAAATATTCAAAACTTATTTCTTTAAAAACATTAAAGTCTAAATCCTAAACTAAACCTAAACCCTAAAATCACCCCCCTAAACTCTACACTAAACACCACCACTACCTAAACCCTAAAGCCACCACATACCCTAAATTCTAAACCCTAAAAACCCTAAACTAATCATAAACCCTAAAACTAAACCCTAAACCCTAAATTAAAAGAAACTAACCTAATCTAAAACCTGACCCTAAACACAAATAAACCATAAACTCTAAACATAACATAAAATCTAAAATATATAAATCTTACTCATTTTGCTATTATTTTACATCTCTAATTTTTTATGGTGTTCTATCTATTGGGTGTATTATTTGCATTATTATTTCCCCTGTTGGCCTCTAGTTTTGTGGGTCATTCATCCAGTAGGTTATCTTTGTAGTTGTTGGCTGTTTCTTACCTTTCAATTTTACATTTGTCTTTGTTAACATCTGGGATCTTTGGTGACTTCACCTACTTGTTGTTTTTCCATCTGGTTCAACTAGTCTTGGCGGACCACTTCCTCCGCTATCTGGGAATTACCTTATGCATTATCTACTTTGAATGGTTGGTCTTATGGCCAACTTACTGTTATTTTCTTTCTTGGTTGTTGGCTATTATGGATCATTGAGTCTTATGTCCAACATGTTGCTACTTGGGATGTTTATCATGTTCTGCAGGGTGTTTTTGGAGTTATCTTGCTAATTATTTTGGCCAACCTCATATACCCAACCTGCTAGGAGAGAAATTGCAAGTTCAATTTTATTATTCCCCTGCAAGTTTGGACTTCCTTAATGGCTTATCAGTTTTCCTTTTCAGTGGATGTGGGTTTAGCTACTAGCCTGATCATCTTTATCTGGAAGGTTTGGATATTAACATATGCTCTATTTACTCTGAATGGGTGGACTTTTGGCCAGCTTGTTGGTAATTATTGTCGGTTGAACTGGATTAATACTCGCCACGGGGTTTTGGTTTGTTTTGTTCAGCAAACCTCTTTTGATGTTGTTGACTACTTGGTGGCTTTTCTTTAAATCCCCTTAGTGGTTTATTTTATGCAGATCATCTGAATTATGTGGACTACTTTACCTGCTGCTATTTTTTCCATCTTGTTTAATTAAACTTGTATGCATTGTTTATTGAATGGGTGGTTTTATGCGGCTTGTTATTTTTTGTTGTCTTCGTTGTTTGTTTCCTTGGATATTTGCTGGCTTGGTTTTTAAGGATTCCAATGTTGGCTCTATCTTTGTTGGTTGTAGGACTTTAAGGTCCTATGTTCAATATTTCGATTGTTGTTGTTACGATTGTCTTTGATGATTCTTTGCATTTGCTTCTCAGATCCCTATGTTTATGGTCTACCTATTTGGTTACTAACTATTGCAATGTCTATTCTGAATGAGAGCTTTTATGGCCAGCTAGCTATCTTTTGTTGTCTTGGCCATTTGTTGTCTTGGCTCTCTGCTATCTTATTTTATCTGGAATCCAATGTTGACTATCATTTGAACCACCTTTTTTATTTTTCTTCTGGTGGGTTCCATTGTTGCATTAATTATTTTGCTATTGGAGTTGGATTCTTGTCCTTCTTGTTTATTATCTGATCTACCTTATTCTCTTTTTTCTTTTCTTGGTTCAGTTAGGCTTGTGCGGATCATTGTGATTAAGCATCTATCCACTTGGCCTTTGTCTCGAATGGGTGGTACTTTGGGCACCTACTGCATTTTGCTGTCTTGTTGTCTTGGTTATTTGTTGATCTGGATTATCCAATTTTCTGTCCATCTTGCTGCTACTGGGGTGTAGTTCTGACTGGCTTTATTTGGTGCTATTTTTGGTGGGATGCAGCCTATTCCCTATGTTGGGTTATGCTGCCTTCCTTTACAATTGCTTTTTGCCACTACTGTTATGCATATTTATATGGGTTCACATCTGCATTCATTATTATGATTGGGTTCATTTTCAAGATTCCAATGTTGGCTCTATCTTTGTTGGTTATAGGACTTTATATTCACAAGTTGCTTACATTGTTGTTACGATTGTCTTTGATGATTGTTGTATGCAGGATGTTGCTTCTCATCCCGTGTTTATGGTCTACCTATTTGGTTACTAACTATTGCAATGTCTACATGAGAGCTTTTATGGCCGGCTTTAACTTCTATTGGCTTGTTGTTGTCTTGTTGTCTCCATTTGAATCCCCTTTTTGATTTTTCTTCTAGTGGGTTCCATTGTTGCATTAATTATTTTTCTATTGGGGTGGGATTGCTGATTTCCCTTGCTATTTGTATCTGGGCAGTGATCTACCTCATATGCTACTGTTTCTTTTCCCATCTTAATTCAGTTAGGCTTGTGTAGATCATTATGATTAAACATCTATCCACTTGGTATGCACTATCTATTACGAATGGGTGGTACTATGCTTTTGTTGCCTTTTCTTGCTATCTTGGTTGTTGTCAATATGGATTATTCGATTTTTCATCCGATGTCTACTTTTTGTAGTTGATTGTCTTTATTTGGTCGTTTTTTGGTGGGAAGCGATCTATTTCTGTGTTGGGTTATGCTACCTTCTTTATAATTGCTTTTTTTCCAACTTCTGTTATGCATATTAAAAGGGGTTGTTCACATCTGCATTCATTATTATGATTGGGTTCATTTTCTAGACTATGCTTCAAGGCTGTACTCCTGGCCAGAAAGATTCATATATATATCATATGTTTGGGATGGTGTTATTTATAGGCACATTGACTTGCTTAGTAGAATTTCAGCAGGCTGCCTCTTCTGCTTTTTTCTTGTGATGGGTTTTTATGCTTGCCTATTATACCTCTTGGCTATGATTTTTCATGAGGTTCTAGCAAAGATGGCTCATTCTCATATGGATAAGTATTCTCATGTCATGGTGACTATATTAATGATAATTTTCTTGCATGGGATCCCTTATCTTACTGCTCTTTGCAATTTCCTCTCTATTTTATCTATGGTTTTGTTTCGGTTTCTGGGTAAAGCCCATAAGACTTTCAACAAGCGCTATCTTCTCACGGTTTGTTGGCTATGATGGTTGTGATGATTTCACTCCCTTTTGGCTTGGTAGTAGCTCTTGTGATGTAACCCTTCTGCTGAACCATGGATGCTCATATTTGCATTTTCTCCAACTAGGTGTGACTGAGCCTGAGCCTTCTCTATCACATTTCTTTACTATCATTCTCAGATTATGTAGTTTTCAATTATCATTTTGTCTGTATTACCTTAACTTCTCTAACTTTTTTCTATCTACATTTTTGCAAGTGTTTCTCTCTTGTCCTCTTGTAGGTTTGCTCCAGAGTGTCTTACATTCTCACATCCTGCAGAGCATTGGCCCTAATCTTCCATTGGCTTATTATGTTAACCAATTTGTATTTTTGATTGCTTTCTTGTTTTGCTTTTGGTTGTACTTAGATAGGGATTTACTCCCTAGGTGATTAGCTCTTTGAGCAGTAGTTCTGGAGTTTATCCCCTTTAAGGACCTTGTAACCCTCTTTTTTGTGGCAATAAAATTCCCCTACATGGGGTTTCCCAAAAAAAAAACCCCTAAACCCTAAGCTCTAAACCCTAAACCCCAAACCCTAAACCCTAAACCCCAAAAACCTAAAAACCTAAAACTAAACTAAATAATACGTAAAACTAAAATAAATAAACCTAAACCTTAATAAAATTAAATAATATAAAAACCTAAACTAAAACCTAAAATAAACTTAAAAATAAAATAAAATAAAAAATAAAAACTAAATTAAAATAAAATAAATTAAAACCTAAACTAAACTATAGAATAAAATAAACCTAAACATTAAAATCCTAAATAAAATAAACACTAAACATAAAATAAAAATAAAATAAGCATAAAATAAAATAAAATAAAAACTAAATGGAAATCTAAACCTAAAAAATAAGCATAAAAAATAAACAAAAAATAAAACCTAAACCCTAAACTAAAAAAAAACCTAAACCTAGAATAAACAAAATAAATTAAACCTAAACTAAAATAAATAAAACCTAAACATAAACATAAAATAAACTCAACTAAAACCCTAAATTAAATAAAACAAAATAAACTTAAAATAAATCTAAAATAAAAACCTAAAACTTAAACAAAATAAAAATAAAAATAAAAATAAAATAAACTAAAAAAAATATAAAATAAAAAGCCAAAAAAATAAACTAAAATATAAAACCTAAAATAAAATAAATAAACCTAAAATAAATAAACTAAACTAAATAAAATAAAATTAAACCCAAATAAAACAAAAATAAAATATCTAAAATAAATAAAATGAATTAAATAAAACTAAACATTCCATTTGCTTTAAAAACACTAAATCTAAACCCTATCCAAACATAAACCCTAAACCTAAACCATAAACCCTATTAAATCCTCACTAAACCTAAACCTGACTCACCTCACCCCCCACTTAAATCATACCTAAAATAAATAAATAATAAATAACCACACTCACCCTACCTTAAACTCTCCTAAACCTTCCTAAACCTAAACTAAATCTTAACCCACCAAACTCAGGCTAAACCCAACCCTAAACCAACATAAACCTACCCAACCTAAAACCCAATCCAAATCTGAAAGTAATAAACCCTGCTAACCTAAACCCTAAACCCTAAATCTTAAAACTCAAACCCTAAACTAAACCTTAAACCCTAAACCTAAACCCTAAACCCTAAACTAAAAACCCTAAACTCTAAACTAAAACTTAAACCCACAACCTAAACTAACCTAAACTTTAAACCTAAGCGTAAACCCTAAAACCATAAACCCTAAACCCTAATCCGTAAACCCTAAACCCTAAACCCTAAACCTAAAACCTAGAACCTAAATCTGAACCTAAACCAAAAGTAACTTAATAAATTAAAAAATAAACTTAAACCCTAAGAATGGGCATAACCTTGATGGCAAGAACATCACCAGTCAAAGAGTCTAAATCTAGCGGTGGAGCGAGGTGGCATTATCGGGATGGGGATCTGGAGGTGTTGGTAGGAGCAGTGGTGGTTATGGAGGCCGAAGGTGAGACGAAGGTTACAACCATGGTGGTGGCGGTGGGAGAGATCTGGGATATGATGGTGGATTACGCTACTCAAGAGGCTAAGGTGGTTATGATGAGAACTAAAGAAACTGAAGAACGACTAATCCATTCTAGTGCTTATGGAACTATCTTTACAATATAGATAGTTCTAGTTATCTAGGGCTTTTGATTTACTTTATACATGCTCATTTTTTATATGTTATGCGTCTTAGAAAACTATGTGTGTTACTTGGTTGATGAAATCAAGAAGAAGAAATGTTGAATTTTCTCTCTAAAAAAACTAAAACCCTAAACTAAACTAAAATTGAACCTAGACCTAAAACCTAAACCCTAAACCCTAAACCCTAAACCCTAAACCCTAAACCCTAAACCCTAAACCCTAAAATCCTAAACCCTAAACCCTAAACCCTAAGCCCTAAACCCTAAACCCTAAAACTTATGACCCTAAACCCTAAACCCTAAACCCCAAACCCAAAACACTAAACTCTAAAACATAAAACCTAAAAAAATAAAACTTAATAATAAAATAAATAAAAAAAATCTAAACCTAAATAAAATAAAATAAAACCTAAACAAAAAAAACATAAAAAAGAAAAGCTAAATAAAATAAAAAAACTAAACATTAAATCAAAATAAAATAAACCTAATAAAATAAAATAAAAATAAAAAAAAAACTTAAAAAAAAGTAAAACCTAAAAATAAATAAAAATAAAACATAAACTCTAAACTAAAACATAAACCTAATAATATTTAAATAAAAATAAACTACTAAACCAAACTATAATAAATACAACTTAAACCTAAACCTAAAATAAACTAAACCTAAAAACTTAAACTAAATAAATAAATAAAAATAAAATAAAACTAAAAAATAAAAAATAAACATAATATAAAAAACCTAAAACCTAAACCAAAAAAAAATTAAACCTAAACCTAAACCTAAAAATAAAAAAACCTAAATCTAAAACTAAAATAAAATAAAACTAAAAAATAAGCATAATCCTAAACCTAAACCTAGAAAGAAACTAAATAAAAAATAAAATAAAACTAAGATAAAATAAAATAAACCTAAATACAAATTAAAATTAAAATAAATTAAAAAATAAAATAAAACTAAATAATCCTACCTGGGGTTTATTTTATTTTTTAAAAAAAAACTCTAAACCCTAAACCATAAACCCTAAACCCTAAACCCTAATCCCTAAACCTTAAAATCCTTAACAACAAAGACCCCTGAAGCCACAAACCCTAAAAATCCTACTGAGAAACTAAACACTAAACCCTAAACACTAAACCCTATGACTCTAAACCCTAAAACCCTAAATAGTAACCCCTAAACCCTAAACCCTAAACACTAGAAACCTAAAAACCTAAACCTAATAAATAAATAAATAAACCTAAACCGAAAAAATAAAAATAAAAAAAATTAAAAACCTAAACTAAAACCAAGACTAAATCATCAAAATAAATCAAAATAAAAATAAAAAATAAGATAAATAAAAGCCTAAACTAAACTAAAAAATAAAAAAATAAACCTAAGAATAAATAACTTAAATAAAATAAAAAGTAAATATAAAATTAGAATAAAATAATCCTAAAATAAAATAAAATAAAAACTAAATAAAAGTCTAAAACTAAAAAATAAACCTAAAAATAAAACATAAAAATAAATAAAAAATAAAACTTAAACCCTAAATTAAAAAAAAAACCTAAACCTAAAATAAATTAAAATAAACAAAATAAAATAAACCTAAACCTAAACTAAAATAAACTAAACTAAAATAAATAAAACCTAAATCTAAACCTAAACCTAAAATAAACTAAACCTAAACCTAAACTTAAACTAAAAAAATAAAATAAAAAATAAACATAACCTAAACTTAAAATAAAACCTAAAATAAAATTAGAATAAAAAAACTTGAACCTTAAATAATTAAATAAAAACCTAAAGCTAAATAAAAAAAATAAAATGTATTCTGTAAAAGAAAAAATAAAACTCCACAAATAAAATAAAACTAAACCTAAAAAATAAACTAAAATAAAAAAATATAAACTAAAAAAATAAACAAAACTAAATATAAATAAAAAATAAACCTAAATAAAAATAAAAAAAAATAAAAAAAACTCCAATAAATGAAAAATAAACTATATAAACTATATAAACCTAAACCTATCGGTTTACTTAATTGTAAAATAAAAACCTAAACCCTAAATCTTAAACCCTAAACCCTAAACTCTAAACCCTAAAACTGACCTAAGCCCTAAACCCTAAACCTAAAACCCTAAACCCACACAAACTATAAACCCTAAACCCTAAACCTAAACTAAATCCTAAAACCCTAAACCTAAACCTAAAAACTAACCCCAACCCCACCCCAAACCCTAAACTCAACACAAACCTAAACCCAAACCTAAACCCTAACCCCCAAAACTAAACCTAAGGCATAAACCTTGATGGGAACATCACCCCTATTTCAGTCCTAGATCTAGCAGTGGAGGTGAAGGTGGAGGCGGTTGTCGCAATGATGGTGGGGGATATGGAGGTGGTGGTAGTGGTGGTTGAGGAGGGAGGAGGCGATGGAGGTTATAGTGTTGGTGGATGGAGATGATAGATAAGTGGATCCTACTCAGAGGAGGTGGTTGATGGGAACTAGAGAAATAGAAGAATGACCGATCTAATATGATGCTTATGGAACTATTTCTTTATAGTAGAGACTGTTCCACTAATCTAGGGTTTTTGATTTTCACTATGGGTGCTCATTTTCGATCTATGTCATCGCTTGTGTCTTAGAAAACTTGCGGTGCTACTTGGTTGATCAAATCGAAGAGAAGAAATCATGAACTAAATTTGTTCTCTATTAAAAAAGAACTTAAACCCTAAACCCTAAACTAAAACTTAAACCCTAAACCTAAAACCTAAACTCTAAACCTTAAACCCTAAACCCAAAATGCTAAACTAACCCTAAACCCAAAACCCAAAACCCTAAAAAGGTAAAAACCTAAACCTAAACTAAACAAAAACTAAAAAGAAAATAAATAAAAAAACCTAAACCAACATAATATAAAAATATAATAAAATAAAAACTAACCTAAAAGAAAAACAAAAAAAATAAAAGCTAAACTACAATAAAATAAATAAAAACCTAAACTAAACTAAAAAATAAAAAACCTAAATAAAATAAAAACTGAACTTAAAATAAAAAATAAAACAAAAATAAATTAAAATAAAAACTAAATAAAGACCTAAACCTAAAAAATAAACCAAAAATAAATAAAAAATAAAACCTAAACCTTAAACTAAAAAAACCTAAAGATCAAATCAAAATAAAATAAACAAAATATAATAAACCAAAACATAAACTAAAATAAAATAAACTAAAATAAATAGAACTTAAAACCTAAAATAACTAAACCTAAACCTAAATGTAAACTTAAACTAAATATAAATCTAAACTTAAACAAAAAAATAAAACCTAAAAATAAATCTAAAATGAAAACCTAAAAACCTAAACCTAAAAAAATAAAATAATAACTTAAACTTAAACCTAAAAATAGAAAATAAAACCTAAACCTATATAGAAAATAAAGACTAAAAAATAAAGCCTAAAAATAAATTAAAATAGAAATCTAAACTAAAATAAATAAACCTAAATAAAATAAAAATAAATAAAACTCGGATAAATAAAAAATAAACTTAAACCTAGGTTTACTAAATTTAAAAAAAAAACCCAAACCTAAACCCTAAACCTAAATCTAAACACTAAACCCTAAACCTAACCCAAACTAACCTTACAAACCCTAAACCTCCTCCACTAAACCTAAACCCAAATCACAAACCCTAAACCCTAAATATTAAACCATAAACTCTAAAACCCTAAAGCTAAACCATGAAACCTAAACCCTAAACCTAAACCAAACCCTAAATCCTAAACCCTACCCCTAAACCCCCCAAACCATAAAACCCAAACTATACTAACTAAACTAAAATTTACTAAATGATGGGGAGGTGGAGGTTACGACCATGGTGGTAGCAGAGGGTGAGATCAGGGGTATGATGGATGATCCTACTACTCGAGAGGTGGGGGTGGTTCTGATGGGAACTGGAGATACTGAGGAACAATTGATCCAATCTACTGCTTATGGAACTGTGCCTTTTCTATAAAGATGATTTTACTTATCATGGAATTTTTTATTTATTCTATAGTTGCACATTTTTGATCTATGCCATCAGTTTTGTCTTAGAAAACTTGGGGTGCTACTTAGTTGATGAAATTGAAAAGAATAAATATTGAATCTGAATTTCTTCTGTATCTTAAAAAAAACCTTAAACCTTAAACCCTAGACTAAAACATAAACCCGAAACCTAAAACCTAAACTCTAAACCCTAAGCCCTAAACACTAAACCCCAAACCCTAAACCCTAAACCTTAAACAAACCATAAAACTGAAATCAAAAACCTTAAACCCTAAAAACCTAAAAACCTAAACCTAAAAGTAAAATAAATCAAAAACCTAAATCAAAATAAAAAAAAAAACATAAACTAAAACTTGAACCTAAACCTATACCCAAACCTAAAAGAAAACAAAAAAAACTAAACAAAATAAAATAAATAAAACCTAAATGAAACTAGAAATAAAAACCTAAATAATATAAAAAAATAAATCTAAATAAAAATAAAATAAACCTAAAATAAAATACAATAAAAACTAAATAAAAACTTGAACTTAAAAATTAAACCTAAAAATAAATAAAAATAATAAAACTTAACCACTAACTAAAAAAACTAAAACCTAAAATAAAAATAAAATAAACAAAATAAAATAAACCTAAACCTAAACTAAAATAAACTAAACTAAAATAAATAAAACCTAAACCTAATCCCAAAATAAATTAAACCTAAAAAAAACTAAAATAAAATAAAATAAACTAAAATAATCCAAAACTAAACTAAAATAAAACCTAAAAATACCTAAAGAAAACCTAAAAGGAACCTAAAAAATATAACAAAACCTAAACCTAAACCTAAAATATAAAATAAAATAAAACTAAAAAAATAAACCTAAACCTAAAAAATAAAGTAAAATAAAAACTAAACTAAAATAAAAATAAATAAAATATAAAACTAAATAAAAAAAAAAAAAAAATAAAAATAAAAAATAAAAAAATAAACTCAAATTAATAATAAACTAACTAAATAAACCTAAACCTACTAGTTTACTTAATTAAAAAAGCACTAAACCTTAAATCCTAAACCCTAAACCTTAAACCCTAAAACAAACCTTAAACCCTAAAACCTAAACCTAGAACCCTAAACTGCAAACTAAACCCTAAAACTTAAACCCCAAAACACTAAACCCTAGCAAACCCTAAAACCATAAGCCTAAACCCCAAACCTAAACCCTAAACCTAACCCTAAAAACTAACCTAAACCCTAAACCCTAACCAACTACTATCCAAACATAATAATGGGCAAAACCTTGATAGCAGGAACATCATCATCAACTAGGCTCAGTCTAGATCTAGCGGTGGAGGCGAAGGAGGAGGAGACAGTTATCACAGTGGTGGTGGGGGATCTGGAGGTGCTTATGGATATAGAGGTGGTGGTAAGAGTAGTGGTAGTTATGGAGGCAGGAGGAGCGACCATGATTACAGCCGTGGTGGTGGTGGAAGGGATCAGGGATATGATGGCAGATCCAACTACTCAAGAGGTGAGGGTGGTTTTCATGGGAAGTAGAGAAACTAAAGAACTGTCAATCTAATCTGTTATTTATGGAACTATGTCTTTATAGTAGAGATGGTTCTACTTATCTAGGGTTTTTGATTTGCTCTATAGGTGCTCATTTTTTATTTATGTCATCAATTATGTCTTACTAAACTTGGGGTGCTACTTAGTTGATAAAATCAAAAAGAAGATATGTTGAATCTAAATTTATAGTTCATTAAAAAAAATCTTAAACTCTAAACCCTAAATTAATACTTAAACCCTAAACTTAAAACATAAACCCTAAACCCTAAATCCTAAAAACCTTAAACCCTCAACACTAAACCCAGTAAACCCCAAATCCTAAACCCTAAACATAAAATCCTAAACCCTAAAACCCTAAACCCTAAGAACTAAAATCCTAAAAACCTAAACTAAATATAAACTAATAATAAAATAAATAAAAAACCTAAACTTAAACCCTAAACCCTAAGACCATAAACCCTAAACCCTAAAATCTACAACCTTAAACCCTAAACGCTAAACCCTAAACCCTAAACCCTAAACCCTAAACCTTAAACCCTAAACTAACCCTAAATAAACCATAAACCCTAACCCTAAACCCTAAACCTTTAACCTTGAATAAAGATGCCATTAGGAGCAGATCTAAAGAATGACCTAATCATAACCTAACTATGGTAGCTAAAGAAATTGTCTTCAAGAGACTTTCCCTTGACTATTTGTGATTTGAATACCCTAAACCCTAACTCTAAATCATATTATAATACCATATATTATAGAATAATGTAGCAACATATATTTGAACATGTAGTGATGTGTTTTTAGATGTTATAAGATGTTTTGAAATATTTTAGTATATTATGGTATTGTGCCCAATTGTCTATATTAATATAAATCATAAAAATATTGATTTAATAAATCAGATGATGAAATTTATTAAATTTGAAGTGGGAATTAGGTTGTAGTACCAAGGTGTGCTACACCACTTGTAGTCTAAAAGTAGTAAGATTTTATGTTCAAAATAATTATTATATGTTGTAGCATAGTATAACATCATATATCATAATATATTGTTCTGCGCATTTTAAATTCTTTAGTATTTTATAATCACGCAGTCAATCCTACACTAGCATTCTTTATAAAATGTTGATTTAGACTTTAAAATGGTGGAATTTGGATAAATTCATAATAAGTAGAGCATGGTATCAAAATATATTGTTTAAATTTAAAATATGTAAGTGATATGACTAAAATATATAGTTGTTTATTATTTAGACTAATTTTATAATTTTTTAACTTAAGCAACCACTTTTGATGTGATATGAAATATAATATAATATGTTATAGTGTATTATAATATAAGATGCAATAACATAGTGTAGCATCAAGCATTATAGCATACTATTGTGTATTAATACTTATTTTTTTAGCATATATTAGTTGGTTATAGTATGATGTAGTAGAGTTTGTACTAGTATAATTCATAAAAATACTAATTTATAGGCTGAGATGATGGGATTTGGCCAAATTTAAGGTAAGCTTTAGGGAACATCGTTGGGGTGTGCTATGGTGTGTCATTTAATCAAAAGAATGGAAAGTTGCATCCAAAATAAATGTTCATTTTTCAACCAAATTTTATAAATATTTTGCTTAAAGTGATTCATTTTAAGGTGTAATGTAAGAAAATATATTATATGAAAGTAATCTAAAATATAATGTACATAATAATATAACTTCATATATATATATATATATATATATATATATATATATATATATATATATATATATATATATATATATATATATATATATATATATATATATATATATATATATATATATATATATATGAATGTGGTGGCTTTACTAAATGGTATTATACATTTTGATATGTTTTTTACTTTATTTGAAGGTTGAGATGGAAGAATTTGGCCAAATTAATGGCACACCAAGAAGCAACACCAAAATTATGCTATTTTGTACCATTTATAATAGAAAAAATAACAATTTTACATCCAAAATGATCATTATTCATATTTTGAGAAAATTTTGTTATTTGTTCTTTTAAGTGATTCTAATAAGGTGTAATGTTAGACAATATATTATATTATAACAAATTATAATATAACATCATATATTATAATATAATCTTGTGTGTTAATTCACACTATAATATGTTTAGCATGATATTGTATAGTTAGTTTGAGCATGCACCATCACAAATCATAAAATGTTGATTAGAATGTTAAGATGATGTAATTTGAATGAATACATTGTTATGCTTTTTGATGAAGTATTAAAGGTGTGCATAAAAGAAAAATAAGATTTGATGAGAATTCCATGTTAAGGACGTGGAGGGAGATCTAGGGGATCACACATGCATTGGACATGACATGGGAGGGTCTACATAGGATTAGAAGAAGAAAATCTTTGGGGATAAGGTTTGAATTTGATTTGATTATATGTGGAAGAAGATCCACTAGGGTTAAGAATCTATAATCTATCAGGGATTAAAATTGATTCGACTTTAATTTATTTTGATTTAATTAATGTGGAGGCATATCTACTAGAGATATGGGCTTGAGTCTGTTGGGGATCATGTATATGAACCTTCCACTAGGGAAGCAAGTTCGGGCTATCCACCAGGGATCAGGATTTGAGTTTGATTTCATAGATTTGTTTAGGGATGTATCCACTGTGAATAAGAGTTTGGTTGGATTTCTTTGATTTAAACTCTACTAAGGGAGTTGGTTTAATTTGGCTCCATTGGAGAGGTTGGTTTTGAATTTGATTTATTTGCTTGACTTGTTTATATATGATTTGGGGCTCCAGGAGAAGGGTGTGATTTAACTCCATTGGGAAAAATTAGATTGGGTTTAATTTAATTTGAGTTAATGTATGGACCATGTAAGTGTGCAATGGACTCACTAAGAAGTATATCGGCTTGACCTACCGGGTTTACAAATCCAAAGGGATAGTCTACCGGCTATGGGGTAGAGCTAGCTAATCTAAGGGGTTGCCTTTCGGTGTGCAACAACTATGCTGGGAAGAAGGCTTAGCAGACTTACATCTTCCAAAGTAAGGAACAACCACTAGGGTGACCTGTTGGATGCACAAGAAATTGAACCTAACATAGGGTGACTTCATGAATGTGGGGACTTATAACTCAAAGTAGTCGATTAATTTTATCTTAATTTGATGTGATTTGATATGGTTTGTTTGGTTTAGTTTGATTTTGAAAGGGCATATCCATGGGGATGTGAGAATCAAATTTGATAGATTTAAATTATGTACCATGTCGGTGTGCGATGGACTAAGAAGGGGCTATATAAGACTTATCCTTTCTCATATTTACAAATCCAAAGAGATAGTCTATTGGTTGTGGGGTAGAGCTAGCCAATCGAAGGGGTTGCATTTCAGTGTGCAATGGATGCTAGGAAGAAGGCATAGTAGACTTACATCTTTTAAAAGGGGAACAGCTGGGACTTGTTGGTGGAACAACAAATAACCTAACTTAGGAGACTACTAAGTGAATGCTACAGGGACTTATATCAACTCAAGAGTAGTGAAATTCATAGGGAGTTTCTTGACACTACCCAAAGATAAGATGCTTGCTTGGGAAAAGGTACTAGGGGTGTCCTCTAATCCAAGTGAATATATATTTTGTTTATATGTTTGCATGGACCCTGTTGGTGTGAAAGGGACAACACTGAGAAGGGGCTATGTCGAAATTGACCTATCTCAGATTTACTAGACCAAGGGAGAATCTGTACATCCACTTGATGGATTCCCCAACCACAAGGGTAGTTATTAGGGAAGGGGAACTGTCTAATTTGATGGTAACCTGAGTAATGTCTAAATGGGGTTGCAAAGGATGTGATCCAAATATAGTGCCCATAGGTAAGGTGCATGGTGGAAAAGAAAGCTTAGGGTGTCCTCCTAGGGGCATTATCTTGAGCCTTGGAAAAAAAAGCTTATTGGTGTATAGTGGCCAACTCAAGGAGAAAGCATAGCAGACTTACATCTACCATGAGTGGTGTATCCTAAAGTGCGAGAACAAACCAACCTAAGTTTTATCCATGAGCATTAGTAGTGTATCCATCAGCACAGCAAGAACCAACCAACCTAAAGTGCCCGTTGGTGTCCAACGATCAATCTAGAAAGAAAGTGTGAAGGCTTACAACTTTATAAGCAGGCGGGATAGTCTCATCGATGGGATATATATATGCTATCGACATAGAGTGACTACTATGCGGGGAGCCACGAGGAAAAACCTAGACTTGGAAGCGGTCAGAGGGAAGGAGCAAGGGACTTATCTAAACCTCAAATATACTCAGTGATGCATGAAGGCTAATCAAGAAGAAGGCATAGTAGACTCACATCCTCTTAAATGAAGCCAACATGAGGTAGCTTACAGGCCATGTAGTAAAACTACAATAAGGCACTCATCGGTGTGTAGTGGCCAAGTAAGGAAGGAAAGTGTAGTATACTTACATCCTCCAAAGCAAGAACCAGGGTGACACACTAGCGGTAGCACATCATCAACCGACTAGCTACTGAGTGAGTGTCGTTGGGGGGTTCTCTCAACTTAGTAGAGAGATAAAGATATATGTTTGTTTTATATGTTTGTGTGTAGTTTGTTTGTGTTGTGTCAATAAAGGATAGGATGTTGCTCGGTTCCTACCTAAACACATCATGGCAGATTTGCAAACAAGAATACTTTCAACATGAAAGAGATTGAATTCAAAATGGAATTTTCATTAATGATAATTATTTTCAAACATGATTTATAATATTTCTTTAAGTAGAGCCTATTGATTGGAAGCACTAGGTGCTCTCCCTTATGATAAATAAGCTGATAAGATCCTCCTTGGTAGGCATTCTCTATGGAAAATGGGCCTTCCCAAGTGGGTTCAAACTTGCCTACCATATTACGATGGGCAATAATCGATCTCCTTAGAATTAAAATAAGCTCTCCAACTTAAAATGCTCTAAGATGGACCAACTTGTTGTGAGCTTGAATCATTTTATCTTTGTACAACTCAAGGTTTTGGTATGCCAGCAGGCATCTCTCCTTCTAACCTTCGAGCTCTTCAAATCACAACTTTGCATTCTACTTTATTGTGATCTTGCTACCCACAACTATCCTTAGTGATGGGCATTGGACTTCTAATGGTAGAAATGGCTTGACCCATACACTAAGGAGAAAGGAGTAGGGAGTTGGAGTTCTATATGTGCGGTAGGCCCACAAGGCTTCAACTAACTACTCATGCCACTATATTGTGAGTGTCTTCTTCAGTATTTGGATGAGAGTTTTGTTGAAGGCTTCTGCTAAGCCATTTTCCTCGGGTATTTGATGGTAGAATATCTCTAATCTATGTTGTGTCTTTGAGAAAAGTTGTTGATCTCGGTGCTCTTGAATGATGCCATTATCGATATAATTCAGGCACTGAACCTATATATATGGTTCTAAAAATTGGAGCACATGTTGGTTCTCTAAAGAATCACCTTTGCCTTTGGAAAAGTAGTAAGTAAAGATGATCGATGACCCTTAGAAGAAAGAAATTAATCAAACCCACTATGTCGGTACCCCAACACTCGAATGTCCAAGAGGCCAATGTAGGATGTAGAATGTTGGGTGGTTAGTGTATGACCACACCATGTATTTGACATTGGTGGCATCGGCTAGCCGTATCCATGCAATCTTTAATCATCGATGGTTAGTAGTATCCTATTCTCTTGATCTTGGCTTTCATCTTTGGACCAGATTGGTTAGCTCCACATAATCCTGAGTGTACCTTGGTCATGATCTTACGGGCATTATGTCTAAACAACATAACCATATGATCAAAAGACCACGGTACAAGACACCATCCACAAGAGCATAAGAAAGTGCTCTACTTTGTTTTATGGGATTGAGACTTCTTATTTGCCTTTATTTAGGTAATCTAACTCATCATCCTTCTTATGGCAACCTCTTCTTTAAGATAGTACTTTTGATGACAATATCAATAAGGGATAAGACTTCTCCATTTTGGACCTTTATTGATATAGACTCATCCTCTGGACATGCCAACTCCTTGGCAAGCTTGGCTAAAGAATATGCTATGATGTTCTCTCCTCAAAGAATCTTATAAATGGTAACCTTTGGGATTTAGGACAATAACTCTATGGTTTAGTTGTGGTAGGGGCTTGGGCTTTATAACCTTATAGGACCCGGTTATTTGGTTGATAACTAGGAGAATCCAAAGATGTTGATGTTATGGATGATTAGAGTAACTAACTCTCGGCAATCGAGCCTCATATCATTTTGTTATTGGTGCAAGGATTGGATAGATGATATGAGAATCTCATCACATCACGGTCTAAGTTAAGAGAACTATTCTACCCACCTTTTTTTGGAATAGTAGATTATGGTTCTTCTCCTCTTTGAGAGGATGTTGCACCATTAAAGTACATCTCCCAATGGTGAATGCTAGCATCCCCTAAGTTCATGATTTGTTCATCAAGGAGATCATCATTAAGCGGAGAGTCACATGTAAAAAAAATTTTCAAGTGCTTATCCTTTCATCGCAGAGAGGGTATGAAGGTAATGTCAAATTATGAGAGGATCAATGGCATCATGCCGTGTCATCCAGATAGTGGGATGTCATGAGTATGAGTGGATTGATCCTAGAGATTAAGTTTACTTATGAGGAAGCATGTAGTGCTATAGCTTTTGGGATGCAAAGATTAAAAGCAATGCTTCTCAATGGGTGGATAATTGGCTCAATAGGGATTAGACGATGGCTGAGGAAGTATAGTGCATTTTCCTTCCCTTTGTCATTGGCTTGGGCTAACAAAGCACCAAGGGAGTCATCTAACACAACAGTGTAAAGTATGAGCGACTTACCCGGGATAGGGCTTATAAGGTGATGTCATTAGATAATGCTTGATGTTTTGAAGGCATACTCCCACTTATCATCCACTTAAACTTGGCATCCTTTTGACAAGTGTTTATTGGGCGACATCTTCGTTGGATATAAAGCATCTTAGATACCAACCACCCTTGGAATGATCGAGTTGAGTTAAACTTTTAGGGGTGGAATTTCTAATATCCTTGATCTTCTCAGATCAATTTTGATTCCAGTGTCAATAAACCAAAATTTCCTAAAGCTACTCGAATGCATGCTTCAGGGGTTCATTTTGAGGTTAAATTATCTTAACTATTCAAAACTACTCTCAAGTCAAAGAGATGGTCTTTCTTTTCTCTACTTTTGACTATGAGATCATCGACATAGCACTCGACTTGATGATGAATGAGTTTGTTGAAGATTCGAGTCACCTTGGTATGTAGCATTTTTTAAAGGCGAAAGGAATGACCTTATAGCAATAGATTGATCAAAGTAGTGTTTCTTTCATCTTTAGGCCATAGTTATTTGGTTATATCAGATGAGCCATCCATGAAAGATAAGACTACATGAGATGAGGCAATGTCCACCATCGACTCGAGATTGGTAGTGGAAATTCATCTTTTGGACATGCCTTATTTAAATCTAAAATTGATGCATATGTGAATTTGGCCATTCTTTTTCTTAATTAGGACAACGTTTAACCAGTAGGGTATTTTTTCTTTTTGAAGCAACATCGATCAATTTCTTGACTTCATAAATGACTTGTTGTTATGTCTAATCATACATCTAGGAGCTTTCTTGCTTGATAGGGTAGCATTGGCTCTATTTTGGATATATGTCAGGAGCAATCAGGCACCTCTTCATAACTCCATGCAAAGTAGTCCAACCTAATAGCTAAGTCATTGGTTTCAATTTCATTCAACAAAAGGCGATGTATGTCGGTGGATCTTCTTTAGTTCTAAGTTAATTTCCTTGAGCTCATCGATGGTTGACTTGATCTCTTCTTTGAACTCACGGTGCATCTTTGACTTCAAAATCATGGATCATCTAAGTTTCTAAGAATCTCCTCATATAAGTTAATATGATTTGAAAAGAACATATCTAAATGATTGGTGATGACTAAGTAATAATTCATCATTTTGGACCTTGTAAATCTAGTCTCAATCTTGATTGATAGCTTTTGCATTTGTTCTTCCATATTCTTTTTAGTAGTCGACGTGCTTTGACCAAGTATGTGGGATTAACCCTTTCTTTGCTAAATTATGAACACAAGGCAAGTACCAATCAAATGAAAATTCTATTAAATCTTTATATGAATCATTCAAGTTCTACATTAACTTCTTGACTTGAGGATGATGCTCACCTCGAGTCTTCACTATGGATGACTTAGGGGCTTCCTTAACTACCAAACCTCATTTTTTAGAGGAAAGTGGGGTTAGAGCTAAGGTTCCCAAGCGATTTCCTATTTCACATATAGACTTGGATACACTTATGCTTTGCTTTGGAGCAGTCTTCATCTCTATCCTCAAGTGTCACCTCAAGGAATTTACTATTGAGAAGAGGCGGCATGCTAATTATAAGACTCATCCTATGAACTAGATTCTAAGTCTATATGGATAGCGGTGTACTCTAGTAGCTGGGACATATCTTCTTGGGTGGCCAATAAAGGTTTTCCACCTGGGACTTCCTCTACGGTGGAGGTCAAGTCGTCTACCCATATGTTGAATGGAGTAAGCAGTGGGTTGAATCTAATGTCGCTCCACTTCCTCCTCCAAGTCTATTTTTTACTCCCTTTTTTATTTTTTTCATTTTCTCTTTTCTTTTCTTTTTTTTCTTTCTTTTTATTTTTTTTTTCTTTTATTTTTAAACTTTTAAGTTTGAGAATAGACTTGTTGATTTTGAGGAGGTAGTAAGCATCCTCATATATGCCTCATGGAGCGTAAATGGCTTTAGATCTCCTTTGACATAGAGGATCCCACCTCTCATGAACTTCATACATGTAGAGAGGATGGAACTATGTTGTTCTCATGTATGATGGTCTCCCAAGCAAAGCATTGAAAGATGTATCAAGTATATAATGTGAAACTTGGCTTGGTCTTCCAATCATCTATCTCCAAGGGCAAATGGAGCCAGGCTGTTGACCTCACTTTTGGAGTACAAATTCAATCTTCCCATCTTAGACTTAGGAGTCTTCTAGACTAAGATTTCCACAGTCATAAGACACTTCTAACAATTAGGTAAACTTAACTAAGCCTAAAGACTTAGAAGAGTTAACCATGATTAGGTTATGCCTTAGGGATTAAGATAA
>JAKCPB010000277.1:0-67474 GCA_021442155.1 Cymbidium sinense | reverse complement strand
TCACTATACTCACTTATATTCCAAAATAAACTTTTTTTTACACTACTTAACTCCCTATTTATAGCCTCTAATTCACTTGCATAGTTATTGGTCTACTCCCCCTTGAAATTGTTCCAAAAATCACCTAAACTGCTTTCTGAAACTATTGAGACTCCTCTAGTCATGCAGTAGTGCCTCAATGTTGGATCTGTAAAACTTAAGCATTGTGCTCTCTATTTTTTTGGCTTCAAGTTTTTTATAATGGTGACTCGATACTATAATATAATGCCAGCCAGCACAATGTTTTCCTCTAATACTAGTGCTTAGGTGTTGTATTATGATTCTACATTTTTTGCATTTCTTTCTTTCTCCAATAAGAGATTTCCTATCATAAATACTTAAAATTATGAAAATATATCATAAAAATAAATTTTTATTTAAAAATACATGTTAATATAACTAAATATTATCACTTATCAAACTCAAATCATTACTTGTCCTCAAGTAATCATGTGTATTTCATAAATCCTTAAATTTATTTTGTAACAAAACTTTTATAATTTAAAATTATTAAATAACATTTTTAATTGAAGAATAAACTTATAAGAATCATTATTAAATATGAAAAATAACTTAACTATAATAGCTTAAATTCTTACTTAAACTAATATTTCATTTGAGCTACGTCATTTCAATGCTTAATATTAAGATAGTTGATTCTTTTTAAGTTTTAATTAATTGACTATTATAAATAGTCATCACTTAATATTTAAATAATTATATTATGATTTTTTCTCATGAATTTAGCATAATGGATACTTTAATAACTTTATTGATTTGGTTAGATAATTGGTAGAATTTTTAAATATTATTATTGTATGATATTTAGCCTCAAGTGTTTTCTTCTCATCCTTCTTTTTTTTTCTCTTTTATTTTTTTTTCCTCTTTATTTTTTTCATGAAAGATTCACCTTATTGGCTTTGTAATCCATACATGTTATTGATGTTCATTCTTTTCTATTCTCTTTATATATCTAACACAATTCAAATGAATTATTATTATTCACTAAATGGGCAAATCTCCAATTTATATAATCAAAATTATGTATAAAAGAAACCTCCACATCATTTTATCAAGAAGAAAACCTACCATGTTAAAATTATGCTTTGAAAACCTACCACATCATTTTTATCCTGGAGACTATTCAACAATGCATTACCTATAGAAGAAAATATGAAGAGGAAAGAAGTATACCTAGCTACAAAATGTCAACACTATAATGATGCAGAATCAGTTGAACGCCCATTTCTTCACTACCAAAAAGCCAAATATGGGAGAAGTTTCAATGTCACATACATGACTTAGTCCAACAATCAAGAAACATCATGGAACTTTTTTTTATCAAGGACCAGCATGGGAAAACATAATAAGCATAAACTCCAATTTAAGATCATTCCAATCTTAACTTTATGGCACATTTGGCTAAATAGAAACAAAGCAAAACACAGTATTGAAGCCATTGTCCAACAAATTTTTTCTCAGCTTCAGAGGGCTTTATATTACAAGAACTTGCAATTAGATAATAATGAATGCACTTCACTAACTCAATTAAATCAAAGGCTAAGAAAACTAGTTTTCTAGATCAAACCAAAACCCCAATGGCTCAAGTTCAACAGTGATGAATCCTTTAATAGAAAATAAAAAAATTATAGGTTTGGGAGGAATTTTTAGGGATTGGAATGGAAGAGGGATCTACACTTTACACAAACCATGTCTACTAATAAATTCCTTATTATGCACTCTAGATTTCTCAGGCTTTCTTCAACCCCATATGGATCAAGACTTATTCCATTTGTCTGCTTAACATCTTCAACAAAATCATAGAGCCTCCATGAAACTTAGTCTACTTGTTTGATTCTATGTGGTAGCTATGCACTCAAAAGGAAGTCAAGATTTCTCACATTCTCAGGGAAGAAAATTGAGCGATAGACCATCTTGTTTGGCTTAGTGAGGTATTGCAAATTACACCCATCTCTTTTTGTATTATTAATAGTTTGAAACCACTTGTGTTGGAGATAATCTAAACTGACCTTACATTAAAGGATAAGCATTGTAACAACGTTTTTGATCAATGAAATCCATGCCTTTATGAAAAGAAAAAAGAAATGAGTTGTATACCCATCAGGGCCTGCATTTTCGGAGCCATTTAATGAGTCAATAGTTGCTTTAATATCTACATTCATGGGGTATAGGTTAGATTCAGTTGGTCAAGTTTGTCTTTGTAGTCAATGAGTAGTTCATCTTGTAAAGGCTCCAAGTTCACTATTCTTTCTTGGAACATGCTCTTGAAATAATCAATGTTATGATATCCTCTTGATTAAACAATTAATTGAGAAGTTTTAATTTTTGTAATGGCTTTGAGCTCTCTTCTTTTAATACAATAATGGGAGTATTTCATATTTTATACTCCTCTTTAATATTGATGATGGCAACTTTTTCATCAAGAATTCTTCCTCCATGGAATTGAGTTTGAATATCAACTTATGCTTGTTGGAGTTCAAATTCAGCTTCTATTGAGTAGGCATTAAGGCATATATTTTCAAGTTGTCTATTTTTATGTTCAATAGATGCAATCTTCTGATGAATATCTCCAAATTCATTTCAATTCTAAATTTTTAAGCTTACATCAAGGTTTTTTTGTGTAGTTTCTATAATCTCAACCAAGGGTCGATGATGCTAGAATTTTAGGCTTTTTTAAGATAGTCAGTGAAATTATCATGCTTTGTCCACATGTTTAGAAATCTAAAAAATTTCTTGGTTGGCTAAGAGAAAAAATCAATTGATAATAATAGCGGCACATGATTGGAGCACATTCTGTTTAGGTGATGTATAATGGTGCAATGAAAACTGTTGAACCAATTAGTATTAAGTTAAATTCTATCAAGCCTCTCATAGGTTCTATGATGGACTTAATCACCTAATAAAAACTCCTAAGGTAGATGGGTCTACATATATACAGAGATATTTCCCCTACTTTATATGGATAAGTAAAGTAGGGTTTATTTTATGCTAGGTTCTTTAGTTCCTTATAGAAGTAAGCATTCATAGTTAATTACATTCTAGAAAATAAAAATTCTTTAATAACACTCTTGATTAAAGTAATCAACTAATATCTCCAAAGATTTCAAAGGTAGATAATAAACAAAATTTGTCATTTAAGAAAGCAATGAAGAGCTTAGATAGGAAGAGTTCTTAGTGGATTCCAAAGGAGAATAAGTAGGAAGCACATATGATATTAATTAGGAAGCCTAGTGAATGCTTCAATCTACCCTATAATAAGGCTTTACATTTTGAAAGAGAGAAAAATTATTTATTTGAGTTGAAATTTTATTAGAATGCTAGAACTTATATTCAAATAGTACAAGATTGTGGAAATGCCTAAGAGGTGGGACTTATACTTATAGCAAAGAAGAAACAAGAAGCCTCTAAACCTACATCTAGAGTGCTCTAGCATGCTAGAGCTTGACTTAATTTTACTGAGAATGGGATATATTGATTCACTTCTACGAGAGTGGATCGATCCCACTCTTATGGATTTACAAGCCTGAGGCTACCACTAACACTTCCTATGATTTAAAATCATGTGGCTAGTTATATGTAAATACAAGATGGCTAGGCTATTATTAATTAGGAAAGAATTTAGAGTTTTAAACTTACTCCCTAAGAGGCTAGATCATGATGGGTGTGCAAATTATGACCTAAATCGATGCAATAAAATTTACATATTTTATTTCATTTTGACTCATCATTTTGGACTCAAGCTTGGGAGATTTTATGCATATATGCTTGATGAAATTAAGTTATGGGTGCCAAAAAAAAGAGGTGTTCTCCCACAAGGGACTGCTCTCAAAGGTCAAGCTTGTCCCTTATCATGCAAGAGTGGAGATCCTCTATATTCAAGAATAAAATAATATGACATGGATGTTGTTAGCATACAACCATTAGCTAAAGAGTTTCTAAATCTTTTATTATCTTGTTTACATACTTAAGCTTTAGAGTGAGGTTGTGAGTTGCATTAGAATTTAGTTTATTATTATTTAGTGAGGACAAAAAATTTAATTTTATGTTAAAGAGCCTACCGCATCAAAGCCACACATTAAACATACACTTTAAGAAACCTATGAAAGCATGATATTTCTATTACATCTAAACATAACAATCAAACATTTAGATTTTATAAAATAATAAAAGGTAGTGCACCAACACTCGAGAATAGAAAAGAGTTGGGTGAGCTCTACCCTTATATTATAATTAAATCTTACAAATGAAATAAATTCTGTGGGGGTCTTCAATTCTTGTTCTTCTTTACTTCTTTTAGCTTGCTCTAGGATTCATAAGGCCTCCTAAGTCTTTTTCTTCTACTAACTTCTCATCTTAAACCCCATAGCACTAATCCTAATTTTATTACAAAAGTTACATCTTTATGAAAATAAAATCTAACTAAACCAACAAAATAGATATTATAAATAAACATATAAACTAAGTAGTTATATTTCACATATTTGGACTTAGCATCCGCACTCAAGCCCACTAATTGGATTATGCTTAGGGACATAAGCGACGCATGCAAAAGTATTATATATTCATTTATTATTACGACCCCTCATGAACAATCCCCATAAAACATCGTTAGACTAATAATGACCTAATATCTCATGCAAAATAATCTAACATATAGTCTAAAACATTACATAGAAAATAAAACATATCACCATAATATATTGACTAACCTAAGATTGGTGACTTAGTACTCTAATGTGTGCTAAAGCTTAGTATAGTATGTCTTGATTGGGCTTTAGAATTAGGATTTTCTAAAGTTTAGGGTTATTTAAATTACCCATTAAGGGTGATTTCACTTTAAGTATTTTAGTAACTTGATTGAGTTTTAACTTATACATTTTATTTTATTCACTTCTTACTTAAGATCTAATCATTATGAAGAGAAGGAAGACTTAGCTCTTTCATTCCTAAAGTTGATTTCCAAAGATAGATTATTATTACTTTAACTTTCTTAATACCATTTATAAAATTTTAGCCTAAGTTTAGATTAGTTTTAATGAATCTTATTCAAATATGAAAGGCATCTTAAAACCAATGAAATTAAATTACCATCACATTAATAATACTCCACTACTTCATTTCATTATCAATAACATCTACATTCTTTCCTTTCTTTAGTTTTGATTTTATATATATATATATATATATATATATATATATATATATATATATATATAATGTACTTGTATTTTGCATACTTAATGAATGTTGATGCATAAATTTGATAGAAAAAGAGATTTCATCTTATATTTAAGCAAATATGCCATTGTTGAAAAAGGAAAGTGAGATTATCTAAGACCTCATTAGGACTACTTAAAGCCTCATGTAGGATGTCAAACTATATACTTGTAATTTAAATATACATAAGTATATACATAAACATAGAAATAAAATCATGAAAAGGTTGTGTATAAATATCTTTTACTTATGTAAAGCTTAATGGCGCCAAAAAGGGTTTAACTTTATATTCTAATATATACATACACATAAATGAAGTTATGCAAGTATGTGCCATTATTAAACCAGGGAAGTGAGATTATCTAAGACCTCCATGGGACTACTTAAAGTCTCATATTCTCAGGATGTCTAGATTATATACTTGCAAATTCAAATACATGAATACATTAGTATGAATATAGAAATAAAACCATCAATTACTATCTTTTGATTACAAGTAAATGAACATTTTATTTTCACATAACTAATTATTTATAATAAGCATTGATTTAAGCTTCAAATTATTTAATTCATAATTAACATATAATTTTAAAATAGTTTGAGATTTACTAATGATAATAGCCACACCATATAATAACGCTTGACTAACTCATGCAATTTAAATGCAATTATATTCTTTTAACTTTAAAATGTGAATACATGAAGCACATGACATGCATATTTATGATAATTGAAAGGAAGTAATTGAATATCACCGCACAATATACTTGATTTCGTTAGAACCTAAGGATAATCAAGTTTGATAAATATCCCTTAAATCTAATCAAGTCTCTTTAATGTTTAATTTTAATATTCAAGTTGTTGAAACCTAATGAGGAGAAAAAATATTTAGAATTCACCCCATCCCATGTTGGTTATTTAATATGTTAAATGAAGAAAATTAAATATATTTTATGGATTAATTAAGTCCAATCTATTAATTATATCAATTTGATCATCCTTCCCAAGCTTCTTTAATTTAATTAATCACCTAAACAATAGCCTTAAATGAAATGCTTTGGAAAATAAAATTTGCAATGCACCTAAAAATATCTAATAAAATTAGGCTCATGTTTAAGAATTAATTAAATTAAAGAAGAAAAAGATTTAAGATAAATATTCTTATGATTTTCCCACACCAATAGAAAAATCATAATTTCTTTAATGACTTTATGTTATTAAACACATAAAGGGATTAATGGATTGCACTTGAGTTACTTAAATTGATTTCATTTAAATTTCATTATTAATTTTTTTAATTATTAGACATATTAATTAAACCCTTTAGAAATACATTTGGAGAGGGTCCAAATTAATTTTCATGTTATCCCCACTATTTACATTAATTAAATAACAATATTTACTTAATTTTTATAATAATTATTAAATCATTTTAAGAGGGTAATTAGGATTGATAATTTGGAATTTCTCAAACCACATGACAAATAATTCCAAGAAAAATATGGGAGGTAGAAGACATCCCATAAAATCAACATGTCAAATTTGAAATTAATTAGCCAAGTAATTTATCCTTAATTAAAGTAATTAGACTAAGCTTTAAACATTAATTAAGAAATATTCATTAAATATTAATTAGGGATTTATTTTTATTAAATTCTCCTATGTTCAAGCTTTCCAAAATGGGTTTATTTGCATTTGTTGGATTTTTCTATAATTAGTTATAATTTTTTGAAGTTTTGGCTATTTAATTACATTTTAAAACCTAATTAAATTATTTTAAACCATCGGTGCCATGTGGACATTGACGTGACAATGCTTTCACGTGGCATCATGATATTGGCTATTTAAAATGATCGATGCGATTGTTGACTCAAGAAGGACGACGATTTTCATCTCCGCCCAATCTTGGATTAGATGGTCAAGATTAATCCCATGATTATGAAGGGATAAAATTAAATTTTCTAATATTAATCACCTATGTTCATTCTAGTCACATAGATCAGATGGTTGGTGATCCGTCATCCGACGCCAAAAGATGGACACCGTCTACCTTTCGTCATTCGTTCTGAGCTCATCAGAGCTCATTTGATAGTAGAATCATATCCAAAATGATTAGGGTAGAGATCTGAGATCTTATGATGGAAATTATGTAAAATGATAGTTTGAAGAAGACTAATGGCCCAAATCTATTGTCGATTTTTAACTCACATGAGCTAAAGATTGGCAATCCATTGACACAGATAGCTTTGTCTTGAAGAGATGAAGCCCCATTGAGAAATGTTGATCATTAGGTCTTGATTGGAAGAGTTAATTTGAATTGATTTGGATTATGGAGTAATTTGGTTCAATTTGACCTTTTAGGTCAAATTAGGCTAAGTAGGTCAATTGGGTTGGGTTTACCAAATTGGGTCTAATCATGTCCAATATTCAATTGGTGATGATTGGAAGCATTGATTTCAATCAATTTAGTTTAGGATTTGATTTGGCCCAATTTGGCCCTTTAGGTCAAATTGGGTCAACTTGGGTCAAGAGGTCAAATTGGCTTAATTAGGTTAAATTGGCTTCAATTTGTGGTTGAGTCATGTTCAATATCCAATTTATGATTGATGAGAGTCATTGATTGCAATTAATTTGGCTTAGAACATGATTAGGCCTAATTAGGCCCTTTAGGTCACTTTCAACGGGGTTTGGTTAGGTCTAAATGATTGTAGGTGGATTCAATAGTGACCTACAATCATCGAAGAGATTGGATTTATTTTGATCTAATGAGAGTTTGATTGATGTTTGGTCAAATTGGGCTTTTTAGGTCACTTTGGGTTAAGTGGTTTGGTCAAGTCAATTTGGACCAATTGAGGCTATTGATGGTTGAAATATATTCAATGATGAATTTGAAGTTGATTGGTGGCTTTGAATAAAATTGATTTGGGTTTTATTTGGTTTTGGCTCATTTGAACCTTTTAGATAAAATGGGCTAACTTAGGTTAATTAAGTTTAATTGATTTAATTGGCTTGATTGCAAGTGTTGGAATAGTTCAAAATGATCCATTGGATAGTTATAATGATTTAGAGAATTAAAACAAGTTTGGTTTTCTTGAATTTAAATGGAGTTATAGAATTGAAGTGGGTTAACTTGGGTTAAGATTCAAGTTAATTTGGCTTGGAAATTAGATTAGAAACCAAATTCAATCAAATTAAATTGAATTTAAATTAGTTTGGGTTGGTTTAGTTTTAATCATTTGGTTTAGGTTTAAATGAATTGATGGGTATGAGTGTCAGTTTAGGCCCTAGAGTAGGTGAAGCCCACTTGTCCTATGGTAAGCTTTATACCTGGTTATGCCCTACATGTCTCAGGCTGGTTTAGTATTTCCTTAATCACTAGAAATGTCCTAGCACTAAAGGAAACCTAAGTGTCTAGAAAATCATATGTGGATGGGAGTGATCAATCCTCACTCCAAAAGTGAGGTCAACACTTGGGTGGTACTTTTTAGCACAACGAGTTAAGTATACCCTTTTATTCATTACACGACTTCATGGGAGATCGCATTACACCATTAGATGCTATGAAAAAGACTTAACTTTGATTTGCCACTTGTTCCATTGCCACCAACAAATAGAGTTAGTGTTTTAGAGTTCTAGTTAAAAATCTCATGAGGTGTCAATCTTATACTATAGTCGCCAACTATAATGGAGTGTTTGTCATTGGTTACCGACAAGGAGAGTTGGCCTTTTTTGAGTTTAGTTGCAAATCTTCAGGGGTGTTGGTCTTACACTATAGTAACCACCTACATGAAATGTTGGTCTTTTGGTTGCCAACTAGGAGAGTTGGTCTTTTTGAGTTTATTTTCCAACCTCACAAGGTGTCCACCTTATATTATAGTCTCCAATAGGAGTGTTGGTCTTTTGGTTGCCAACTAGGAGAGTTGATCTTTTTTGACAACCTCATGGGGTGTAGGTCTTACACTATTGATTTTGTAGAGTCAGTTTAACTTGAGTATTGCTTGTCTTTTTAGTATTCTCAGTGCCAAGTGTGGCACACCAAGTATTTAGATCTTCTACTCAAATTTAACCACTCACTAAGTGGGACCTTTCCTTAGGATAATAATGAAACATCGATGTCTTGATTTATCACACGCTCCTCTGAGTGTTATCATTTAACATCGAGTATGCTCCTTTGATAGCTACCATTATCTTATGAGTTAATTTGTTTAAGGAGACAAATATGAAAATTTTATTATTGAAAATAGAAAGATACATGATACATAAAATTGGTAAAGTGAGTACAAATTAAAGGAACCTTTCCTTAAGGATAAAATTTCTTCAAGTCTCTCAAATTCTATGTTCTTGGTATGTCCTCATTTGAATGAGATTGTAGTTAGTATGTGCCAAAAGCCAACTTATTCCTTAATTATGAAAGATCATAGCAATGTCTATTTTTTATTAGGTCACTATTTTTGAAATGTGCCTTCCTTCATATAATGGTTGTAGTATTTAACCATTCATCTTTTCATTTCTTCTTATCTTAATGAAGCCTTGATTTCAAGTTATTCGAGCATGTCAAACATGTCTTCCATAATCTCTTAGTTCATTTTACTCCACTCATTTTCCTCACTTCCCATTCTTTTCATTGTTAAAACTTTTGGCTTTGAAATTCATACTTGAGTGATAGGACAACTTCTGTGCCATGAGATAATATGAATGGAGAGTGTCTTATCACATTAATGAGAGTCATTTTGACCACTTAGAGTATTGCAAGTAATGTGTCTACCCATTGAGCCTTGGGGCCTTCTACCTTCTTCTTGAGTAAATTGAGGTTCTTTTTGTTAGTGGCCTCCCATCCTGTTATTATAAGTCATGTACTGATATGAATTTTAGCTTGAGTCTTTAAGACTCACATAATTCTTTAGGCTTGCTCAAGAATTAAGGCCCATTATCAATGATGACCATTTGTAACCCATACCTATAGATAATGATATTTTAAATAAGGTTTCTTACTACATAAAAGTTATCTTTGTGAGTGGCTTTACTTTGATCCACTTGCTAAAATAGTCAATCTATTCCAAAATAGGGACCTATCAAATCTATTAAGGACTAGACTAGTGGGTTACAAAAGTTGTGACAATTGGTGTTGGAGTGCTACAAACTTTTGACATATATATACATCTCTTCATAAATGCATCATCCTTTATGAGCATAAAAAAAAATACCCTTGCCTTATTATTCTATTGGCAAGTGTCATCCCTCTTGAGTGATTGTCATACTTTATGGAATGTATTTCTTTAAGAACTTTTTATTTGTATATACACTCTTACAAATTTGAGGTTGAGCGAGGTCATTGGCTTTCAAAATAACTCTCCTCTTATCAGTAAGTATTAGGCTGCTCTAATTTCAAACCTTCTTAAGTATTTTATCATTTCTTCAATTTCTCCAATATGTAAGTAATTCTTGTTAGGGCCAACTCAGCTCGGTGAGCATTAATGCTTAACTTGCATTAGCTCTTCTTCTACTATACTCAGCTAGGTGAGTTCAATGATCGTGTGTTCTTGAGTCTACTAGCTCAAAAATATAGATCAGTGAGTTTATTTTCCTCTAGGATTTGCTCGATCGTGAAATACTTTAATTGCCTAATTTATGCTTTTATTTTAAATATTTTAATAAGGACTCATCTCGCATATTCTCCATTAACTTATCTACAAGTTATGATTTAGAATAAGTTATTATATGTGTGGCTCCTACTCTCCTAGAAAATCTTTGCCTGATGAGTAAAGCTTCATATTTTGCTCAATTATTCATCACCAAAAAGACTATACAACACTATGCTTGTGCCCATTATTGGCTCATCAGAAGAATGATTAATGTATAATCACCACAAGGATTCTAGGTTGATAAGAATGTCTTATGAGCTACTGAAGTCAACAAGAAAATCCATGAGTGCAAGGACTTTGATCACAATTTGAGGTGAATATGATATATCAAATTCACTCAACTTTATGGACCATTTCAATAATACTCCTAAATGATCAGGTTTAGTGAGTATAGATTTTAGTGTATCTTTAGTGACAACTTGTATATGGAGTGTGCATGGAAGCAAGATTGCAGTCATCTAGTTTAGGTGATTAGTGTGGACATTTGAATTTAGATTGATGAAGTTGACATACAATCTCTATTTGCTACTTAACTTCTATACCATTTCCACATTGAACACTCGGGGTATTGAACCTTTTAAATTAGCCTCAAGAGGCAGACCTCCTCCTTAATAAGCTATGATGAGTAACTTTTTTTTTAATTTTCTACTTGATGAGTTATGCATTTGTGTGAATGTTCAGATGATGAAAATTAGTGTTGATGTCTAAACCTAGTATTTCCACTACCATCTAAGCATCAAAATTGTTCACAAAAGTTTAGATGATGGTTTTCTTATGCTTAGATAAAGGAGCTAACCTTTAATACTCTCCCATTGCTTTGTGTGGTTAGAATTTCTTCTATCTCTTCAAGGATTTTGATTCATGATCATGTAATATCTTACTAAAATATTTCATCTTCTTTATTTGACCTACCAATGTCTTTCAAGTAGCACGTGTGGGATTGGTTAAGGTTTTCTAACAATGATCTCTCCTTCAACAAAATTTGATGGCTACATACATTGTCACCATAATACTGAATATGTTGAGTAGAGTTTAACTAAAAATAAAATTGTATGTATCATGAGCCTCTATTATGATGAAGTTGGCCATGGTTATGAACTATTTCTTGCCCTCTCCCCAGGTGATGAGGAGAGTAATCATCCCCTTAGCTTCTATCTACTCTACTAAGAAACCATATAGTGGTCCTCCTATGGGTGTGAGTTTGGAAGTCACCATTCCTAAAAATAATATTAATTAAGCTCCCCATGTAAATCAAAATACTTACCACCTGGTAGTTGGTGATCATGGTTGTCACCATAATAACATCATTATGGGATTCTAAATGGCAAGTTTATCTCTTTCTAAAAGAACCACTGGGATGATGGTCGTAGATGGTTGTCATCATGGTGGCTAAGTTTTCTTCTAAAGACCAAACCTTTTACTCATTTTTTTTTTAGGACTCTATTGCCTCTAAAGATGGTAGGTATGACTCAATGATATGAATAATGTGTGCAAGTACAAGTTCATTATCATCTTTGATGACTTCTTTATCTTTCCTCTTGATAAACTCCTTGAGTCTTCACACCAATATTAATTTATTTATTCTCTTCAAATGGAAACACTCTTTAGTATCATGGCCATGATTATGATGATAAGCATAATATTTTGATCGATTATATACTCCATCAGCCTTTATAGGTGGTCGACATTTGAAATAATCTTTATTCAATTATTCTACCTTAGCCATTGACACTATAAAAGGAGAAGCTAGAGCAGTTGTTCTACTCCTAGATAGTGAGTTATCAAGTTTCTAAATCCTTGCCTTAGTACTTTTGGTCTCCACCTCTTATCCATTCTTCACTTATGATACTCATCCCTTGGTAATTTCTCTAAAGACCTTGTTAGTGAATCTTTGGTTCTACCTAGTGATATTGGTCACTTTATTATACTCTTTAGCATTTACATGGTTGTATGCTAGCTCTAAAAATTTAGCGAGTATCTTAGGTTTTTGGAGCTCTAAGGTGTATCTGAAGGGCCCCTTCTGGAAACCTTGACTGAGTGCTACTTGGGTGACTTTTGGGGTCTAGGTCTTTAATGTCTAGCATTTATCACTAAAAGTGAGCAATAAGCCTTTTTAAAGACAAGCCATGTTCCTTTCTCATTTGTATAAGAGCTTGTGAACTCTTCAATAGGAGCACTAATGATTACATAACGAACATCATTTTGAAGTTAGTAAATGACATTATAACTCATAAAGGAAGGCACAAGAACCACATAAAGGCTGACTCTTTGAGAATGGTGAAGAAAAGTTGACACATCATCATGTCATCCAAGTCTAATAGTAATGTGGTCAACTCAAAATAAACTATATGTTTGATTGGATCTATTAGACTATTGTATGATTCAAGATGCAAGATCTTGAACCTATAAGAAGGGTGGGCTTCAACAATATTTATGGAGAAAGAATTGGTTGAGTATGGTTGCTTTCTTAACACATCATCTTCTTCATTCCTGTCATAAGATTCCTCATTAGAGTTAGGAATCTTAGATGGATAAGAGTTGGGGAACTTACATAGGTTTCTTCTTCCTTGGTGAGCTCGACATGTAGCCAATCCCATGGATCCTTTGTTCTCTTTCTCTTTGAGTTCTTTATGGTGTGGTTTTCCTATAGTTGTTTACATAAGGTGAGTGATTTTGTCTTCCCTTTCTCATAAATTTCAGTGTTGTTAATTATTGGACATTATGTTCCATGTTTATTAAGTGATCTTGGTCTGAGGGTCTCGCTTTGCTTTGTATCTATCTTTGGTTCTTAACCTCATCCACACTCACCTCACCTAAAAGGATTTTAAATTTAAATCTATTTGTGTATGGAGGATGAACTTTCTGAGATACCTATGAAATAGGGTCAGGAAAAAAATATTGCAAATAGAAAGATAAGAAATGGAAAGAAGAGTAAGAGAAATAATAATTTTATTCCTAAAAATTAAAGTACAAAGGCTAAATAGAGAGAGATGCCAATATATAAAGGAGTTCCCCTTTATAATACCAGACTATATAAAAGTACATATAAGATAAATCATATATAAGATGATGCTCACTTAGGCTAATGGCAGGTATACTTGCTAGCAAATATAGATCTCATGAAAATTAAGGGCATGTAACCCATCATGTGTGAGTACGCGAGTATGGATTAGGCTAAAAAGAGTAGCTACTTCATTCATTTGAATATTTTCTAGCTACTAGCAAGTTGACTCATGTGTTGTTATCTGGAATAGTACTCTTTAAGTCCTTGACTGCTAGTTTAGGTTGATCTTTTCTTGTTGAACACACCCTCTAGAAAGTATATATATTTTGATTGCCATTGTTGAGTACTCATTATGGATGTTTGTCTTGTAAAGAACAGATCACTTTGGCTGGCTACTTTATGTATACATAATCAATGCTTAAGGTATATAGTCTGATGCTAGAGATCACAAGGTTATTGGCCTAAAGGAGGTTTTACCTCACATTTATGGTTTAACAATGACATGTATCTATGGAATGTGAAAAAATACATATGTAAACTATTTTTCTAACTTATAGTCATTAAAGGTCATAAATTAACAAATTTGTTTTTATAAATATGCACACATACATATATATTGCCAACAAGTATACTGATCATAGAGCTATTAGTCTAAAAGATATTTTGACATTACATTTCAAGTTTAATAATGCACGTATGCAAATGTTGATGTATATGTGTAAATGATAAAGTTTATTTAATACAATGCATATTCATATATAGTCATATTATTTATTTAAACTCATAATTAATATATAAATAAAATATGCACATACAAATATGCATATGTGAAACATTATCAAATGATATCTAAATAAAATAAGGTATTTTTTAGATTATAAAAAAATGATATTTGAAAAGAAAAATATTAAAGTGTTGTAGAAAATTGGATAAGTGTTATAATGAGAATCATATCTAATTCCTTTTAATCCTAAGATGTCTTTCACATAATTATAATACCATTTAGACTTGATTCAAACTTAAGATTTAATTAAAATTTAATGCTTCATTATGATGATTAAAATGCCATAAAATTCACCTCTTTAGTTTTAATTTAAGAGTAGGAAGTTGAAAAGAAATAGGTTTCACCTCATGCGTAATCCACAACTTTTCATGCTCTTTAAAAAATTAAGCTCAACTTGAATCAAAATTAATTGTATAATATAAGATTTATACTTGCTATTAATCACTTAAATTGAAACTATCTTTGCTAATAAATTAAACTCTTCACTTAGGTTATAAATAAACATTTAAAGCTTAGCTTTGTCTCACCACACCAACCTTTGCACACACTCTAGATTAATAAGACACTCATACTAGAATTATGTAGAATAATGCTTTATTTTGGATTGATTTTCTATTTTATGATGTAATATTTTAAACTAATTGTGGTGTATGCTCATAAACTAGATGTTAGTGTTATTAGACTAATGTTGCTTTCTATAGGGTGTTATGCTCAGTAAAATGGGGATGCTATTATTAAATTAAAAGCTAATGAATTTTGCTTGCAGGTGTTATATATATCACCAAGCATAACTCATGAGGATAGGTGGGCTTGGACACTCAGTGGTGCTAAGCTCTAGTTTATGGATTTTATCTATTATGTGTATGTGTGTTTGCTAACCTTTATTTTACTAGAGTAATTAAGAATTTATTTTAAATTTCAAAATATAATTTGTATTAAAACTAGGTTGAGCCATGATGATTAGATATTAAAAAGAATACAAAGAGACTAAATCCCAATAGTTGGCAACTCAAGTATAAGACCAACACCTTGAAAGTCAGTGACTTTTAACTACAAGACCAACTACTCATGGTTGGTGACTTAAGTGTAAGACCAACACTTTAAGAAGTTAGTGTTTAAAAGACCAACTCCTCATGGTTGATGACTCAAGTAAAGACTAACACCTTGAGAGGTTGGTGACTAATAACAAAAAGACTAACTCTCCATGGTTGACAACTAGAGTGTAAGACCAACATTCCGAGAGGTCGGGGAATATTAACTAAAAAGATTGACACCACATGATATCAAATCTATAAATAAAAAACTAACAACTTATAGCTAACACTCATATTCTCTAAGTATCCAATAAAGTGAGTACATAATGGCAAGTATGACCAAGACTTTATTTAGTAGCCACTTCCAAAAAAATGTATACAAAAATGAGGTAATTACTTTTTCTTGACTCTTAGAAAAAAAGAATAAATAAAAGAAGGAAAAGAAGCTTGCTAGTGCAACCCTCATCATCCCCTCATTTGAGTCTAATTATGTTAGGGAGAGTATGTTAGAAAATCTAGGAACTTGGCTCCAATTGACCATGCTTCACCAATTTAGCAATAACAAAGTTGACACCTACCTTATATTTTTTTTTGAAATAAGTTAGCATACTTCGAATCAAGAAAGCAAAACTCAACTTCCTTCCTTTGAAATTTCTTAGTATGGAGAGACCTCTTTCTTGAACACTTTATTTGCCTGTGTCGTAAATTACCGATCCTCATTTCTTGTTATTGCATCACCTCCTCCAAAAGCTTGGAGAATATGGCATCAAACAACTAAAGCTAACCTATATGGTCACAAGCTCTATCCTCATCGTAAATAAGTCTTTCCTTTTGAGAATGAATTTTTTGTAGATCTCCCAAGTTGACTACCATGCAGTGGCTTGGTTGGTCATTATAGTAAAAGGCAATCACTCATTGGGAGTATCTTTGAGGAGTGAATCTAACTTTTAGAAAAGATTCTCCACCTAAGCTTGAAGGATTTACTCATCAACTTGGTCAAGTCTTAAGTAAAATTGCTGATGACATATTCCTCCTCTAGCTCCTTACCCACCTTGCTTCTCTTTTTTGGGCAACCGCAATGAGTATAATTCATGCTCTCTTTTTTGGACTTTAGGGAAGTTGAACTCAATCCTATCTCATTAGTAGCTTCAATTAAAGTCAACTCGCTACTAGCTCCCTCTCTCTATTTGAGGAATTGAACAACTAAGGGATTAATGGGAAGTGGTGTAGAAGCATCATCCCCTACAAATAGGAGAGTATAGAAATAAAAACATACAAGTCAATGACGGACATGAAATTTTCCAAATGATAAAACACTTTCCATAAAGAAGACCATGGACTTTGCCATAATGGAGAAAGTGATGAATATTAAAATTCCTACTCATCACTTTCCTCAAAACTTCTTCACCTTAGGAACCATCACATTGCTCATATGGAAGGTAATAGGGGGTTTCCATTAGCCACCCAACCAAACTCTTAAGAAAGCATAAATTTGAACACTATTTTCTTACCTTATTCAATAGGCCATGGATCATCAATGAAATCACTGAGTATTGAATAATGTTGTCCTGATGATCATTCATGGAGAAAACATGGCATAAGAGAGGTAAACTCCAAGCCAAACACTTTACTTAGAGAAATAATATAAATAGTAATACTCACCACCAAGTTTGGCAAAACATGGGTAGGAACCACTCTCTAAAAATACAAAATCTCCACCCATTCATTAGAACAAGAAGATGAAACCCACACTTGAAATTATAAAGGGATACATAATTCGTTTGATATCATATAATTGAATTGCTCATCATCATCAGCTACTCACACCAAGAAGTTTGAGAAACCATGACAATAACCATGAAAAATGCGATGTAACTCAAGATTGAAGTAATTCTTTAGCTTCAATTTGTCTTAATACAATCACTACCTTCTTCAAAGCCACCATCACCATACTAAAAAGGAGACGACTCACTTAGGTGGAAGGTATAAAAATAGCTCACATGAAAGAAAAATCACTTTGTCAAAATTGAAATATAAAGTAATAAAGATTTACTAACCTTGATAAAAGGAAATTTCTAGGCACATTAATGAGAGCTCAGTAATATGAACATCATATCTAACATTAATAGAGAAATCACTATGAGATCTCATGTAAATCTTAAGTAGTGTTGGGACAAAGATAATCAAAGACATATGCTCACATTAACAACAAATATATAAATTACTTGATGTAAAAAGATGAGTAAGAAGATATGAGTATTTCTTTCATAAAAGCTTTTTATTGCAATAAAAGTAATAATTATAACACACTCATTAAATCCCCTTTCTTACATCACTTTTAAATTGTTTAATAGTGATGTCTAAATGCCATTTCTTGGTGAGTGCTCATTTATTACATAGATAATCAAATATGAAGTTGGCACCCCACACTCAAAATAAAAAGAGAAGATTCGCTCAACCCAATGGAGCATCGAAGTGAAACCAACTCAACTTCCATGGACACCAGCCTCCTTTGGGACTCCACCTACATGGTTTGACTTAGCTACAACTCGACTTCCAACATCATCCACAACTCACTCAACTCCTACCTTGACAAGTTTGCACCTTCCTCCAAAAGAGCGACTTTCCTCTTCAAGGTAATGAGCTCACTACAATAAAAGAGCACTTGAGTTTCTCTTTTAATATCTCACCCCTCTATGCAAGAGGACTTATTTCTCTCAAACTTATCATTATCTTAGCAAGCCAAAGGAGGAAAACTCGCCAAAATTTCTTGGATATCCATTGAAGTGATGCTAGTCCCCCTAGTAGATGATAGCGCTGATGTCACAAGTATCACTCCCAGTGATGGGGGTCCTCTCCCAAGGGCAAACTGTCTCCAAGTCAATACATAGAAGAGGAAGTCACCCCTATATGATAAAAAAAATGATTTCATCAAATAAAGATAAAAGATTTAAATTAGAAATCAAGTCAAAAAATTCTTGAAAATAGAAGTCTGCTAAAAGCAAACAAACCTTAAGATGATATAAAAGGAAGCCACATTTGGATGATGACCTAGTAGGTCACCCACAGTAAGATGAACCAACCATCCTTTTAAGACTACCTAAAGAGATAAGAGAAATAATATGAGGATCTAGTAAATGCCCATTATTTTCTTCCACTGATGCTGAACACTCATCACATTAAGCTATAATAACAAACATTAAGATGATATTAAGGTAAACTAGGTTGTCAAACAATAATGAGCCTACCTCATTGAGATATTTCTCCACCACATTTTCCTTGATAGTGGTTCTCATCAATCTACTTACCATGACTTTTCTTTGTAGAACTAGGTACTTCTTTCTCTACCACTTGAACATTTACCATCACCTCTATAGAGGGGTACAAAAGGTGGCTCTACCATGGCATGTACATTTCTCTTGATTAGAAAAAAAGGTGCACTTGCCTACCATGTGAGTCTCCATCATTGCTCTTGGCTAGAGCTGTAACATCGACTCGAGTGGGGGTAATCAAAGTACTCATCTCAACTAGAGAAACATACTCAACTTCTACTAATTTCTTTGCATTTTTATCTTCTTTCAAAGACCTGCCTGAAGCTCAAAAGGATCCATATCACTGTGAAGCCTCTTAAAGACTTTGATGAGTGATTTTGATTCTCTTATGAAGGAAGGCTCAACAAAGAAGAGTCATATCAATTTTGTGACAAGTAGCATAAAGGATGAAGAACCCAAGACTAAGGTTCTTTATAAATCTTGGGATGCTATAAAAATGCTAATGAAAAGAATGAAGTCAAAGGTGATGTGACATTATTGATTAGAGAACATCCATTTTATGATCTATTAAATATTGATAGATAATTTTATTTTTATTTTTCTATTCTTTTTGTCAATCGCCTTTACAAGAAGAAAAATTAAGGAGCTAACTATATATCCAAATATATAAGTATACTTGCCAAGTACTCACTACGAGTAATCATCAAATGAAATTGAACCTACACAAGTGTGCCACTCATTATCAATGACTCACCACACATATGGAAAGTGGGGAAGAAATTCTTAAAACAAAGATAAGACCTAGAAGCCAAACATAAGGATGAAGAAACACCTCTAATTAGACCAATAGACAAAAAGAGCAACTAAGTTATGCAATTGAAGTTTTGTAACTCACCCTTAACATGGCAGGTAGCCCAAATATGTAGATGATCAAATGTCTAAAATACATCAAATAACTCATGTGAGAGATTCAACTAGAAAACTTGCCACTGTAACTAGGTGTTCACCTCAAGTTGGCAAGTTCATTCTCTTATGTGTACTTATCATATGTAATGACCCACTCCAACCATATAAAAAGAAGAATTTTTAAATAGGACTTTTTTATCTTTTGAGGACCTCTGGGGAAGCACTTTTACATTTTGTAAGTCCTAAGGTTCTCATTACATTATATAGATTTTCCCAGAAAACAAAAAAACCTATTTTGTATGAAGATCTTTTGAGATAGTGAAATTTTGGATTTCTTTAGCATTTCTTTTATTTTTACTATTCTAATTCTCTTAATTTTGTTTCCTAGACATATAAAAGTTGCTCACAAGGAAATTTGGATTTATTAGTTGTCATATATAATATGCTTTGTTTCAAAATTATCTAATAGGTGTCAACCTTCACTGCACCAACAAAAAGGATGGCAAATTTCAATGGGATGATAAGTGTCAACATACTTTTGAATGCATCAAATAATATCTGGTGAACCTCTAGTACTAGCTGCTCTTATATTGGGTCGACCACTCATTTTTTTACATAGTAGCATTAGTCACTTCCCTTGGCACCTTTTTGGCCCAAACTAAATAAGAAGTTAAGAGAATGCAGTGTACTACTTGAGACATCACCTGACACTTATAAAAGAAAAAAATTCACCGATTAAGTAGCATTGCCTAGCTCTGATATTCATGATGTATAAACTAAGACATTATATGCTTTCTCATAAAATTAACCTAACCTCAAGAGTCAATATAGTGTAAAATCTCATGAAATAATTGATGTTATGTAGACAGTTGGAAAGATGGTTCATAATCTTATCATAGTATGTCATCACCTTCATTTTCCTTTATGCCATGAAAGGAAAATTGCTAGTTGACTTCTTAGCTCTCCACATAGATTATTCCTCTTTAAATGAGGACCGTATAAGTCATGAGTTAAGGGAATGCGATAGCCATTATTAGAAGTTATACTTTGATAGTGTAGCTTTCTCCTAGATAGGAGATGAACTATAATGTATTCTTTGAGGTAGAGTAAGGATTGAATTAGTCTTCTTGACTCCTGGTTGAGAGATGTTATGATTCTCATATTTATTATCAAAGTCATGCACAATCAAGAGTTAGCTTCACCAGGAATCAAAAATACCAAGTTCTTCAGGGATTCCTATCCAGTAGTCAATTAAATTTCCAAAGCATGCATAGTTAATAAACCCAAACTTCATTAATACTGCAAGTACATGATGGAGCTATTAAAATAAATTCCATAGGTTACTTTAAATAGAAGAGGAGAAAATTCTATAGTGGATGCCTTAGAAAAACTCAATAATGAGATGCCCCCTCTGGATGATGAGTCCATATCAATAGAAGAGTATAATTACCAAGTTCTATCTTCTATTAATATAAAACTCATCAACAAACAAACTCTTGGAGGGGATTTTACCCTTACCAAAGATAGTGAAGAGGTTGATTGGAGGTAGCCCTTCATTGACTATTTGTATGAGGGTAAATTACCTCTATAAAATCTCAAGAACATTAAGTTAAGCAACAAGTATTATCTTATGCTTATATTTATGCACTCTATAATGTTAGTCCTTTAAACATATTGTCTAGACAAACATGAATCTTGAAAAATTATGACTTAGGTACATACAGGATTGTGTGGAGCACACTAATAAATGTTGTAGATGAAAGCAAAGATTAAAGGACTTGGATAATATTTACCCTTGATAATTATAAATAGCATAGATGTTATAGATTAGTGCCACCACTGCTAGGTCCATGGAGTGGTCACCAACATTCACCATCCAACCATAGCCTCAAGGCCATTCGAGAGCAGCCACCATATATTGGTCCAATTAACCTTCTTTCTTCTAAGGGTCATTGATTTATTCTAGTAGCTATAGACTATTTTTCTAAATGGGTTGAGGTGATCCTATTATGAGTCCCCATCCTTTCTTCTTGGTTTATCCATCACACACCAATGGGATACAAATACATTTTATAGATTTCCAATAGACATCCTATTTGGATAATATCATTGTGACCCCATTTAAGTATGACTTAGACTAGTGTAGATTGAAAATGACCCCACAATCCCTTTCCTTATAGTTGTCCTTAGGTCAAGTCATAATATTCAGTTACTACTTTGGTTAGTTCTACTTTGGAAGATGAGAGTCCCCATTTTTTCATCCTAGGTTGGCCATCGCCATCAATGGGATACATACATTTTAGGGATTGGATAACATCCTTATGTCCCCTTTTCTAGCAAAAGAATTATACCATCGATTTACTTTGATTATGACCCCTTTTCTAATAGACATCTTATTTGGATAATGTATTTATTACCCCATTTAGGTATGACCTAAACTACCATAGGTTAGGATAACTCCCTTTCATCTATTCTCTCACCTTAAGTCTAGTAGTAAGTTACCCCATTGATGATAAGCTATCCCTTTGGTAGTGAATCTAAGATATAAGGCCATTAGTCTCCTTCTTAATTTATTCATCACACAATGATAGGGTAAGATCATATATATTCTTCAAATACCTTGGGGTCTGATTGACATCTAAACACTAATCATGTCTAAACCAAACTCAGTTGAAGTCTAATTTGGCCAATTTACTTAATTGACCTAACTTTATCCATTTGGGCCTAAAGGGACAAAACCCAAATTTAACCAAAACCATTTGAAACTTGACTTTTCCAAACCGTTTAGAACATCATTTGAACTTCATTAAAGTTTAATTAGGGGCCAATTTACTCAATTGGTTCACTTAGTTCAGTTGACCAAATTGAACCCTATAAAGCCAAAATCAAATTCAATCCATTTCAAACCAAATTGAGCCAATTTAAAGCTTATAATCACTATATATACATAATTTAACATAACCCATGCATAATTACAAACCAAATAAACATGAGTGAACCATATTGAATGAAAATTGAATTAAATCAAATTATACCAAACCAACTCTTCCAACCTACTCCAAATTGATTGTTGAATATAACTTAACATCTCTTTAGATCCATTTTGGCCACCAATAGACCCAACCTAACACAAATGAGCCTAAATGAACTATATCATGTTAAAATTTAATCTAAACATATTAAAATAAACAAATCACTCCTACATGTTTTAAATTAACACTTGAACTTAATCAAATAGTCCATTGGACCTAATTTAATCAATTAGTTCACTTGACTCAAAATGACTTGAGCCATATTGAGCCAAACCCAACCTAATCAAATCCAAATCCAACTAAACTTGGCATTACTCATTCTTGGATCATTCAACAAACCCATAGTGAATTTGATTCAACCCAAACCAAGTGAACCAAAGCTCCAAATGAAGAAAAAAAATCCAAGATAATAAAGTACAACTCATACCTTTTTCTAAGGCAGTACCCTCAGCTTTGTTTGAGCTCACCCCAATAGACTCAAACTAAACAAAACTTGGTTTGGTTAACCATTGACCAAGGAAAGCCATGGCTATAAGGTAACAAATCATGGTTCACTCATTATGGCAAGTCCTTCTCACCCCACTACCTCAAATCTTGTTAACCACTAGAGGGACTCCACCTCATCAGTCCCATGCCATTTTAAGCTCCCTGCACTCCACAACTAGCTCCCCATGCCTAAAGTAATCCAAAATAGGGGTTCACATATGGAGCTCCATAAAATTTGAACTAAACGCCATGGCATTAAGGTTCATCAAAATCCTAAGGCATATCTTTAAGGTTTCTTAGAGCTTATGTAGAATCCTAGCTTGGTGACACCATGCTCTTCCAAACTTGAATTCCTGAAACATTCATCCCCACTCAAACTTCCAAACCTCAAATTAATTAACACATCACTTTCCCTACATTCTTACAAACCAAACTAAAATGAGAGCCACTCAATTTGAGTACCAAAACCTAAAGAAAAACCATGCTATAGTAACTCACAATAATATGTTGATCTTGTGTGTGGACAACAAGGAAGCAAAAGAGAATCTAGTTAATAAGGTTTCATCTCTGCTAGTTGAAGTTAGCATAGTCTTTTATTGCATTAGACATTGGCACTACTAAAGTATAACTCTCAATTTATAGAAAGCCATTGTGGTTCTCACACTTTATGAAGAGTTTGATCGAGTTATTTAGATTCAATAGTAGAGATCCTTTACATTCTTCTTTTTAATCCTTTTGCAATCATTTGGTATGAAAATCCAGCCATAGTTGGCTTGGATTTAGTGGCAAGAAGAGAATGGTCTTCATCTCTCACCAGAGGTTGAAGGTAAATCACGTAACATCCATTCCACATGATTAAAATAGGTGATCATGATCTTGTTATACCTTATTAGTCATAAAATTGATTAGTACCATCTAATCTTTGATTAATAGGCTCAGATCAAAACCTCATCTACTACCAACTGAGTTAGCACCATGAGGGACAATTTAAAACCAATCCCTTGGTGACATGTGAAAAGCGCAGCTGACTCAACACTAATAATGTAAATTAGTTTAATTAGATTTTAAATAGGTTTACATTGGTAGAACATTAAAAAATTATAACTAATTATAAATAAAATTTATTAAATATATTTAAATACTTTTGTAATTAGTGAATAGATGGGAATCAATTGAAAATAAAAGCCCTAATTTTTGTCCATTACATAGAGAATAATATGGTTTAATTGAAATGTGTATTTTTTTTTAAATTTTAAATTACTTATTTAAATGATTTGAAATTTTTAGAGAATTTTTCTAGTGATGTTTTTCATCTCTCATAATTACTTCATGTCATTTTCATGAGCTAACTATGAGATGTGTATTTTGGATTCTTAATAAACTAATTAGCTGAGATATTTAATTTAGAAATAATTAAAATCCCCAAATTGGTGTTTTAGTATTCAAGCACACTTTCTTAACATGAAAACACCTAGGGAAAATAATTAGCACCTCTGGTCCAAATTAAATCTAAAAATCTCCATAATTAAGTTAATTAAGTATTAACTATTCATTAAGTGGCCTAGAACTTAGAAAATTTATAACTAATTATATAGGTCCCAAAAAAAAGTGATTTACCCCTCTTTTTACTCTATTAATAGAGAGGTTTCAATTGAAGTACATATGTATACTATATTTATATAGTTAAATTTTTTTCAACATAAAATGTGCACATCTATATGTATTTATGTTCAGAGCTATCTTTTCTAAAAATTATTATATATGGACCCTCTTAAGTGTCAAATTAACCTCATCCAGAAATGAGGTCAACATACTTGGCCATGTAGACTCGCAGATGAAGCAATACTGAGTCCTCCTGACGGTGGTTTGGCTAGTCGCTCCATTATATTATGATTACACAGAGTCAGTATGCTCTAATGGCTCGCCTTTGAGTTGTGAATAATAGGGTATACTTGATAAAACAACCTTATTCATCTAAGGTAGACTTAAGACTATCTCCTTAGACAAACACCACCCCAGGTCTACAAGGATTTTTTGGACGACGTAACCCATGCGTTATTGATGATGATCTTTCTGTTAGGTTGGGTCGACTACCTCCTCTGACTAAGTAAACTAAGGACTGCGACTGCCTGGGATGACTGAACCATGAGATCTAGATCGGGCACATCATCACTCCCCCAACCATCTGGTTTAAACTGAAATGATGAATTTCATAATCTAAATTTTGAAACTCCATATGTTGCTACTATACGCCACGCAAGTGATCTAATGACTAGAATGAAAGTTCTCTCTCATAAGGCCTCAAGTTATGTCGGGCTATTCAATTTTGTAGCTTAAATTATCTGCTATCGTAGCACAAGGTACCCACCCATGGTACATTCATCCAGGCCATCGGAAGGCCTCAAGTTACAAACTCTTACTCACGACACGCCAACCGTTCAATGACCAATCGCTATCAAGGAGTTCTCCCAATAGAGAACTTTAGTTTTAAAAGGCTTTCATTCCCCATGATGAAAGGAATCATTTAGTTTTAATTTTTGTGGTACATACAAAACAGAACCTTTTGTAAAAAGTATGATCAAGCTTCCACATTAAAGCAAATTAACAAAAGATAGAGAAGAAGGAGAAACATCGAGGGCTCACAGATCCCCTTTGAATGACCTAAACAAGCAAGCAATATTATGAAGCGAGTATTCCTACCCATAATAACTTTGACAATCTAAAGTGGGTAAAGAGGAATAGCTCTGCTAGTGAAATAATGTAGTCCTTCTGGAAGAACCAATCATATCAAGCTCCATCACCATAGTGGAGAGAGCCTAAAATAATAATATCACAGATAAAGTTCTAAAAGTAGCCAAGGATAGAGACCTAATGAAAAGAAGATTTCAGAGACCTGTGGTGATGGAAAATACTGAAGCTCCACCAAGAAAGTTACCATCTCTTCTAGTAACTAGTCATCGAGCCCAGTACGCTTCACATGGTGAGCATCAGGGCGTGACACTTGGACCTCATGTCCAAGAATTCCGCCAAAAGGTCCCGATAAAAGGATAAGCAAATATGGAGGCCAAGGACCCATAATAAAACTTTGAGTAATAGAAGATGTGTGACATCTGATACATATACTCAGAAATCTACCTCAAAATCAACTCATCAGAAGTGGATACCCAACAAAAAGGATATCATAGATGAAGGATATGATGGTCGACACCCTGGAGAATCTTCTAGAGGATCCCATCATCGATCAAGTTCACCCCCACAAAAGAAGGTGACTTTGATTGCAGTCTTTTAATAGAAGAAGTACTTATTCTGCACATTGAACCAGAGATCCACTGAAAATGTCAATCGAAAATTTGTGTGTAGGATGAAAATAATGAAGAGGATTCTATGGAAGTAGAAGTTGTCCATTTGGTCAGAGATATAGATGAACTCTCCGCTCAGCACTCAACACGAACTCAGGGAACCCGAACCTGATTTTGACATTTATGAAGAAGAGTCTTCACTGAAGCAAATAAAGGATGGATCTTTGATCTTTGCTGAAGATGAAGAAGAAGAAGACCAAAATGAAAAAGATATCATGGGTGTCAAAGCTGTCTATATGATTGAACCAGGAAATGATCAGCCTGGTACATGCTTTTATAATCAACATCGTCGTACAATGCCAAAAACAGCTGTCTCTGCAAATGCACAAGGAGAAGGATAGTCAAGTTCCTCCCTAAAAATGAGCAAAGAGTAGAATAGCAATAAAAAATAGAAGAAGAAGAAGAAGTACTTGATTGATGCCATGCCAGAGAGAGCAAAGAGAAATGGTCAAAGAAAAGGATATTGGACAACTTGGTATCAAAATGAATGATATGATGGTAAATAAACATCATGATGGAGATATTAGAAGAATCTCACATCAAGTGTATCACCTATTTTGTCGCTAATCAATGAAATCTAATAATACAACTTCTATACCACCATATGGTACTGTCGCTATACATACATGCATGAAGCAGGAACAAGTTAACCCACTACCTCTTCAAAATTCAAAATTTAATAGCACCTATAATGGTAACAACTGCTCAGCCAGAAATAATAATCAATGAAAAGATAAAGGCAGTCATAGACTCAAAGCGCAAAAAAAGCTGAGTGGTCGCCTTTACCCAGAATATGACCAAGTGTACCAAAAGGTTACTCCAAAAATTTAATACTTTAGTAGGCTGGTAATCCAAAGCAACATCTGGCCCAATTTAAGGCTACTTGTGGTAACAATAATTTATCTAAGCAGAGTTGAAAGCCCACTAAAATTTTTAACCATTATCTTTCAAATACTCCAACTCTTCAAATAAATGGAGAGGAATATAAACCCCTCTTGGTCTTATTTATAAAAATTAGAGGGGGTAATGGAGGAACCATTTTCAAAAAAAGAGAGGGGGAAAATGATTGTAGTATAATAAACCTCAATGCAAGCACTTAAAATTTTGATATTCAAAGTTTTAGCTTTAATACCTAATTAAAAGCAAGCATTTGCCTGGAGGGATCCAATGGATTTGAAAGTTGAATTTAAAGAGAAACTATATCAATATTTATTGTATAGGTCATTCTACTTTGAAATATCTAAGGATGTTTCATAAAAAAATACAAAAACCCATAATTTTATCTATAAAAAAATAAGAAACAAGTCAAATGAGGGACATTCAAAAGTGGAGAAATCAACTTAAATATTATACTCTATTGATTTAAGTAACTGAGGGGTAGATCTTCTTTAAAATAACAAATTAAACTATCTTTGAATCTATAACTTCAAAAACGTAATACCTGATATGCAATTCTTTGTACAAGTAGACAGAAGAAGACATTATACTAAATGCTACATGAATGAATGAGCTTTCCTTCAATACAAAAAATTAAGGAATTTTATTTCTAAATTATGATTTTCAAAATCAACATAATCACTAATTAGATGAAATTAGCTAGGCCATAAACACCTACATGTGCTCGAACATAGAGATTTAAAGCATAAATTTTAATGTCAATACGCAGCTAAGTTGAGATCAAATACAAAATTAATCTCATAATTCAAACATAAAATTATATGAATTATTAAATACACCGCATTTCTACGACGCCAAATACTTAAATTCAAGTGTTTGAGGTTATGGTTGCTTCCCAGTTTAGTCTTAGGACTAGGTCCAGGTTAACAAAACTTAAAAATCTATTATAAAAAATTTCAGATCAATAAAATATCTGAGAAACTAATTCTATCAGGTGATAGTAGATCTAATCCTCTATTAGCAGTTGAATGGAGTTACAGATCTAAAGCTCTTAAACATATTCAAATTAATCAAATTAACTCAAAATCAATTTCTAAAATTTCAAATGATACTCTATAATTAAAACATAAAATAACTCTATCCACCTTCCTCAATTGTTTGTCAAAGGTGACAAATTAAGAAAATTCTAGCTCATAAGGGAGCCAATGTCAAATCAAGTGTTCTATTATGTTCACTCTCAACCAATCTCATGCCAGTAAGGATGTGGCCCGTGTCCTCACGAGTGGTTGCTAGTAAGCTCAATCGATGAAGCAAGCACTGAGTCATCTGATTGAGTGGTTTGGCCAGTCAAGCTCCATTATATTATGATCATGACCATAGCCCGTATGTTTCCCAATAGCTCTTTGAGTTATGAATCATAGTATACTTGATAGTCAACAACCCTCATCGCCTAATATAGACTTAAGCCTATCTCCTTAGACAAACACCACCCCAAGTTTACAAGGATTTCTTGGATAATGTAACTCATGTATTGTTGATAAGGATCCTTCGGTCAGGTTGGGTCGACCACCTCCTTTGACCTAGTAGAGTATGGACCATGACGGCTCGGGATGACAAAACCATGGGATTTAGATCGGGCACGTCAGCATTCCCCCAATCATCCAATTTAAGCTAAAATAATGAATTCCATAAATATAAATCTTAAACTCCACATGTCTACTATATTACACATTAAGCACCCAATGACTAGATTTTAATCAAAAGTTCTCTCTCTTATTGAGAGGTATTTAATTATGTGCTTTATATAGGAAACCTGGAATAAGATCTAAAGTTCTCACCAAATGAGGATGAAATCTCTCGGTAGTGTCTTATCTACTATTTCATTTGCCTTTTGAAAATTACACCAACACTTAAATCACTCTCTATATCAATTTATCGAGGTCGTGGCAAATTTTGGTTAGATTTTTGGAGACTTCACCGGGAGAGATTCTCTTTCCATCTTTGGTTAGTCATATATGTGCTTAAGAGTAAATGAAATTTTTTAAAAATTCAAAATAAAAATTGGTGATTTATGTGTGTAATAAATTTAATAAGAGGCTCTATGTAGAATGAATCATTCTGTAGAGTATATCTTTATTACACTATTATTTATTCTATAGTACCTTTGCATCTTGAAAGTATGGGGTGAAATAATAATTAATAATTACTAATACCCATCTTTCACTTTTGCATATTGGATCTACAAAGCACTCCTTTCACTATTTAGCTTGGTATAACATCCGCTTAGCCATAATGCCATCAACATAGGAGATGTTGGAGCTACAATTTGGTAACTTGAGTTTCGCTATCATGCAACTCCGTAGCCACCCATGGTACATTCATGAGGCCATCGGAAGGCCTCAGAAGCTCCTACTAAGCATGTTCAATCAATTCAGCCAACCCTAAGCAAGAGTTCCATAGAACTTAAAAGGCTGAAACCCCATGATGAAAAGAACTATTAGTGCAAACTATATTTTAATCGTTATGGTACTGCCCGGCCGATTAAACCTTTTGTAGGAAAGCATGATCATGAAGCTTCCTCATCGTGAAGAAAATTAAGAGAGAACAAGAAATGATGAGAGCTCGCAGATTCCCTTGAAATGACCTGAAACAAGTGATACATCGCCGTAGTATTCATACCCATAATAACTTTAACAACCTAAAGTGGGTAAAAAGAATAGCTCTACTAGTGAAGTAAAGTTCTGAGAACCAAGTCCCCCCACCATAGAGGAGCTCAAACATACCGCTAGAATACACAAAGTTCTTAAATAGGAGGAGGCTTAATGAAAAGATTTCATAAGCATGTGGTGATTAAGAATACTAAAGCTCCATTAAAGAGGTTTCCATCGCTTATGTAACTAGTTATCGAGACAAGTATGCTTCACACGGTGAGCATCAAAGTGTGACACTTGGACTGCATATCCAAGAATCCGCTACTCAAAGATCCCTATGAAAGGATAAGCAGATATGGAGGCCAGGACCCCATGATGAAATTCTAAAAAATGGAAGAGGCGTGACATCTAACACATATACTCAGAAATTCGCCTAAAAAATAACTCATCAAAACTGGATACCCAAAAGAAGGGATATCATTGATGAGAATCATGATGGTCACACGGAGATCTCTAGAGATCCCATCAGATTGAAGAGGTTGACTTAGGAAGAAGTGTTTGTTCCACATTGATGAAGATCCCCGATTGAAAAAGTGGAAGAGGGATGAAGATGAAGATAATATGGAATATAGACTGAATCATGAAGATCTTCACAGATGGATCTTGTCAAGAAGAAGAAGAAGAAGACCATAATGAAAAGAGATCATGGGCATTGAAGCTATTTATATGGTTGAACTAAAATGATCACTGGTACACACTTTAGTCATCAAATATCAATAGCCCTACTACGCATAAAGGACAGTCAAGTTCTTCTGATGAGTAAGGAGCAAAACAATAATAATGAATAAAGGAAGAAGAAGAACCTGTACTTGTTGATTCCATGACGCTAACTAGAGAGCAAAGAGAAATGCAGTGTCAAATGGAGGTCAAAGATAAGGAGATTGCACAGCTTGGTACAAAGATGAACAATATGATGGTACAAATGAATATCATGATGGAGATATTGAAAAAAAATATCATATCAAGTGCAACACCTATTTTGTCAACTAATCAACAGGTAGCTAATAATACAACTTCTATACCACAAGTCACTTTGGTACCTTAAGCTCCTATAGTGCATGCTACACATGAAGCTAGGAATGAAGTTAACCAACTACCTCTTCAACCAATAATTCAAAATTTGGCTAGCACACCTAGAGCGGTAACAGCTGCTCAGCTAGAAATAATAATCAATAAAATGATAAAGGCAGTCATAGCCTTAGAGCAGATTGAAAAGCTGGTGAGTAAGGGTCGCCCTTACCCAACTGAATATGATCAAGTGATGTACCCGAAAGGTTACTCAGTGTCAAAATTTAATACTTTCAGTGGGCTTGGTAATCCAAAGCAACATCTAGCCCAATATAAGGCTACTTGTGGTAACACAGGAGGGAAAGATGCTCTACTTTTTCATTAGTTCATCAACGACTAATACTTTGAATGGTACGAAATTGTCAATGATTTAGCTTAGTTAGAGATGATATTTTTTGAAGAGGTTCACCGGCAACCGAGAAAATAACAATCAACCTGCTTGCCTTGCTAAAATGGAGAAAAGATGAGATGACAAATTCATGAGAAGTTGACATAACTAGTATAAAGTGCGAGCAAAAATTGGAAGAAGAACATGTGATCCAATTGCTAATGGGAAATATGGATGATAAAATGACACCATGTATGACATCGATTACAATATTCTAGGATTTGCTCGATAGGGTGGCTAAAATTGAAAAGCTAAATCGCCCTTAGTCTGAAGTCTATATCGATAAAGCATAGAGAAACAAGCCTTCAAACTCGAGAAGAAATGAAATTCATGTGGCTTCCAATAGCTCAAATGGTGAAAAGTGGGTGATATATAATATGGATAAAGGAAAACAACCGATATACAATGATGATAAGGGAAAGAAGCATGTCTATTCTAATCCACAACCAAAATTGGTATTAGGAGGCAATGATAAACCTTGGACTTTTCCAAGTGGTGGGGAGCATCCAAAATAAACAATAAGAGATGATGAGCAAATGCGGCCATCTCTTAAGGAAAAGATGAACAAAGATTATTCCTTTAGAAGAGATAGTGTGGCTAAATTATTTCAAAGTAGTCGCTCAATTACTATAAAATTAAAAGGTCAAGAAGATCAAGTCAATCCAAATTGTCCCTATCATCGATGATCACCATCCTTGAAGATTGTTATGTCTTTAAGGATTAGCTAGAAAAGAAGTATCGACGAGGTGAATTTACACTATTCGATAGTGTTCTAGTCAACCCTAAAAGGTAGTATACAAGGATGATTTTTCATATCATCCATCAAAGATAAAAAGAAGAAGAAATTAATTCAGATTGAAGAATGGGAAATAGTTGTCAAAAAAGAGCGTGAAAATATTGTCAAAAAAAGGCGTCCACAATGTTAAGTAGAATTCACCACTTGAGCCAATATTGGACTTAAGAGAGATGCCTAAACCAAGTATTTGGGCTTCTCAGTGGCATCCCGATAAGGCTTCTTCATCACAGCATGAGGAGCAATCTACTAAACACATGCCTCATAAATCAAAGAAGCCAACTAATAAAAAGAAGATCAAGAAGAGAACTATAACTCAAAAGATCATTAATAATTTAGAAGAGTATTACCAGCCAACAAGACAACCATTTAGGCTTGCATACTTTATGCCTAAACTTTGCATTAATGAATCAGATGAAGAAGATAATGGTGAATCTTGTCTAGTAGAGACATGTTGAATCATTTATGTGATATCAGATGTTCTTCAACATTAGTTACTCTGAAATGACAAGGGTAGTTAGACAGACTCGACCAACCCATCACAATTCTTGTCAGGAAAGCAAGAAGAGCCTGAGGAGTTAACATATGAATTTTGTTTAATGACTCAACAAGATGATAACAGTTCAGATGAAGATCTAAGTTTTCCCGATGGAGAAGAGTCAGACTCATCAATATCATCACACATGAAATGTACGAAGTTAAAAAATGAGTCTAGCCCTTTTGGCCAATCCTCCAAAATAAGAAGGAAATTTGAAGAAACCACCTCTTCAAAAGAATCTGAGCAAGATAATGTAATTCAAGTTCAGTTAAGATGTGGTAAAGTCTTACCACCTTCATCAAAGAAGGGAAATACAAATAAAGAATAAAGAAAGAAAATTGAAGTCAACCAAGATATCATTCCTAAAATCCTATAATAAAGCCTAAATCAAGCGAGAAGATAGATTATAATATTCTATCACATCTGAGAAAGATCCCTGCACAATTGAGTGGGTATGAGGCTCTCTTAATGTCAAAAGACCTCTGAGAAACTTTGATACAAGCTCTCAAAGATCAGAAAAGTTATGAAACTTATTTTGCTAAAAAATGCATGATTGAAGCATTGCAAACTCAAGATCTCCCAGCAATCATTTTGAAGAAGATCTTATGTTGGGAATGGTAGATCACAACGCCCTCTATATGTTACTATAGAGAGTGATGGCATCTCGCCAATATTGATTGATCCGTTCTTCTATCAATCTTATGAGTCTAAAAGTATTAAGAGGATTATCACTTGATATCCAACATCTTGAGATAAGTTGATGGTTCATGGTTTCAATGAAAAGGATAGAAAACTCTAAGTTCTTTTATTCTCTGCCAAGTTTTTGAGATTTATATACATAAGCCAAATTTCATGTAATTGATATACACATCATTTAGAGCTCTTTGTCGATGGTGAGTATGGCATGGTCCCATCAACTATGCATCAATGTATGAAGTATCGAAAGATGGAGAAGAATTCAATTCTGGTAACCTACAACCATTCTCCATTAATGAAGCAAAGATTTATGAAGATGCAAAGTACTTCATCTCAAAGAGCCTAACAGAGCCTCTTGAAGTGTAGCATCCACTTCAGAACTAAAATAAATTTCACAAAGTAAAAGGGTAAGAAAAGAGAAGAAAGAAGGAAATGCCGACTCCCTAAAGCACTTGACTTTACACCTAAGTCCTCATTTGGGAAGTGACAAGAAGAAGAAGAAGATATTCCTGTTAAACATAAGAGAACTTTTAAACTTTCAAGAAAGGCAAATTATGAAATAAGTTATTCTAATTCAGACTATGAGTTTGAATCAATTTATGAAATTAGAGTTCAGAGGGTCACATCAAGAAGGATAGCTCACTTGGAATCAGGGACTCCTTCAAAATTATACCCATTCCTCAGAATACTCAAAGAAATTACTCCATTGAGGTTCATAACATTGAAGAGTTGATAACATTCTATGTGCCATTGAGTGAATGGCAAAATAGAACTCTATTTTATAAATTTGAAGAGTCTCAACCTCACAATTTTGACCGCTAAACATGAAAATTACAAGATAGTGCCTATAAGAATACCAATATATTATCCAGAGAAATTACGATGAATGATGCATAAGCTGGTAATTCATATTGGAACTACTAAATATAAAACTCAAATCTTTAACAAGATGTGGAGCCAAAGAAGTCCTCAAGCATCATGAAGAAGTGATAAGTTTATCACTAAAGGTCCGGGGTTCATCCACAAATCTTATCAAAATAGATCTTATTATAATATAATAGAAGCTGAGATCGAAACTAATAGTGATGAAGTAGGTGATCTCCATGAAATTCTTCTCATAAATAATGAAGAAGTAAGGCCTATGCAAGAACTTGAAGATGGTGGACAAATAGCTACTATGGATGAACTCAAAGAAATTAACCTAGAGGATGATCCCATCCAACTTTCATCGCTGCTCTTACTTCAATGAGAAAGTTGAAGAGTTAAAATGCTACTTTGTGAATTCGGGATTACTTGTCGACATATTTTAAAAAATACCGTGCTTATCCTCGATGTAGCGTTCATAAACTTGCTATTAAACTAGACATGCCTATTAAGCAAGCTCCTAGGTGAATGAGATTGGAGAAAGAACGTGTAATTTAAACTATGAAGTTGATCAAAGTAGGCTTCTTCCGAGAGGAGAAATATGTAGATTGGATAGCCAATATTGTCCCAGTTTGAAAGAAGAATGGCCAACTCCATCACTGCATTGACTTCTAGGACCTAAATAAGGCATGCCCAAAAGATTACTTTTCGCTTCCAATATCATAACTACTAGTGGACAACACATCCCACTATGGCATGTTCTCATTCATGGATGGATTATTAGGATACAACCAAATCAAAATGACACATGAAGATGAAAGACATACATTGTTCAGAACACATATTGGCATCTATTGCTACACAGTCATGCCCTTTGGTTTGAAAAATACTAGAGCTACATACTAAAGAGCCATGACATGTATTTTTGATGAGTTGATCCACCAGAAGGTAGAATGTTATGTTGATGATTTGGTGGAGAAGAGCTTAAACCATGAAAACCACTTCGAAGACTTGAGAATTATATTGGAGAGAATAAAAAAATATGATCTCAAGATGAATCCTCTAAAATGTGCATTCGGGTATCTTCTGGAAAATTCTTGAGGTACATTGTACATCATAGAGGAATTGAAATTGATCTTGCTAAAATCAAGGCTATTGTGGAGATGCATCCACCAAAGAGTTTGCATCAGCTTCATTCTTTACAAGAATAGCTCACATTCATCCATCAATTTATATCGAACCTATCAGGATGCTATCAACCATTTGCAAGGCTGATGAAGAAGGATGCTCCATTCGAGTGAGATAAAGAGTGTCAAGAAGCCTTTAATAGCATTAAAAGCTACCAATTAAATCCACCAATCCTTATAGTGCCTACTCCTGGAAGCCTCTCGCCTATACACTACATTAGAAGAGTTCTTTGGAGCATTATTAGCGTAACATAATGAAGAAATCAAAGAGAATGCTCTTTATTATATCAGTTGAAGATTAATAGGAGCAGAAATGAGATACTCTTTGATAGAGAAGCACTATTGGCATTGATCTTTCAAAAGCTTCATATATGTTATCTCACAAGATTACCCTCATCTCAAGGATCGATCCCCAAGTACTTGATGACAAGACCATTGACAAGTCACTTGGTAAGATGGGCGATCGCTTTTATAATTTGATATCACATATGTTCCAAAAAATGTAGTAAAGGGACAAGTCTTAGCAGATTTTTTTATTGGACATCACATCCCGGTGGACTCTTCCCTTAATGATGATTTGCCTGACGAGCAGATTATGCTCATTCATAAAAGAAAAAATCACAAATTTGGGAAATATACTTTGATGGAGCCTCTAAATTTCCCAAGGGAAAGAGCAGGAATCAATATCATCTTTATAACACCAGAAGGAGGGATAATGAGATGATCATTTGGGTTGATTGAGCCAAGAACTAATAATGAAGCTGAGTATGAAGCATTAGTGGCAGGCCTTGAAGAAGCTATTTTCATGGGCATTCAAAACTTGTATATTTTTAGTGATTCTTAGTTTATTATAAATCAAGTTCTTGGCATCTATAGAATCAACAAGCTTGAGTTAGCCTTCTATCAAAAATGAGTTCTTGAGCTTATGAAGCATATACCAAATGTCACACTAACTCGAGTCTCTTGATTTGAGAATAGTAAATATATTTGCTTAGCAAAATTAACTAAGGAGATGGCAAGTATGAATGGTGATTATATCATGATCAACATATTTACTCAATGAGTTCTAGAGTCAAAGAAAGTATCAATCCCAGTAGAGGGTTATCAAATTTGACCCAACAGATGTGACTGTTGTTCCCTCATACTCCCCAAAATCAACAAGAGTTATACCAAGAGCTAAGAGTGATGTTGTTTCAGAAAAGTAGTGTGAAGTCTTTATAGTAGAAGAGACACATGACTAGAGGCAACCCTTCATCGACTACTTTAAAGAAGGTGAGTTACCAAATAATAAATCACTGACAGCCCAAATTGAGAAGATAATGTTGAGCTATGCTTTCGTCAACAACACTCTATACCATAGATCCTTTGAACAAATGTGGCTACGATGCCTAAATTTAGATGAAGCTACCAAAGTGATGGTCGAAGTTCATGAAGGACTGGTGCACATCGAGTCCCAAGATGGCGAAAGATCAAAAGGATGGGCTATTATTGGCCATCTATGGTGAGAGAGAATGTATCAATCATGCTAAGAAGTGTCATGTCAAGTACACATGGAATATAATCCATCAACCTCCAAATCCACTACACCCAACAATAACATCTTGGCCATTCGAATGTTGGGGTACAGATGTAATTGGACCAATTGATCCACCTTGGTCAGCTGGACATCGCTTCATGCTAGCAGAGACTAACTATTTCTCTAACTAGGCTGAGGCTACCCCATTTAAAGATATTACTGCTAACTAAGTGATCAACATAATTTTTAATAATGGCACAGCTTTCAAAAGTGCAAAGATTTATAGATTCGTCGATTGACACAAAATTGAATGATGACACTCTTCAATATACAATCTAAGAGCAAATGGTTTGGTGGAGGCCTTTAATAATATATTGGTCAAACTGCTCAAGAAAATCTTTACTAAAAATAAGAGAGAATGGAATACTAAGCTAATAGAGACACTATGGGCATATCAAACCACCTACAAGATGCACTAAAGCCACCTTATTCATTGGTATTTGGAACCAAAAGCGCTTGAAGTTGAGTTTCTTCACTAATAGCCATCCAATAATCTAATCAAGATCAAAATGCCCGAGAATGGAGGAACTTGATGCGCTTGATGAAGTTAGACTGCAAGCTCATCAAAATTTGGAGGTTTATCGAGCAAAGATGTCTAGGGCTTTTGACCATATGGTGGGACCTCAAACATTCCACAAATGGGAATTGGTTCTGGTGCTGAGAAGATCAATTATTCCTAAGTCAAAATTTGGTGGAAAATTTATGCCTAATTAAGAGGGCCCTTTTATCATTGAGAAAGTATACCAAGGAGGAGTATACCAACTCATTGATCTAAAGGGTGAAAGACCAATCCCGCCAATTAATGGCCGATACCTGAAAAAGTATTATACATGAAAAATACATTCTTGAAGTAAAATAGATTTCCCCCTAAAAGACAAGGGGAGTATATCTATTTAGGTTGACATCATGCTTCATGCCGAGATCCCTAAATAAATATACTCACGCCTGATGAAAGCAATGTTACATGTTAAAACCCCCTTAAGAGCATATCAATCCAAATATTGATGTATTTGTGTATTTTCATCTTGAAAGTTCTTCTAAATGTGCTTTAGAATTCCCCTTGCAAGATAGGGACATTTTTAGTTTATATTAAGTTTATTTGAGTTGACATCATGTTATAAGACGAGATCCTCAAATATATTCCTCTTTATGTCAAATCATATACCTATAATCATCATTGTTAAGTTGTAGGTTCTTACAAGAACAAAAGAATCTATTTGCATGAAAAGATAACCATAAATGTCAAGAAAATTTCTCCCATTATCAAATGTAGATCAAGTCAAAAGAACTCACGATTTTGGAAGCTTCAATTAATTAAGTTGGAGAGAGACATCAACCTCTACATCCTAAAGTCTAGGACATGGATGGGTTCTAAAGGTCAAACCCAACAAGCCTACAAATGTGGCCGGTTCACTCTCCTCATTCAACAAGCAAGCAAAGGCCAGTGAAAGAGCCATTAATCGATGACAAAACCACCAACCCACTAGCTTAAGTCAAGACTTTGTTCTAAAGGTCAAACTCAACAAACCCAAATGTGGCTGGTTGCTAATGCTCTCCTCACTAACAAGCCATAAGAAAATGCCACAAAAAGAGCCCCGCTCATGTCCAATGATAATGTTATCTCAACTAGATCCACTTAGTGATTATAAGCAACCGTATCCAAGAGATCTTTCTACTTGATCAATAGATCAAGATAATCTGAGAAAACTCTCAATTCAAGGCTACCTCAAATCAATTTATATATTGCCAAGGTGATATCTCAATCTATTCTCAAATGATCAGCACTCAAAGCCAATCTCCTCATCAAGTTCATCAAAGCAGAAAGCTGTTGACCTCATTTTTAGGATGAGCTCTCAACCCCTCCATCTTAGACATATGACTTCTCTTAGACTTTAAGAGTTCCTTAGTCTTAAGACACATCTAGTGATTAGGTGGACACTCAACTAACCTAGAGACTTAGGAGAGTTAGCCATAGAAGGTCATGCCTTAGGGGTGTTAGAAAAATTTGCCTCCTATAGCTTAGGCTACTTCTCTTACTTCCTTTCTTCAAGTAAAACTCCAAATCAACATTAAACCTAAATCAATTCTAGACTAATTGATTTCTCCAAACTCAAATCAATGCCACATGATTGAAACACATGATTGAAATCCATGATTGAAACCCATGATTGAAATTCCAAAATTCCAAATATTTCTTAAGTCCTTAATTTCCCTCTTAAGGACTTAGCCAAAATCATCTTCAAATCACTTCAAATCCTTGAAATTTCTCATAATACATTTATATTCTCATTTATATTCACATATATAAATGAAATATAAATTCAAATCAATAAAACTAAACTCAAAAATTAAATCCAAAATTCCAAATATTTCCCAAGTCCTTTAAATTTCCTCTTAAGGACTTAGCCTTTAGATCATGATCAAATCACTCCAAATTCATGAAACCCATTTATATTCTCATTTATATTCACAAATATAAGTGAAATATAAATTCAAATCAATCAAACCAACTCCAAAATCAAACTCAAACTCATTCAAAATCTAACTAAGCCTTTCAAGTCAAATACTTGAACTTAGCCAAATCAACTTAAAATCAAGCCAAATTCTTGATTTTCCTTCATGATTCAATCAATCCTTCAATAATGAATCCAAATAAAATACAAACTTCAATCACTTAACCAAAATGCAATTCAAAAAAAATCAAGCCAAAATCCATTTCATGTTCACCCTTTGAATTTGAAATTGATGAATCAAAACCCATTTGACTTCAAACCACTTACAAATGGATTTATATTTCAATCAAAGTCCATATACAAGTTCAATCAAACTCAAATCAAGCTTTGACCAAGCCATTTGACCCACTTAGGCTCACTTGACCCAAAGTGACCTAAAGTACCCTTATGAGCCAAATTCTAATCCTAATCAAATTGGATTGAATCAATCTCACCTAAGCCTCTCATCATGATCAACAATCATCATGAGATGATCAATCACTCAAATTGGGTCAAACCAAAAGGTTGACCAAGTCAACACTTAGCCAAAATGAAACGTAATATAGCCAAAATCCACCATAGGCCAAATTGATTGAAACTAATGATCTAAGTTCATTCATGATCAATGTTTGAACTTGACCAAGTCAACATTTGAGCCTAACCTAGCCAAATTAGCCACTTGACCCAAGTTGACCCAACTTGACCTAAAAAGTCAAAATGTGTCAAAACTTGATCTAAGCCAAATTGATTGAAACAATAGGTCAAGTTCATTCCAAATCACTTGTTGAACTTGACCAAAGGCTCAATTGGGCAACTAGACCTAGCTAACTTGAACCCAACTTGACTAAAGGGTCATATTGAGCCAAATTCAAACTTAACCAAAATTGATTGGAAACAAAGATACCAATCCATTTCATATGACTAACCAAACTTAAACCTACCCATGACCTAGCTCAAATGGGTCAAATGGATCAAATTGGTCAACTTGACCCATTTGACCAAAATGAAGTCATATGAACCAAATTCAAACCTAAACTAAATTGAATCAAACCAAAGCCACAAAAACATTTCAAATGGTCATATGAACTTGACCCAACCTTTGGTTTGACTCAATTTAACCCATTTTGACCTAAATGGGTCAACATAGCAAACCATACCAAATGAACTCCAAATCCAATGAAACTTGGCCAAACCTATTTTCTCAACATACTAAACATATCCAAATTCAAAATCATCCAAATGATCATTTTACCCCTAGGTCATAGGGAAAATTTTGGCCAATTCTACTTGAATTTGGTCAAATCCTCTTCATAACTACTTGATACTCTCTCTAATAGGTCAAGTGGAACACTAGGGAGGGTGGTGCACCCAACAATGGGTTTTGCTTGGCATAATGGCCAAAACCATGTGCATGGAAATGACCACATGGGAATCTTCCTTACACCCAAATGGAGCATATGGGGAGTTCATATTCCCACTCCCTAGCCTAAAATGAACTCAAGGACAATCCTAATAGCTCAAACAACCCACTGAATCAAGGTAATTGGATCAAAATGGCAAGCTTATGCTCGATCGTCTAACTGCCAAAGGAGGAGATATACTCCCCCTAATTCATTTGAATCTTGACAGAGCCATAGTCAATTGAGTGAGAGGGAGTCATAGGAGCCATTTGCAAGTGATCCTAAGCTTCCTTGAGGGAGATTCAATTTGCATCTTCTCTATTTTCTTAAGTAAAAATAGGGGAGGTCCATTGAATTGCCAACTTTCTCCACACTCAAACTCCACTCAATTCCTTCTTGCTTCATTGAGGACCAAGTCAAGTGCACCCATACTCTTTCCCAAGCTTGAGGTGAGGAGTGCCCTAGACCAAAACTCAAGCTAAGGAGGAGGTGACCCATAGAAAGATCCACTCAACCTCAACCCCTCAAACTTTCAGCTTTTCAAGGCATGAAGCTTCTCCAAGGAATCAAGCACCGGTGATCACCTCCTATGATGTTAGCCATTTTTTGATCATTAAACTCAATGTGGTGTGAAACTTTGTGAAAGAAATATTAATGACATAGGCTCTTGACCATTAGATGTGATCTAGGATGCACGTTGATGGTGTGGGTTGAGTTTCATCCCAATGATCCAGAGCTTTAATCTCGGCCATTGATCCGATTGATGGGTGAGAAACCATATAATTTAAGCCATGCGGCACAATGATGCGACATTTTAAATAGTGAATCAGGGAGCGACGCATGTAAAGCGCATGCTGCATCAGCCAATGCGTGGCACCCGTGGGATTAAGGATTTAATTAAGGATTTATTTAATTCTAATTAATCACCTAAACTTCTAAAATTCATATCTCAACATAGAAAAATTAGATAAATATGAAATAAATTGCATTGGAATGATAATTTGATCTAAAATTTTATAAAATTAATTTTAATTGATTTTGAAATATGTCTCTAATTTTGGGTTTTATTGGAATGATAATTTGCTTTAGTATTAATCCACTAATTATTTCCAAACTTCTTGAGTATAGTTTGGGGGATGACTTCTGCCTCCCCTACTTTTCTTGGGATTTATTGGTGGCTTAATTGGGAAATTGCTAATTCATATTCTAATTATTCCCTTAATGTAATTAAGGTTAATTAAGGGTTTGATTAGTGGTTTAATCCTTTCTTGAAGTTGATTAAGGTTTGTTTTGTGAATAGGAGGTTTAGAGAATAATTTTGGGGCATTTCCCCTAAGCTATTCCTTAAACCCCCTTTTCTCCCTTAATCCCCTCTTAATTAAAGGGTTAATTAACTATTACCCTCTTAATTAATTTCTTAAAATTCTAAAACTTTCCAAAACTCAATTAATTCTCTGGGGTAGATGCTTGTGTTCAAGAGCCTAAGTACAATTAAGGAAATCAAGATTCAACTCATATGTGTGAGGGGTGTTTTGAAATTACTTAAGTTAAACCCCTTAGCTTAATTAATCAATAATCATGAGCCAAATTGGGCCCTTTCTTCCTAGGTGCATTGCAAATCTAAATTCCTTGTGAGGTTTATGCCATCTCATTGGCTCATAATTATTTAATTAATTATGCTAAGGTAGTGTAGGTAAGGGGTCATGCTTAATTCATACCTTAACCTAATCAAAATATAAAATGAATCTAATCACCTAAAAATTGAACAAAATATCAAACACATGTGAGAATGGGTTAGGAAAAGTAAACTCACTTCACATTTTCAAAATTAAATCAAGATCAAATAAAAATCACATTAAACAAACTTTGATTTACTTCAAGCTTTCTTATTTCATAAGATTGCCTTTAGGAATTAATTAAGGTGAATGTGTTTACATGATTTTATTACTTTAGTTCTTTCCCAATATGCTAAATATGTGTGTCATATGGTTTCATACATTCATGCTTTTTAAAAATCAAATTTAAAATGAAAATGTTTCCTTTATGTCAAATTGCATGTGTTGGCTAAAATAAAAATATGAGTGGCTATTATCACTATTAAATCCAAATTATTTTCAAAATTGAAAGTGTGTTACTTATATCTTACTTATAAGCTTGCATGTGAGTAAAATATAAGGATGTGCTTAGTATAGTTTTCCTTCTCCTCTCTTTTGGTATAGTTTTGAATAAGATTTGGCAAAGTGTATAGTTCATTTGAAAAGATCCTAACACTTGCCTAATTCCATATCCTATTCATTCCTATGCTATTACTCAAGAAGGATACCAATACTTGTACATATAAATTGCATAAACAAAAATAAATCAACCAACACAAACTTTTGCATTCTTTCTTTTCCATTCATTTCTTTTGTACACATGCTTGTATTTAAGGAAAGTGGTATATTAGTCGGACAAACCAAGGGTTTATGAGGCTATAAGTAGCCCTAAGTAGGTCTTGTACCTTACACCCCTGGTTAACAATGGCATGTACTCACTTATGCCTTTCATACATTCATATGTGCATGTGAAATTGGATAAGAAACCCCTTTTACTTAATGAAAATCATGCATCATAAACATTCAAATTTTCTTAAATGAATTACTTAGCATGCATCATAAAGTGTGCTAAACATTCCCATTTGTATGTATAGATATGTTTAGGACTCATTCATATGCATGTTATACATATTGGGAAAGAAATGAAGTGATGTATATTTTGTGAATTTAGTTCATTTTACTTAATCTTAAAATGCCTTTCTTTTTGAATAGGTTTGTTTAGAGTTCATCTAAACTTAGGATTAATTAAAACACATGATAAAACATTCACTAAACAAACTAAATATGAATCCACTTTAGAAATTACTTAGGTTAGGGAAGGAAAGAGAAGTCCTCTTCTCTTTCCCTCCCTTTATAACTTAGTAATTAATTATAGGATTCACTTGAACCAAATCAAAACATAAAATAAAATCAACCCAAAATAATTAAATCACTTAAATGAAATTCTCCTCTAAGTTGAACATTCTTCATACTTAGAAAATTCTAACTTAAAGCCATAGCTAAGCATACCACACAAACCTCTAAAGCACACACATTAGGTTAAGTCACCACTTCTAGCTTTTGGTTAGGGATGTGCATGGTTTGATGTTTGCTTTGTGTTATATGTTTTAGTTTGGATGTTAGGATGTAGGTAGAATGAATGGTAGGGCAATCTTAGTCTAACAATTATTCTCTTTGGGATTGTGCTTAAGGGCACTATGATAATTAAAATATAAATGCTTGGCAGTGCTTATACCCCTAAGAATAATCGAATAGGCCCGGTGGACTTAGTCACCCATGTGTGGGGTGATAAGTCCAATATACATGCTTGGGATTTGTGTGGTTTTCTTAGTTAATCTCTATTTTGTAGGTGTTAGCTAGATTTGTTTTCCCATTTCATGTAATTTTTGCAATTTGGATTTTAGAATGATTGTTATGGGGATTAGGATGAACATTGGTCATAAGATCTCATCTTATGTACCATGTGAAGCCTTTTAGACAACACTTTCCAACCATCAAGAAGAAACCAAGAAGAAAGAAGAAGAAAAGAAGAAGAAGAAGAAGAAAAGAAGAATGAAGAAATGAAGCTTGAAGACCCCCATAACAATGAGTTCCTTACTTGATTGTACTTAATTCATTTGTAATCTGGGTTGTATAATGATATAGCTCAACTACCCAATTTGTTTTTGAGTTTATGCGATGGTGCCTGACCACAAATGGCCTCTTATTCTTTTGCGATTAGATTTATAAATTCATTGATGATTTGTTTAGCTTGTGCATTAAAGTGACATCCTTTTCTTAGTTTCTTCCTTGCTTTTGATGTGGGTTAGGCTCTTAGGGAAAAATAAATCTTCTACCAAATTTAACAATTCAAAATTAAAATAAAGAACTCATAACCTCACCTAAAGCTTAGGTTAAAAAAATCAAGATAAAAGAATTAGCAACCCCTTAGCTGGATGAGTATTTCTTTTGTAACATCATGCACAAATGCATATTATTTTCACTCTTGATTGGAGGGCTTTCACCTTTGCCAGAGAAACTTGGCTTGACCTTTGAGAGCCATGGTGGAAACACACCTCTTCCTTCTCGTTGATTTTGGCCAATAATCTTATTTCATGCATTAGGCATATGAATCTATTAGCTGAGTCAAAATGATTGTCCAAAAATAAAAATAAAATGAAATCTAAATTGCATTAGATTTAGGTCATTTGAAGCATACATGATCTAGTCTCTTTAGAGTGAGTTTAAGGACTTAGTCTCTTTCTAAATAAATAACAACCTAGCTATCTTGCATAAAGCATATGACTTGCCTACATGAATTTAAAACTATAGGAGGAGTTAGTTGGTGGCCATCCCTAGGCGGTTGTAAGTCCGGGTGGTTTGTCCTCTCTTATGGTGGCAAACCAAATACCCATTGTCGCCTTAGATTTAGGTTTGTACTTTGGCCCTCATGAGCTCCCTATATTTAGGTTTTGAGGTTGCTTCTCCCCTTTATGGGCCATAAGCATAAATCCTGCCTCTTAGGCATTTCCATAATCTTATGTTGTGAATCATAAGCCTAAATTTCTAATGAAAAATTCAACTCAAACTTAAATCAATTTCAAAATGTAAAAGCATAGGATAGTTTGAGATGCTCGTTAGGTTTCTAGCATCATGGGCATCTCTACTTATCTTCCATTGGCTTCAATAATAACTCCCTCTCTTTGATCAATCCCATTTGATCTTCCAAAATAAATAATCGATTGATAGTCCTACCTATTGAAATCTTTGGAGACAATGATCAATTACCTTGTCGAGTATTCTAAGGGTTCTCATTCTTAAGATGTAATTAACTATGGGCTTGCCCTGTAGAACTTAACAAACTTCAGTTTAAAATAAATACTTTACTTTTCCATGTAAAGTAGGGAAGAATCTTTGGTACACATGGACCCATTGCCCTTAGGAGTCCTTGTTGAGGTGATTAGGTGAGAGATAGTACCTCTCCTCATGTCATACATGATAGCTCAATAAGAACATCTACATAGAGATGTATATTTCCATCCTCATTTTAGCTTGCATAGAGTGGAGATGTAAGTATATATTCTTATTATTTAGAAATCTCATATTGAAAAATTTTCACTGGGGATGGTTCCTCTCTCCATCTTTGGTAAATGATCATTGTCTTCAAGTATCGATAGTGGGTTTGTACTTTGGTATGAATCGAGACTATCTTTTTTTTGGCACTTAGCATATTTCATTCTTAAGTTAAGCTAACATCTTTAGGTTTTAGGACCTCACCCCATGTTGGTCTTAAAACCCCGTTGTTCTCAATGGGTAAAAATAAAAGATCTAAAAAAGAAAATATTTAAAGACTTCCTCCTTATCATTTCTATGATAAGGAAATTTTCATTCTAAAATAATAAAGGCAAAATAAACCCTTATCAAAAATCTTGCTCTTCAAAAAGCACTCTTTCAAAAATGCACATAATAAAATATTTTACATAAAATTTTCTAAAATCATCTTTATCTAACAATCTTTGTGATTGTTATATGTAAGATCATCTTTACAAAAATAAGATTCCAATAATCATATTTTTAAAAGCATAAAATTTGAAGATGGGCTTTTCCATTCAATACATCTAAATGTGTTGAATGGATATTACCTCTTCAAACAAAATCAAAAATAAAATTTTCAAAAAGCACATATGAACCATTCCATTCAATATACCTATTGAATGGAAATCTCATTTTCAAACAAAACTAAATTTTTTAAAGCACATATGAACATCTTCATTCAATATCTAAATTTATTGAATGAAGATTTCATTCAAATAAAAATAACATCATTTGGAAATCCCACTTAAACATATTCCATATATGATTAAGTTGGGATTCCCTCTTTCAAAAAAAATAATCACACACAAAACAAAATTTTCACATTTGCAAAAATAAGATTGACTTCCATTCCTACATACCCAAGTTTGTTAGATGGAAGTCTTCTTTTCAAAAATCAAAACTTAACAATCATATTTTCAAAAATCAAAACACATTTGGAACTTCATTTAGCACACTAAAATTGGCTAAGTGAAGTCTCCAAATTTGAAAGACAAAATTTTCAAAATAAATTTGAAACTTCATTCTAGCATATTGCTAAAATGAAGTCCCTCTTTTCAAAAATAAAATTTGAAACACACTTTTGGAAATTTTATTTAGCATGCTCAAATTTGCTAAGTAAAATATCCATCCCACAAAATTTTCAAAATATATTTGGAACTTCAATTCTAGCATATTTGCTAAAATGAAGTCTCCCCTTTTCAAAATTCAAAACAAAATTTTTTTTTGAAACACCTTTGGAATTTCATTTAGCATATTCAAATTTGCTAAATGAAATTTCACTCTAAAATTTCAAAAACACTTTTGAACTTCACTCTTTAGCATACCAAATTTGCTAAAGTGAAGCCTCCATTTTCAAAATAAAACCAAAACATAAAAAAATTTTAAACACATCATCTGGAATTTCATTTAGCATACTCAAATTTCTAAGTGAAATCTCCATTTCACAAAATTAAGTGGAACTTCATCTTTAGCATATATTTGCTAAAGTAAAGTCTCCACTTTCAATCAAAAAATAAATCAAAACCAAAGGAAACACATTATGATTTCTAAGCATACCCAAATTTGCTAAGGATCTACTTTTGCAAAAATCAAAATATCCAAAACAAATGAAACACTTTAGGATTTTTTTTTTTTAGCATACTCAAATTTCTAAGAATCTATTTTCAAAATCTTTCAAAACAAAATACACTTAGGTTCTTCACTTAGCATACTTAAATTTGCTAAGTGGGAATTCTAATTTTCAAAATCAACAATTCACAAAAGAAATAATTATTTTCAAAACTTCACTTAACACACCCAAATTTGCTAAGTGAGTAAATTCCAAAATACCAAATCAAAAAAACCATTTGACCTTACTTTAACATACCCAAATTTGCTAGAAAGGGTCCTCAAATCAAGATCTAATTTAAAACATGAACCTATGGAAGCATCTTTCAAAAAATATTTAAATCCACTTTTCAACATACCCAAATTTGTTGAAGTTGGATTCATATTCAAAAATTCCTCTTTCCAATCAAATTTTAAAATCTTCTCTAAATTCATTTGAACCCCACTTAACATTTCCAAGATGTTGGATGTGGGTTCAAATTTTAAATTCAAATTAATCAACAAAAATAGAAATCATCCAAGCTTGTTTCCTACATTGTAGATTCGGATTATTCTGATTCAATCCTTGATTTTGATTGATTAGAAATGGCTCCAGTTTGTGTTCACTTTCCCATGGCATGGACTTGGCCTTGGATGAGCCAATCTCCCGAGATCATACCCACCTTATCCATTTTAGAGATTTTGAGGAGTGAAGATCACCTGAGGGCACTCCCCTCACAACTTCTCGATGGGGTATGGTGAGGCGGCCGATCATCCAAATCGATTTACCCTCAGATTCTGACATCCCCTCATTAAAGAGGAAAGTAGTGGTAGTCCCATCAGAGTCATTAGTGTGAGTGATAGTGATAGCGCCTAGCCATGGTTTCTGTCTTTGCCCAAGTAAGTACCACCCACTCTTTGGCACCCTCTGGGTAAGGCTCCTCACATCCGGTGCCTCCCCACCTTTGAGGTTGGGTCTGGTTCTTACTACAAATCTGCCGGGACTTAGGAGAAATAAAATTGCATGATTAAGTCATATCATGATTACTAGGGAGATGGAGTCCTATGGTGGGTTGTAGAGGTACCTACTATCCGAGTTACATCGAACCAATTTCACCCTCTCTTTGGGTGGCGGAGATGCTAGGAGGATTTCACTTCCACTAGTGGTTTGACATCATCCCTCAATTACCAGTAGGAGGTCATATGGGCCTCAATCAATCTTATGCCGACTTGGTGGAGCTAAGACTCGAGCTTCGGTTCAATTGAGATATGTCATTCCCATAGTGGGGAAAACACCTAGATAGGAGAGGGCCAGGAGGCCTGTACTTTAGTACAAATCACTAGTAGAGAGAGACGGAGGTTTGGTCAGCAGTCCGTGGCCTCTGCTCTTATTGATTTTCACGATCGTGTTGCGTCGATCGCATATACATTTTATTCACTGGATGACCCATCATAGGAAGAGGGTCCCTATCACGAGAGTCGGTGGTGTCTCCACCACACCTCCCTCCCCATTCACGCACATCTCTCATTCCGAAGGTGATGGCCATATCGGAGAAGCGCCCGTTGGTGATCTAGCGCGGCGATCTATTCCATCTTCACGCCCTGTGGTGAGGCGACTCTCTGCTTGACCTTCCTAGTGGTGTTGCGGAGGAATGGACCCAAGCATAGTGGTCATCCCTTCACCAACACCACTAGTAGACATAGAGATGGTGGCAGCTGTGCGGAGGAATGATGATGATTACCCGATGATGTAGAACCTCCTAGGAGTGTCATCCTTTGAGTTAGTGACGGGTGTCTTTTCTAGTGAGTATGTCCTCGATTGATTCTCAGCAGCGGAGGTCAGTGCCTCTCGGTACATGGATAAACATCATTCACCAAAATCATTTGTGCTCATTTAGATTGATCATTCTCTTGAGGAGATAGTAGCACATTATCTTGAAGAAGAAGGAAATTATGGGGTATGAGGTCAAATGAGGAGAAGATCAACTTTGATCTAATAAGATGATTTGTTGGGAGGTGGAGTGCATGGTGGATACAGGATTCCTCAGGGCGGTGCCATGGAAGGTGATGAGGTGATCAGGAAGACACGCCAATCATCCCAACACCTTTAATATTAAAGCACAAGAAAGAATAGATAGGATGGGATGGTAGCTTGAGGACTTGTTAGCAGTCTGCACTTCAAAAAATAAGCGTTCATCCTACTACAAGTGACATTAATTAACTAGAGTTAGTGCATGTCTTGGAGCCAGCCAAGACCTTACCTCCCATTGAGCAAGGTAGCACTAGCATGTATAGGAAGGTAGTGGAAAGTACCTCCATCAGAGAAAAATATCGATCCATAGTTGAGCAAGTGAAAGAAGGCGGGAGGATCATTCAGGCAAAGGTAGACCAGGAGGAATTTATTGCAATCCAATATCCCAAGGGTTTCATGCCACCTTCTTTAAGAACTTTGATGGCGTGGAAACCCGGTAGCATATTATGCAGTTAGGGCCATTGTTGTAGCGCAGCGACACTTTACTATTCCACCTCTTTGCCTTTAGAGATAGCTTTGATTGGTATGTTGAACTTAATGGTTCAATAAAGACATTTGCGAGTTGGAGCAACTCTTTATCAAGAGGTTTCTTTGGAGCTCAACAAAGGGTTCTGTTGGTTGTGTACACAACATTGAGTCCCTTGTTTACTATATTCTCTGGTGTAACGAGTATGAAATGTGAGTCATAGTTATCGAGCATGCCATTGAGATTCTTTTAAAGAAATAAATGGTAAAAGCCTTCTTGCTTAAAGGCTTCACTATCAAACATTTGAGAAGCTAATCAACAAGGTGGCTAGTCTAGAGAGAATAGTTGCCTTTTCAAGACCAGGTTGCCAAAAGCCACTGGTCTATGAGAAGAAGCCGGGAATAGTGACAATGGTAGATAAGGAGAAGCAACCAGTAGAGATTAGTCAGAGAACGACCTCGGTTTCCTTACCACCAGAGCAACCTTATCGGCCTCCACGGTAGCCTCAAGGTAGCCTTCCTCCTCGACCATACCATCAGCGGACACACATACCCCAGGGGTAGCTATGGTCCACCTACTCTTTTAGATAAGCAACAAACCTTATTCATTTAAGGGGAGAGGTAATCGGAAGGTTTTTAAGAATCTCTTAAAGAAGCCTGATTTTTAGCTACCTGAACCTAAGAGACCGGAGGAAGTGGGCAAAAGTCATGATCCTAACTTTTTACCCTACCACCATATGTTAGGTCATGTTTTGGAGGATTGCTTCATATTTAAGGTCATAATTTGGAACATTGCTTCACATTTTATCCATGTGCTTGATTTAAGTTTATATGGACTTGGGTTACGATATTATTGATATCATCATGACATTCTAGAATTTAAATTATCGCTCATTTTGACTGTAAGTTTTTTTTAAATGCATTTGATTTTAATTTGTATTCTTAATTTTTATTTGAATGCTTTTTATTTTAGACAAAAAATATATCAAAATTTATACTTAAATAGATGAATTTAATATTGATTAATCATTGATTAAAATGATAAACATTAATAATCATGAATTTTCTTCTATGAATCATATGAAATCTTTAATTTTATGCATATTATTACAATATTTTAATAAGATAGATAAAAGATCCCAATAAAAAATAATACAATTAGGGATTAAATGAGTTATGTGTATGCTTGTTATGTTTTCAGCTTTAGCACAGTTGAATTTTTGTTCATTTAAAATTAGCTCTTACTTGAAATTATGTATGAACATCATAATCTCATTTTAATTATGCTAAACATGAGCCAATTTCAACAAAAATAAAAATAAAAATAATAAATTCTATAAGATAGAATCATTCACTTTGTATACCATTAATAATATATTCCTAGGATTCAATAATTAATTAAAAATTTTTTCATAAGGATGTTGACCTCCACATATGTGTCATAAATCAAGATAAGCGCACAAATCGAATTCAACTAACTGGAGGTGGCAAAATAAATGAGGCTCAAAATGCACTGGACGTCATTAAAAATAGTCAAAATGACATTCGATCAATGAACGGACTTTGCCATCGTTCTGTTGAAATTGGTCAAAATATAAATATTGAAAAAATCTAATGATCAATCGATTAAGCTCGCTATCAATGTGTCACACACATATCGAGTTGGGAAGTTGCAACGATGTCAATGACATTCAAAAATTGATTGCTTTAAAACAAAACTATCAAATGAGACTATCCGCGCTCAATTCAGACGAGTCTGTGCAAATATCGAGTGATTTGAAGTGACATCATGCAAATTGAGGCTGAAACGCACTTGACATCATCAAAATTAACTCAAATGACCTCGATGACGACTTCACCATCATTTAACATCAAAATTGGTCGATATAAATATTGTATGACTTAATGATCAATTGATTAAGCTGTCTCAACATGCTTGCACATATCGGTCAAGAGCATCGATGACCAAACGATCTCTGTTCATGAAATTGATTATGCCATTGGCTTAGAAATGCTAAAATCTATCAAATGAGATTGTTCACACTCAATTTGGAAGAGTCTGTGAAAATTGAGCGAAGTGGCGACATTTTGAGCAAATTGATTCAATTTCATACCACTCAACCAAACGACCTCGATCAAAACGGATGCGTTCAAAAATAATGGAATTACCCTAAATTGATATATATTGACTATGTTCATTTATCGGCATGAAATCTACATTAAAATCATTTAATAAATTTAAAATTAATTAAAAAATTCCTAAATTACCCCATTTCGCCCCTATTTTCAGTTTTCTAAAAAGAAAATAGCCAAAAAATAAAATAAAACGAAAATTGGAAAAAGAAACTACTCCATCCTATTCTGCACTCCCTCCATTCTCTCCCACTCTCCTCTCTCTATTTCCCTCTCAGTCCAAGAAAAGGTAATCCTCCTTCCTTTTCTCAATTTTTTCCCTCAAAATTTTCTCCATTCCATCGACGTTCCACCGAACCCTGCCAAACTAGCTCCTCGACTGCTCCTGCATAAACTGCTCACACAAAACTAGCTCGACTATTGTCACCGATCTCAAGGTCAACCCACTCATGATCTCACCACCAGCTGCTCAGAATCGTACCGCTCCCATTTTATTGACCTGCAATGCCGCTCCTCCGCCTGACCCACTCCTTCTGTACGCCAACCCTTTCGCTTTCTTCCATGACCAGATCCTGCCGTGCCAGCATCATGATATCAGGCCCACCATTTTCAAAATCCATCCACGCATTCAATCAACCCAAATCACCGTTCATTCTCCTTCCTGAAAATCTATTCCCATGCTCTTCAATTTAAAAACTCCTGCAAAACATCCCGTGACACCCATAAAGTATTCCTGCAACCTTCGGGTCTCACAACCCGCTTCTTCCTCCAGCCAATTTCGAAGCCAAACCTGCCATGGCTCAATGCCTTCCTACACAAAATGATAAACTGCGTTTCGCAATCCTTCCTAAACTCACAACACATCCAAATTTCACTTCACCAATCAGGCAAGAACATCATCAAGAGGGTAATTCTTGAATTTTCGCATCGCACTTTGTTTTACCTTCATTTTCCCCATGAATTGGGAGAGAAGAACATCATCAGTAGGTGAATTCTTCATTTGATCCCCCGTAATTCACTTTTGTTTGTTGCATCGGGAAGAACATCATCAAGAGGAAATTCTTCTTTCAATTTTCGGTGTCACATTCATCACCTTTTTCCCATCCCATTTTTGCTTCGCCGCAATCGTGGGAAGAACATCATCAAGAGGCGAATTCTCCTTTCGATTTTGACATCGCATTCCTTACTTTAGCCTTCCTACCTTCGCTTCGCCGCAAAATAGGGGAAGAACATCGTCAAGAGGTGAATTCTTCTTTCGATTTTTAGTGTCGCACTCATTTCCTTGCATTCCCAATCGTAACCCAACCTTCCTTGCAACATACCATAAAATGTCAACATGTATTATGAATGTAAATATATATATATATATATATATATATATATATATATATATATATATATATATACTTAGGTGAAGACCTCATTATGCTCAAAGAGATGGTATGTGCTATAAGACACACCGCCACGCCAGAGTGTAATCCACCACTTGTTAGATGTCGCTTAGACAAATGCAAAACTTTGTCTAATTTCGAAAAAAGGGGAGGAATATATATTGTATGTCCTCTTAGGTTTAAAGACCGTGCTCAACAAGACATGACGAGATGAAAACTGACCGTGGTGTCACAAGACACCACTCACGCTCAAGGCGCAGTAAAAACACTGATGACCCACACGGGATGATGCCGAGGTCTGAAATTGTGTCAAATCATTTGACTTAGAAAAAGGGGAGGGTAAAATGAGCTGACGCTAAGTAGGGAAACCTACAACTAATTCTAAATTAAAAGTGTCAAACAAGAAAAAGGGGGGGTGCCTTTAAAGCAAATTTTGAAAAGAATTGAATATTCATTTAAAATCTAAGTGAAATTTGGGGGAGGCTAATATTAAACTCATAAACTTTGGGGAGGCTAATATTAAACTCACAAATTCTAATTGCGATTCTCTATGACTTAAATTGAAGCGATAAAGTGAGTTCTCTTTTCTTGCAATTTCTCAAAATTAAACAAGCTTTAAATGGAATTGAGGGACTAATGCTAAACTCATAACTTTGAAATAAACTAAAATCTATTTATGAATCCAAATTGGGTTTAATAACTCTTATATGAATGTGGAGGTGATTACTAGCCAATAATAAGCATGAGTGGGGTTAAGCAATAAACACAAATCGGCATAACTTATCAAAATTGATGTAAATTGTACCTAATCAAATTGGGGAATTACAAAACTCAACAAGTAAACTAAGTGCAAGTGATGTTAAACTACAATCAAAATGCCTTCTATGGGATCCGCAAACCCTTTGTACAAGCAGAAAGAAGGTGATACTAAACCAAAATCTAAAAAAAATCATAGGGCTTCTTTTGATCAAAAATTAAGGAATTTCATCTTAACTATGATTTTCAAAATCAATGATTTCATTAAGTAGATGAAATTAGCTAAGCTATAAATACACATGTGCTCAGACATAGGGATTGCAAGTGCAATTTTGATGTCTAAAAAAGGCTTTGGCTAAATTGGAATAAAAAATTAAAATACAAAATTAATCTCATAATTCAAACATAAGATTACCTAAAATTACTATACACCGCATGTGCCCCATCACTTTGAATGCTTAAATTCAAGTGTTGAGGATGCAAGGGTTGCTTCTGCTTTAGTCTTAGATTGGGTGTTAATAAAACCTAAAACCTATAATAAGAGTTTCATATCAGTAAGTGTCTAAAAAATTGATTCTGTCAGGTGACAATAGATCTAATCCTCTGTAGCGCAAAGAGACAAGATCTAAAGCTCTTAAACATATTCAAATTAATTCTTCTAATCAATTTTTCAACTTAAATCAAATATCAATCAAAAGTTGCTTCCCGGTTTAGTCTTAGGACTGAGTCCGGGTTAACAAAACCTAAAAACCTATAATAAGAGTTTCAAAATCAATGAAATGTCTAAAAAAACTATTCAAAATCAGGTGACAATAGATCTAATCCTCTATTAGCAGCCAAACAGAGTTGACCGGATCTAAAACTCTTAAACATATTCTAATCAATCAATTTTCAAATAGCAATCTGAAACTGCATAAATGAAACTCAATCATTAAAAAAACTTAAATCAAAACTCAATCAATCCACCTTCTAACTATCTGTGAGAAATTAAGAAAACTCTAGCTCACAAAGGAGCCAATGTCAAATCATGTGTTCTACTATGTTCACTCTAATCAATCTCTTGCATGATGTGGCTCATGTCTACATGTGGCTTGGCCAATAGGCTCCATATAAAGGCACACCCGAGTCTTTGACGGGGTGGTTTGGCCTCCATTATATTGATCACGTAGTCAATGCTCCCAATGGCTCGCCTTTGAGTTGTGAATCATGGGTATACTTGATAGGAAACAACCCTCCTTAGACATAAGATTATCTCCTTAGATAAACACCACCCTCTATAAGATTTCTTGATGATGTAGCCATGCGCATGTCGATGAGGATCCTTACGTTGGGTCGACTACCTCCTTTGACTAAGTAGACTAGGGACCGACCGCCTGATGAAACCATGGGATCTAGATCGGCACATCATCATTCCCCAACCATCCATTTATAATGATGAATTTCATATCTTAAATTCTGAAACTCTACATGCTGCTTCTATACGCTATGCATTCAGATCTAATGACTAGCCTTAATTGAAAGTTCTCTCTCACTTACTGGGAGGGGTAATTAACTATAGGGGCATGCGCCTATAGGAAACCTGGAACTAGATCTAAAGTCCTCACAAAACGAGAATGAAATATATGGGTAGTGTCTTATCTATTATTCCATCTACCTTCTAAAAATTATGCCGACACTTTTAAACACTCTTTTCATCAGAGAGGTCGGTGACAAATTTTGGGAGCCCATAGATTTCTGGCGACTCTGCTGGGGACAGGATTCTCTTTCCATCTTTGGCTAGTCATATATGAGCTATAGTAGCAATAAAATTTTTGAAAATTCAAAACAAAATGATGATTTAAGTGTGTAATAAATTCAATATGAGCCTCTATATAGAATGAATCATTCCGTAGAGTGTATCTTTATTACATCATTATTGGTTCTGTAGTACCTCTGCATCTTGAAAGTATGTGGTGAAATAATAATTGCTAATTACTAATCCCCATCTTTTACTTTTGCAGAAATGGATCTACAAAGCACTCCATTCACCATTCAAGGTCGCGGTGCTAACATCCGAACCAATGCAGCCATCAACACCGAGATGTTGGGGCTACCATCCAATTTGGTAGCTTAAATTTCTCATCGTGAACTCCTAAGTACCCACCTGGTACATTCATCCAAGGCCATTGGAAGGCCTCAAGTTATGAAACTCCTACTAGCCATGTGCCCAACCGCTTCAAACCAACTATCAAGGAGTTCTCCCAACAGAACTTTATTTTTCAAAAGGCTAGGTCAACTAAGCTCCGTGATGAAAAGAATCATCAAGGGACAAGCTGTCTTTAACTCCTCGATAGATGTGCCTAGAACCTCGTACCGGAAAGCATGATCATGAAGCTTCCTCATCGTGAAGCAAATTAACCAAGAGGAGAAGAAGGAGAAATGATGAGAGCTCAACAAATCCCTTTTGAATGTCCTAGGGAGTAAGCAATACTTTTGCCAGAAGTGAGTATTCCTACCCATAACAACTTCATCAATCTAAAGTGGGTAAAGAGGAATAGCTCTACTGGTGAAATAAAGCAGTCTTTCTGGAAGAACCAACCACATCAAGTTCCACCACCACAGAGGAGACAGCCTGAAACACTGTCTGTCAGGATATATAAAGTTCTCAAAGTAGCTAAGAACAAAGGCCTAACGAAAAGAAGATTTTAGAGGCCTGTGGTGATATAAAATACTGAAGCTCCACCAAGAAAGTTACCATCTCTTGGTAATCGCCAGCCCCAATACACTTCGCATGGTGAGCATCGAAACGTGACACTTGGATCGCATGTCCAAGAATCCACTGCCAAAAGGTCCCGGTGAAAGGGTAAGCAAATATGGAGGCCAATGCCCCATAATGAAACTTTGAGTAATAGAAGGGGTGTGACATCTGATACATATACTCAAAAATCTGCCTCAAAATCAACTCATCAGAAGTGGATACCAAAAGAAGGGATATCAATGATGAATGATATGATGGTCGACACCCTAGAGAATCCTCTAGGGATCCCATCACTGATCAGTTTCAACCCTACAAGAGAAGGTTGACGTTGATTGTGGTCCTTTAATAGAAAAGGTGGTTGTTCTGCACATTGAACCAAAGATCCACCAGAAAAGTCGATCAGAAATTTGTGTGTAGAAAGAAAATAATGAAGAAGATTCTATGGAAATAGAAGTTGTCTATATGGTCAGAGATATATTTGAACTCCCTGCCCATCACCATCAGCAGCAACACAAAGTTAAGGAATCTGAACATGAATTTGACGCTTATGAAGAAGAGTCTTCACAAAAGCAGATAGAGGATGGATCTTCAATCTTTGCTAAAGAAGAAGAATAAGACCAGAATGAGAAAGATATCATTGGTGTCAAAGTTGTTTATATGGTTGAACCATGAAGTGATCAGCCTGGTACACGCTTTTATAATCATCATCGCATCCCAACAACAATGTCTCGCAAATGCACAAGGAGAAGGGCAGTCAAGTTCTCTCCCCGAAAATGAGCAAGAAGTAGAACAACAACAAGAAATAGAAGAAGAGGAAGAACCTGTACTGATTGATGCCATGGCACTAGCTAGAGAGCAAAGAGAAATGCAGCGTCAAATGGAGGCCAAAGACAAGGAGATTGCACAGCTTGGTACCAAAATGAATGATATGATGGTACAAATGAACATCATGATGGAGATGTTACAGAATAATATCATATCAAGTGCAGCACCTATTTTGTTTAACCAATGGTAATAATGCAACTTCTATACTACCATACCGTGGTACCTCAAGCTCCTACATGCTATGCATGAAGCAAGGGATGAAGTTAACCAAACACCTCTCGAACAATTCAAAATCGGCTAGACACCAACTGATAGCCTTTAGAAATAATAATCAATGAAAAGATAAAGGCGGTCATAGCCTTAAAATAGGCTGAAAAGTTGGTGAGTAAGAATTGCCCTTACCCAGCTAAATACGACCAAGTGCCATACACAAAAGATTACTCGGTGCCGAAATTCAATACTTTCAGGGCTTGGTAATCCAAAGCAACATCCGCTCAATTTAAGGCTACTTGTGTAGAGGAACGATGCAGCTATTTTTCAATTCATCTATAGTTTGACCACTTTTGAATGGTATGTAGAATTGCCAAATGATTTAATTTGTTGAATTGGAGACCATATTTGTGAAAAGGTTCACTGTAACAAGAAAATCACCGACCTTGCCTTGTTGAAAAGAAGGAAAGAAAGACAAGGACAAAATTTATAAGTCATTGGCAACCTAAGTATGAAGTGCAAACAGAAGAAGAACATGCGATCCAATTGCTAATGGGTAATATGGAGGATGATAAAGTGGCACCATTTCTATGCATGACATTGATAAATATTCTAGGACTTGTTCGATAGGGTGGCTAAATTGAAAAGTTGAATCGCCTAAGTCTCAAGTCTATGCAGATAAAGAAGAGAAACAAACCTTCGACTCAAGAAGAAATGAAAGCATGCGCCTCCTATAACTCAAATGGTGAAAAGCGATTGATATACAATGTGGATAAAGGGAAGCAACTAATGTATAATGATGATAAAGGAAAGAAGCCTGTTTATTCTAATCCACAGTCAAAATTAGTATTAGGAGGTAATGATTAACCTCAGACCTTTTCAAGTTGTGGGGAGCGTCCAAAACAAGCAACAAGAGATGATGAGCAAATGCGGCCATCTCTTTAAGAAAAGATGAATAAAGAATATTCCTTTAGTAGGGACAGTGTGGCTAAATTAATTTTGCAAGCCAAAGCGGTTTACAATTACCAAATCAAAAGGCCTAAAGATGTTGATCAAGTCAATAATCCAAACTACTATCTTTATCATCGGATGATCAGTCACCCTATTGAAGATTGTTATGTCTTCAAAGATTGGCTAGAAAGGAAGTATCGGCGAGGTGAATTTACACTATCCGATAGTGTTCTAGTCAACCCAAAAGAGAGTCTAAGATGATTACATCCTCTTCCATATCATCCAAAGAAAGACAAATAGAAGGAGAAATCGTGATCAAGAATGGCAAAGAATAGTTTCCAAAAAGAGTGTGAAGATGCTAAAACAGCTAAAAGACGTCCCTAGTGTCAAGTGGAAATCACCGCTTGAACCTATATTGGACTTAAGAGAGATGCCTAAACCAAGTATTTGGGCTTCTCAATGGCATTCTGATAAGGCTACTTCATCACGGCATGAGAAGCAGTCAACCAAAGAAGCTGTCTAAGAAAAAGAAGATCAAAAAGAGAAATATAACTCAAAAGATCATTAATAATCTAGAGGAGTATCACCGAAGACAACCATTTAGCTTGTGACTTCATGCCTAAACCCATTGTTGAATCAAAAAGAAGATAATGGTGAGTCTTGTCTAGAGACATGTCAATCATCTACGTGATGTCGATATTCTTCAACATCATTACCCAAGATGACAAGATAGTCGACAAACTCACCAACCCATCAAAATTTTTATCAAGAAAGCAAGAAGAGCCTGAGGAGCTAATGTCCGAATTTTGTTTAATGACCCAACAAGACAATAATAGTTCAGATGAAGATCTATGTTTTCTGGAGAAGAGTCGAATCATCCATATCATCAGCATGAAATGTATGACATTGAAAAATGAGTCTAACTTTTGGCCAATCTTCCGAATAAGAAGGGAACTTTGAAGAAACTATCTCTTCAAAAGAATCGAGCAAGATAAAGGTGATTCAAGTTCAGAAAGTGGTAAAGTCTTACCACCTTCATCAAAGCAAAGATATGCAAATAAAGACAAAGATAAACTAATTGAAGTCAATAAATTATCATTCTAAATCCTAGAAAGCCTAAATCGAAAGATAGATTATAATATTCTATCACATCTGAGAAAGATCGCACAATTAAGTGTGTATGAGGCTCTCTTAATGTCAAAAGACCTCCAAGAAACTTTGATACAAGCTCTCAAAGATCTGAGTTATGAAGCTTACTTTCGAGAAATGCATGACCTAAGCAAGCACTCAAGATCCCAAGAATCACATTTTAAAGAGGATCTTATGTTGGGAATAAGATCACAACCATCCTCTATGTTACCATGAGAGTGATGATATCTTGATCCCAATATTGATTGATCAGTTCTTCTATCAATCTCATGAGTCTAAAGGTATTGAGAGGATTATCACCGATATCCAACATCTTGGGAGAGATAAATTGATGGTTCATGGATTCAATGAAAAGGCGTAAAACTCGGGTTCTTTTATTCTCCATTCAAATTCAAGGATTTATATACGTAAGCCAAGTTTCATGTAATCGATGTCGATACATCATTTAGAGCTCTCTTGTCGGTCGCATGAGTATGGCATGGTCCCATCAACTATGCATCAATGTATGAAGTATCTGAAGATGGAGAAGAATTCAGAATTCTCGATAACCTACAACCATTCTCCATCAATGAAGCAAAAATCTATGAAGATGCAAAGTACTTCATCCTCAAAGAGCCTAAGCCAACAAAGCCTCTTGAAGTGGTAGCATCCACTTCAGGAACTAAAGAGCAATTTCATAAAATGAAAGAGCATAAATAAAGAGGAATAAAGAAGGCAATACCGACTCTCCCTAAAATACTTGATTTTGCACCTAAATCAAGAAAATCAGTTCCACATTTGGGGAGTGACACAGAAGAAGAAGAAGAAGATATTCTTGTCAAACATAAGAAGACTTATAAGCTCTCAAGAAAAGCAGAGTATGAAATAAGTGATTCGATTAGACTATGATTTTGAATCTACTTATGAAAATAGAGTTGGATGCATCAAGGAGGATAGCTCACTTGGCAAGTTATGACTCACTCAAAATTATACCCATCCCTCAACAGTGCTTCAAAGAAATCAGTCCACTAGAGGTTCATAATATTGAAGAATTGATAACATTCTATGTGCCACCATTGAGTGAGAGTGGCAGAATAGGAACTCTATTTTACAAATTTGAAGAGTCTCAACCTCAAGATTTTGAATAGCCTGCTCAACATAAAAGTTTTGATGAGATAGTACCAACAAGAATACCAATATACTATCCACAAAAAAATGCAAAGAATGATGCATAAGCTTGGAGTTCATATTGGAACTACTAAACATAGGACTCAAATCTTTAACAAGATGTGGAGCCAAAGAAGCCCTCAAGCATCGTGGAGAAGTGATAAGTTTATCACTAAAGGTCTGTGGTTCATTTCCAAATCTCATCAAAATAGAGCTTGTTCTAATATAATAGAAGCTGAGATAGAAACTCTTAGTGATGAAGAAGATGATTCCCATGAAATTCTTCTTAAAAATGATGAAGTAGAAGCTAAGCCAGCACCTGAAGAACTTGAAGATGGTGGAAAAATAGCTACTATGGATGAACTTAAAGAAGTCAACCTAGGAGCGGAGGATGATCCTCATCCAACTTTCGTTAGTGCCCTTCTACCTGATAAGAAAGTTGAAGAGCTAAAAATGCTACTTTGTGAATTTAGGGATTGCTTTTGCGACATATTACGAAATGCAGCTTATCCCCAATGTAGCAGTTCATAAACTAGCTATCAAACTAGATGCAATGCGTTAAGCAAGCTCTAGAGAATGAGATTGGAGATTGAAGACATAATTAGAAACTAAGAAGCTAATCAAGCGGCTTCATCCAGGAGAGAAGTATGCATTGGATAGCTAACATTATCTAGTTAGAAGAAGAATGGCCAAATCCATCTGCATTGACTTAGGACCTAAATAAGGCATGCCCAAAAGATGACTTTCGCTTCCAACTACTAGTGGACAACACTTCTAACTATGACATGTTCTCATTTATGGACGGGTCGTTAGGATACAACCAAATCAAAATGACGAAGATGAAAACATACATCATTCAACACACTATTGGCATATATTGCTACACGGTCATTTTTGGAAAAATCGAGCTACATACCAAGAGCCATGATGTATTTTGATGAATTAATTCATCAAAAGCTGGAATGCTATGTCGATGATTTGGTGGTGAAAAGCTTAAATCATGAAAACCACTTTGAAGACTTGAGAATTGTATTGGAGAGAATTAGAAAATATGATCTCAAGATAAATCCTTTAAAATGTGCATTGGGTATTTCCGAAAATTCCTGGGTACATTGTGCGTCTAGAGGTATTGAAATATATCTAAAATCAAGGCAATTATGGAGATGCCTCCATCAAGAGTTTGCACCGACTCCATTCTTTACAAGGATAGCATTCATCATCCATCGATTTATATCAAATCTATCGATCTTTGTCATTTGCAAGGTTGATGAAGAAGGATGCTCCATCCATTCAAATGGGACAAGAGTGCCGAAGCCTTCAATAGCATTAAAACTACATTAAATCCAATCCTTGCAATGCCTACTCACGGGAAGCTCTCATTCTATACACTGCATTAGAAGAGTCCTTTTGAGCATTATTGGCACAACACAATAAAGAAGGCAAAGAGAATGCTCTTTATTATATCAGTCGAAGGCTGATTGGAGCAGAAATGAGATACTCTCTGATAGAGAAGCACTGTTTAGCATTGATCTTTGCAGTCTAAAAGCTCCATCATTATAAGTTATCTCACAAGATTACACTCATCTTAAGGATCGATCCCCTGAAGTACTTGATGGCAAGACCAGCATTGACAGGTTGCTTGGCAAGATGGGCAGTATTGCTTTTGCAATTTGATATCACATACGTTCCACAGAAAGCAGTGAAGGGACAAGTCTTAGCAGATTTTTTAGCTACACATCCCATCCCTGGACTCTTCTCTTAATGATGATTTACCTGATGAGCAAATTATGCTCATTCATGAAAGAGAAAAATCACAAATTTAGAAATGTACCTTTGATGGAGCCACAAGTCCAACATCTAAATTTTCAAGAGAAGCGAATCAACATCATCTTCATAACACGAAGGAGGGATAAGGGAGGTCATATGGATTGATCAAACAAGAACTAATAATGAAGCTAAATATGAAGCATTAGTGGGTCGGAAGAAGCTATTTTTATAGGCATTCAAAACTTGCATATTTTGGTGATTCTCGACTTATTATAAAAGTACTTAGCATCTATAGAATCAACAAGCTTGAGTTAGATTTCTATCACGAGTTCTTGAGCTTATGAAGTAGATACCAAATATCACACTAACTCGAGTCTCTCGATCTAAGAATAGCAAAGTCAAGCTTGCAAAAAAAATTAGCTAAAGAAAGTATGAATGGTGATTATATCATGATCGAATATTTACTCATGATTCTAAAGCCAATAAAGTATTAATCCCACAGGTAGAGGTTACCAAATTTGACATGAGGGCGACTCAGTTGCTCCTCATACTCCCAAAATCAACAAGAAGTTATACAAAAAGAGACATTACTTGGAAAAGTAGTGTGAAGCCTTTATGGTAGAAGAGTCACGTGATTGGAGGCAACCCTTCATTGACTACTTTAAAGAAGGTAAATTATCAAATAATAAATCAATAGCAGCTCAAATCGAGAAGAGAATGTTACGCTATGCTTTCGTCAACAACACTTTATATCGTAGATCCTTTGAACAAATGTGGCTACAATGCTTAGCTGTAGATGAAGCTAGCAAAGTGATGGTTGAAGTTCATGAAGGACTTTGTGGTGCACATTAATTGGTCCCAAGATGGTAGTAAAGAGCAAAAGGATGGGTTATTATTCGTCATCTATGGTGAGAGACTGTATTAATCACGCTAAGAAGTGTCATGAGTGTCAAGTACATGGGGATCTCATACATCAACCTCCAAATCCATTACACCCAAACAATAGCATCCACGGCCATTTGAATGTTGGGGTACATATGTAATTGGACCAATTGATCCACCATCGTTAACACCACTTCATCCTAACAATTATTTCTCTAAGTGGGTACTACTCCATTTAAAGAAGTTATCTTGGAGTGATTAACTTCTTCGATAATGTAGTCTATAGATTTGAGTGCCACATCGAATAATTTGATAATGGCACTTTAAAAGTGCAAAGATTTATAGATTCATTGATCGACACAAAATTGATTGGTGATACTCTTCAATATACAATCCAAGAGCAAATGGTTTGTAGAGGCCTTCATAAGACATTAGTCAAGCTAGAAGATTCTCACTAAAAATAAAAGAGAATGACATACCAAGCTAGTAGAGGCTATGGGCATATCGAACTACCTACAAGATGCCGACTAAAGCCACTCCCTATTCATTGGTATTTGGAACTAAAGCAGTTCTTCACTTGAAGTTGAGTTGCCTTCACTTTGAGTAGCCATCCAATACAATCTAACTGAAGATCAAAATGCTCATTTGAGAATGGAGGAACTCGACGTGCTTGATGAAGTTAGATTACAAGCTCATCAAAATCAGGAAGTCTATCGAGCAAAGATGTCCAGGGCTTTTGACCATACGGTGCGGCCTCGATCATTCCAAAAAGGAGAATTGGTCACAGTGTGAAGACCAATTATTCCCAATCAAAATTTGGTGGAAAATTTGAGCCTAGGAAGGCCCTTTTGTCATTAAAAAAGTGTATCAAGGAGGGGCATACCAACTCATCAACCTAAAGGGTGAAAAGACCAATCCAATTAATGGTCGATACTTGAAGAATACTATACACAACACATTCTCGAGGTATAATCTCCCAGAAGAGGGGCATTTTTTTTAGTATATCTATTTAGGTTGACATCGTGCTTCATGCTGAGATCCCTAAATAAACATACTCTAGATGAAGAACTTTTCATGAAAATTCCCTATTACACAGGGGATATTTTTAGATTTTTATATACAGATGAAATCAATGTTGTATGTTAAAATCTCCTTTAGAGTACATCAATTCAAATATGAATGTATTTGTATATTTTCATCTTGAAAATTCTCTAAATGTGCTTTAAATTCCCCAAGATAGGGGCATTTTTTAGTTTATATTAAGTTTATTTGAGTTGACATCATGCCATGATGAGATCCTCAAATATACTTTATTGATTGACATCGAGCGTCATGCAAAATCCACGAATATATATAATTATTTATTAAGTTGCAGTCTTGCGAACAAAAGAATCTATTTCTACATGAAAGGACAACCCTAAATGTCAAGAAATTTATCTCTTAGATTTGTCAAATTTTGGAGATCAAGTCAGAAGAACTCCCAATTTTGAAGCTTTTCAATTAAGTTGGAAAATATCAACCTCATCACGAGTCTAGGACATGGATGGATTCTAAAGGTCGACTCAACAAGCCCATAAATGGTAGTTGTTGATGCTCTCCTCACTCAATAAGCCAAGAAAAGGCGGTGAAAGAGCCCCATTGTTTGTGATGTCAAAATCACCAACCCACTTCGTTGAAGACTTCGAGTAAGTTCAGGTCAACTCAACAAAATATGGCGTTGCTCTCCTCACTCAACAAGCCATAAGAAAAGGCCATAATGAAAGAGCCCTTGCTCGTCAGTTCAATGATGATAGTTGTTCAATCTCAAACTAGATGCAGCTTAGTGATTACAAGCAACCGGATAAGAGATCTTTACTTGATCGATAGATCAAGGTAATTTGAAATGCTCAATTGGTGCCTCAAATCAATCTTCATATCACCAGGTGATATCTCAAGTTATTCTCAAATGATCTAATCAAGCTCAAAACACAGATCAAAATCAATTTCCTCATCAAGTCCCAAAAAAAAAAGCATGGACCGAAGCAATTCCATAGTTTATACAAAGATGGTGAACTAAAGGAATTTTATGGTTATTTAGTCTATTGAAACGACTAACTCAACATTGACCTATATATAGGTGAAAGTGGGTCATCTATGTACCTTCAATGAATCTATCAAAGCGAAGCAAAGGTTCATGGGTGCATACACTTCACGACAAGTCAATAGGGACAAATCATTAGTCCTTCATCAAGTCACCAGCTCAAAGCTAGAAGGAATTTCAAATCGACCAAGCACGGATAAAATGATTCCCCTAGTAGTCCTTCATCAAAACAAGCAGATCAATTTCTCCATCAAACCCAACAAAGCACGAAGTTAGGGTTCAAGGAAACTCAAATCTGCAATGACATAAAAGAAAGAGATCTTTAGCAAAGCCATTGAAGCAGATAGTAGATGGTGTAAGAACTCTTATCAATTTGACAAGTAAATTTTGATAAATCAATCGAGCCCGTCATTTAGCATGTCCTAAATAAGGCATCATACTAATGACAAATCTTATCAAAGTTCCATAAGCTATCACAATCAAAGTAGAAATGATCCATGTTCTGTGGCCAGCCCAAATGATCAACCAGTTTTCAACAAACGTGACTCACTCCATGCATGAATCACATTTGTTGGGGGGCATTTGTTGACCTCCACATATGTGTCATAAATCAAGATAAGCCCACAAATCAAATTCAATGGACTTCAAAGGTGGTAGTGCACAAATTGAGGCTCAAAATGCACTGGACGTCACTGAAAATAGTCAAAATGACCTTCAATTGATGAACGGACTTCTCCGTCATAATTAAAATGTTGAAATTGGTCAAAATATAAATATTGAAAAATCTAA
>JAKCPB010000276.1:0-148294 GCA_021442155.1 Cymbidium sinense | reverse complement strand
TGAGATTAATGCTAAATAATCCTTTTTTAAGATTGAAAATTAATAAATTACGAACAAATAATAGAAAATTCCAAAAAATACAAATGTGGGCTCATTTTAAATATATTTTAGAGAGGAATTCATTAAAATTATCCTTATTTTATTTTGAACAACAATTAGAGCATAATTAGAGTTTAATTAAAAAATTAATTACCCTAATTACTCCCTAGGTATTTAACTAATTAACCTTAAACTTTTGAGATTGTTTAAGGGATGACCTTTATCTCCCTATTTTTCTTGAGATTTTTAGCTAATTTGAAATTGATTGGTTAATCCCAAATTATCTTCTTAAATTAATTAAGTGTTAATTATTCATGTGAATAATAAGTTAATTAATTGGATCATTTATCACTATTTAATAGTGAGGAGACTTAGTGAATTGGATTGGGGCCTCTATTATAATATTTTCCCTAAATTTCCTTCACTTTTTTAATGATAAATTAATTAAGGATTAATTGATTAATTAATTACTTAATTAGTTTAATTAAAGTTTAAAACACATCAGAACCTAAATAATTAATTCATGGGTAGATCTTTAGGTGTTCAATAACCTAAAGCCATTTAAGAAAATTATAATTAGCACATGTGTGGAAAAACCATAAATGTACTTAATTAAGTTCTTTAACTATTAATTATGGGCCAATTGCATTAGGCCCTTTCATTTCTTAGAACCATTGCTAATTTACTTTTCAATTCATTTGCATATCATATTAGCTGATATGTATTTAGTTAATTACTTTAAGGTAACCTAAGTAAGGGTGAATTGATTGATTTAATTTAATTCTTACTTAATTGATCCATAAAATGAACTGCCTCTCATCAAATCAACTTACAAACATAGGATGGGATTAGGATTAGCAAACTTCCTCTCACATTCCTTAAATCAAATTAAAAAAAACATTAAAAAACTTTGGTTTGCTTTAAATGATTTTATTTCATATGATTGTCCTTAGAAATTAATTTGATTGAATGAAATCATGTGTTTATGTTTATTTATTCCTCTCCAATCATATTAAATATTTGATGTCATTTGATTAAAGCATTCATCTTTTACAAAATTAATTAAATCAAATGGTTTCCTTATGTCAAGCTTGCATGTGTTGATTTAATTAAATATATGCATGTCTATTATCACTATTAAATCCAAATGTATTTTCCAAAGCTTATAAATGAATGATTACGTATGCTATGGATGTTAGTTATAAATACATAGGAGGTATTATCACTATTAAATCCAAGTGAGTAACGATACCATTGTTAACTAGGGTTTAAGATACAAGATCTACTTAGAGATACTTAAAGCCTCATAATCCTGGAGTTGTCTAGACTAATATACCACTTTCCTTAAATACAAGCATATGTACAAAAGAAATAAATGGAAAATAAAGAATGCAAAAGTTTTACTTTGGTTTATTTATGCAATTTATATATGTAAGTGTAGGTGTCCTTCTTAAGTCATAGCATAGGAATGAATATGAAATGGAATTAGGCAAGTATTGTGTTCTTTTCAAATGAACTATATACTTTGCCAAATCCTATTCAAAACTATACTAAAAGAGAGGAGAAGGAAAACTACACTAAACATCTTATATTTTACTCACATGCAAGCTTACAAGTAAGATATAAGTAACACACTTTCAGTTTTGATAATTGATTCATATATTTTGAAAATAATTTGGATTTAATAATGATAATAGCCACTCATATTCTTACATTAGCTAAAAAACAATTTGACATAAAGGAAACATTTTCATTTTAAATTTGATTTAAAAGCATGAATGTATGAAATCAAAATTTACACACATTTGTTAGGAAAGAACTAAAGTAATGAAAGCATGTAAGCATATTCACCTTAATTAATTCCTAAAGATAATCTTATGAAATAAGAAAGCTTAAAGCAAATCAAAGTTTATTTAATGTGATTTTTGTTTGATTTAATTTGGAAAATGTGAGGTGAGTTTGTTGTTCCTAACCTATTCCCACATGTGTTTGATATTTGTGTTCAAATTTTAGGTGATTAGAATCATTTTATATTTTGATTAGGTTAAAGTATGAATTAAGCATGTTAATTACCCACTACACCACCATAGCATAGTTAATCAAATAATCATGAGCCAATGAGATGACATAAAACCACACAAAGAATTTAAATCGATAATGCACCTAGGAAGAAAAGGGCCTAATGTAATTTGGCTCATTATTAATGATTAATTAAGCTAAGGGATTTAACTTAAGTAATTTCAAAACACCCCACATATGAGTTGAATTTTGATTTTCTTAATTGTACTTAGGCTCTTGAACACCTAAGCATCTACCTAAGAATAATTAATTAAGTTATGGAAATTTTTAGAATTTTATGAAATTAATTATAGGGATAATTAGTGAATTAATATTTAATTAAGTTAAGATTAAGAAATAAAGGGGGTTTAAATAATTTCTTAAGGGGAGTATCCCAAAATTATTCCCAAAACCTCGCATTCACTTAATCAAAACTTAAATCGAGTTAAATCACTAATTATACCCATAATTAAGTATAATTACATTAAGGGAGTGATTAAGGAATAAACTAGCAATTCTCCTAATTAAGCCACCAATAAATCCCAAGAAAATTAGGAGAGGTAGAAGTCATCCCTCTAATTACACCCAAGAAGTTTGAGATTAATCAATAGATTAATTAGAGACTAATTAGCAAATTAATATTCCCAATAAAAACCCAAATTTAGAGAAAAGAACTATTCAAAATCAATCAAAATCAATTTTAGAATATTCTATATTTAATTATCTTTTTAATGCAATTTATTTCATATTTTTTAATTTTTCTATGTTGAGATATAAATTTTAACACTACCATTGCCGGTCCCAAGTCCGGATGCAAAAAGTGGAGGGTTGCGTTAGGTAGTGTTTTCATAATTATGACATGAATCCTTTAAATCATTGTGTTAATGCTAGGCGTCCCTTTGGAAGCGGTTTGTGAATAATGAAAAAATGTGCTAGAGCAGATTCGGTGCGTGTTAAATAAGCAAGGGTTCCCACATTTATGGACGGATGCGGGCAAAGAAGTTAGTCCATGAAACTAGAATTAGGTTAGGATCTTGGAATATAGGTACTCTTGGGTAAATTAATGGAATTAATAGATATTATGGTTCATAGAAAGATAAATATTTTATGTGTTCAAGAAACTAAATGGGTTGGGGAGAAGGCTAAGGAGATTGATAGTTTAGGTTTTAAACTTTGGTATTCGGTAAAAGTCGAACTAGAAATGGTGTAGGTGTGATTATAGATAAAAGTTTGAAGGATAATGTTATAAGTATTAATAGATGTGGAGATAGAATTATAGCTTTAAAGATTGTTGATACTAAGATTATCAATGTTATAAGTGTTTATGCTCCTCAAGTAGGTTTGGAGGTAAGTTCAAAAGAAAAATTTTGGAATGAATTAGAAGGATTAATACAAAAGATACCTCTTGAAGAAAGAAAAGTATTTATTGGGGAGATTTAAATGGACATGTTGGTAGAGTGGTAGAAGATTTTAAAAGTATTCATGGTGGTTATGGATTTGGAGTGACTAATGAAGAAGGTAGGACTATATTAGATTTTGCCTTAGCTTATGATTTTGTAGTTGCTAATACTTTATTTAAGAAAAGAGATGAACATATTATTACTTATAAAAATGGATCTAGTAAAACACAGATTGATTATTTTTTGATAAGAAAAATAGATCGTTTAGATTGTAAAGATTGTAAGGTCATTCCAAGTGAAATTTTAAGTACCCAACATCGACTATTAGTTTTAGATTTTAAGATGAAAGGTTGTAAGAGAAAAAATAAACTTAATTATTGTCCTAGGATTAGATGGGGACACTTAAAAAATACAAATAAAAATATTTTTAAGAGCAAGCTACAAGAAATTAAAGTTTGGGATGTTCATAAGGAAGCTAACGTTATGTGGGAAAAAGTATCAAGTGCTATTAAACAAGTTGCTAAAAATGTGCTTGGCGAATCAAAAGGAAAAGCTTCTTTTAATAAGAATAGTTGGTGGTGGAGTCAGAGTGTGCAAGAAAAGATAAGAAATAAGAAGCATTGTTATAAAACTTGGTTTAGATGTAAAAACTCGGAGAATTGGGAAAGATATAAAATGGCCTGTAGAGATTCTAAGAAAGCAATATATGATGCAAAAAATTTAGCTTTTAGTGATTTATACAATAGATTAGATACCAAAGAAGGTGAAAGATGTATGTATAAGCTAGCCAAAGAGATAGGAGAAGTAAAGACATAGTTCAAGTGAGGTGTATTAAGGATGAAAATAATAAAGTGCTTTTCTTAGAAAAGATATTGAAAATAGGTGGATGAGGTATTTTAATAAACTTTTCAATGAAGGATCTGAAAGTACGATTGATTTTAGCAACCTTAATACCTAAACAAAATAGAGAATTTCATTTTATCATCGTATTAGTAAATGCGAAGTTAGTGAAGCTTTAAAGAAAATGAAATGTGGAAAAGCGATAGGACGGATAATATTCCAATCGAAGTGTGGAAATGTTTAGGAGATCAAGGAATTTCTTGGCTTACAAATCTTTTAATGTTATTTTAAAGACTAAAAGATGCGGATGAGTGGAGAAAGAGTTTGTTGGTTCCTATATTTAAGAATAAAGGTGATGCACAAGATTGTGCAAATTAGAGGAATTAAGTTAATGTGCCATACATTAAAATTATGGGAGAGAGTAATTGAGCATAGATTACGATGTGATCTGAAGTTTCTCACAATGTCAGTTTGGTTTCATGCCGTAGATCTACTATGGATGCTATACATTTGTTAAGAGGTTTGATGGAGAAGCATAGAGAAAATAAAAGGATCTACATATGATATTTATTGATTTAGAAAGCTATGATAAAGTCTCAAGAGATGTTCTTTGGAGAGTTCTAGAACAGAAAGAAGTTAATATTGGTTATATTCAAGTCATTAAGGATATGTATACTAGAGCAGTCACTTGTGTCCAAACACAAGGAGGATTGACAAACTATTTTCCTATTTCAGTTGGATTACATCAAGGATCAACATTAAGCCCTTATCTTTTTACTTTAGTTATGGATGTTCTTACAGGCATTTACAAGAAGATGTATGCTTTTGATGACATTCTTCTTGTTGATAAGACTAGAGAGGGAGTCCAATGAAACTTGAATTATGGAGGTCAACTTTAGAGTCTAAAGGTTTTCGTTTAGCAGATCTAAAAGCGAATATATGGAGTGTAATTTTAGTTGTAGAAATTTTAGTGGTAGTGTTGTGACTTTAGGCGATCAAGTCATTAATAAGAGTGAGAGATATTTAGGCTCTATTGTTCAAAATGATGGTGAAATAGATGGAGATATTATTAGTAGAATTCAAGTTGGATGGTTGAAGTGGAGGAATGCATCGGCTATTATGTGATGATAAAAGTTCCACTTAAACTTAAGGGAAAATTTTATAAGATGGTGGTAAGACCGCAATGACTTATGGTGCGAATGTTGGCCAATAAAGAGAAACATAAGAGTAAGTTAAGTGTTGAGATGAGGATGCTCGTGGATGAGGGCTTTACCCTTAGAGATAGAATGCAAAATGAGTATGTTGGAAAAAGTTGGAGTAGCTCGAGTGATAGATAAGATTAGGGAGAGTCGCCTTAGATGGTTTGGCCACATAAAGCGTCGGCCGTCCGATGACCCGATTAGGAGAGTAGATGCATTAGATTTTCCTTATGTTAAGAAAGGTAGAGGTAGACCTAAAAAGACTTGGTTAAGATGTATAAAAAATGATCTTAGTATACGAATTAAATGAGAATTTGACACATAATAGGACACAATGGGAGGATTCATGTAGACCCACCTAGTGGGATTAAGGCTTGTTGTTGTTGTTGTTGTTGTTGAGATATAAATTTTAGAAGTTTAGGTGATTAATTAGGAATTAAATAATTCACTAATCATATTATTAATCTGTTAGTGCCACGCATGCCACTGATGCGACATGCGCTTTACACGCATCACCGCCAGATTGGACACTTAAAATGTCACATCATAGCACCGCATGGTGGCGACACTACACTCTTTCTCCTCTCATCAAGGATCGGATGGTTGAGACTAAAGCCGTGGATCTAAGGGAGAAAAATAAATATATTACGCATTTTAATCACGTCCATCCAAAACACAGGATGGCCAAAATCCACCCCTATTATCCCCTATGAGCAATGGAGGTCGTCCATGTTCCAGGGTAATTTCCGAGCTTGATTGAGCTCTGATTAAGCTCGGATTGGGATAAAATTTAGCCCACACCATATAAACCTAATGGAAAGCACATTTAACGGCTAAAATTCCATGGGATTAAAATTCCTTTCATGAAGGGCCAACACACATTGAAATTAAGCTCAAAAAAATTACTAACCTCGCCGGAGGTGATCACCATCACTTGATTCCCTTGGAGAAGCTTTAGTGCAGTTGAGATGAAGCTTTGCTAAAAGTTTGAGGGGTTGAGGTTGAGTAACTTCTCCTATGGACCAACTCTTCCTCCAATTGAGCTCGACTTTCATCTAGAATACTCCTCCTCTGCCTTTGGAGCTTGGTAAAGAGTTTGGGTGAGTTTGATTGAGCTCACTAATGGAGCATGCAAAAGGGATTGAACTAATTTTGAGTGTGGAGTAAGTTGGCAATCAAGCTGAGCTCCCCTATTTTTAGCGTATGAAAATTGAGAAGATGAACTTTCAATCACCCTCTAGGAAGCTTAGGATCACTTGTAAATGGATCCTCTAGCTTCCTAACACTCAATCGACAATGGCCCTAGTTGACTGAGAGTGAATTAGGGAGAGTATATCTCCCCCTTTGGCAATCAGACGACCGAGCAAAGAGAAGCCATTTTTAATCAATTTCCTTGATTCAAACGGTTTGTAGGTTGTTTAAGATGTCCTTGAATTTGGTTTTGGCTAGTGGAATGGTGAAGTGGCCATGTGCTTCAATTGGTTTGGAAGAGGTTTTCCATGTGTCCATTTCCACGCACATGGTTAGTTTGGCCATTGGGTTGGGTGCACCACCCTCCCTAGTATTCACTTGATCCACTAGGAGAGTACCAAGTGGGTATGGAGAGGAATTGACCAATTTCCAAGTTTTTTTTGCCAAATTTTACCCTATGGCCTAGTGATAAAATGGTCATTTGGATGATTTTTTTGGGTATGTTTGGTATGTTGAGAAAATAGGTTTGGCCAAGTTTCATTGGATTTGGAGTTCATTTGGTATGGTTTGGCTCATATTGACCCATTTAGGTCAATGGGTCAATGGGTCAATTAAGTGGTCAAATTGGGTCAAACCAAAGGTTGGGTCAAGTTCATATGACCATTTGAAATGTTTTGGTTTCTTTAATTTGATTCAATTTCATTTGAATTTTGGTTCATATGACTTCATTTTGTTAAATAGGTCAAGTTGACCAATTTGACCCATATAACCTATTTGAGCTAGGTCGTGGGTAGGTTTAGGTTTGGTTAGTCATATGAAGTGGATTGGTATCTTTATTTTCAATCAATTTTGGTTAAGTTTGAATTTGGCTCAATATGACCCTTTAGTCAAGTTGAGTTAAAGGTCAATTGGGCTAGGTTAAGTCTAGTTGGCCAATTGAGGCTTTGGTCAAGTTCAACAAGTGATTTGGAATGAGCTTGACCCATTGGTTTCAATCAATTTGGCTTAGATCAAGTTTTGACACATTTTGACTTTTTTTGGTCAAGTTGGATCAACTTGGGTTAAGTGGCCAATTGGGCTAGGTTAGGCTGAAAAGTTGACTTGGTCAAGTTCAAACATTGGTCATGAATGAACTTAGATCAATGGTTTCAATCAATTTTGCTTATGGTGGATTTTGGCTTTGTTAGGTTTCATTTTAATTAGGGTGTTGGTTAACCCTTAAGTTTGAATTGGTTTGACCCAATTTAATTGATTGATCATCCCATGATGATTGTTGATCATGATGAGAGGCATTGATGGGCTTAGTTCAATGCAATTTGTTAGGATTAGAATTTGGTTGATAAGGGCACCATAGGTCACTTTGGGTGAAGTGAGCCTAAGTAGGTCAAATGGCTTGGTCAAAGCTTGATTTGAGTTTGATTGAACATGAGATGGATTTTGGTTGAAATGTAAATCCATTTGCAAGTGGTTTAAATTCAAATGAGTTTTAATTCATTTGACAATTTCAAGTTCAAAGGTGAACATGAGATGGATTTTGGCTTGGTTTTTTGAAGTTTTGGTTAAGTGATTGAGTTTGCATTTATATTTTGATCCATGATTGAAAGATTGATTGAATCATGAAGGAAAATCAAGAGTTTGGCTTGATTTGAAGTTGATTTGGTTAAGTCCAAGAATTTGACTTGAGCAGCTTAGGTTAGATTGAATTTGAACTTGAATTTTGGATTTAGTTTGATTGATTTGAATTTATTTTCATTTATATATGTGAATATAAATGAGAATGTAAATGGGTCATGAGAAAATTTCATGAGTTTGAAGTGATTTGAGCATGAACTAAAAGTCCTTAAGAGAAAATCAAGGTGACTTAGCAAAATTTGTGAATTGATCTTGAATTTTGGATTTAGTTTTGATTGATTTGAATTTATACTTCATTTATATATGTGGATATAAATGAGAATATAAATGAGTTGTGAGCAAATTTTAAGAATTTGAATTGATTTGAAGATGATTTTTGTGCAAAGTCCATTAGAGAGGATTAAGGACTTAAGAAGGATTTTAAATTAGGAATTTGAATTTTGGATTTAGTTTTGGCTGTTTGACTTTGTATTTCATTTATATATGTGAATATAAATTAGAATATAAATGGGTTATGAGAAAATTTCATGAGTTTGAAGTGATTTGAACATAATCTAGGCTAAGTCACTAAGAGAGAAATTAAGGACTTCAGAAAGAATTATGAATTGAACATGAATTTTCAATTTAGTTTGATTGATTTGAGTTTATATTTCATTTATATATATTAATATAAATGAGAATATAAATGAGTCATGAAGAAATTTTATGAGTTTGAAGTGATTTGAAGATGATTTTTAGGCTAAGTCTTTAAGAGAGGATTAAGGACTTAAGAAGGATTTTGAATTAGGAATTTGAATTTTGGATTTGATTTAATTGATTTTAATTTATATTTCATTTATAAATGTGAATGTAAATGAGAATATAAATGAGTTATGAGAAAATTTCATGAATTTGAATTGATTTGAAGATGATTTTTAGGCTAAGTCCTTAAGATATGGTTAAGGACTTAGAAAATATTTGGAATTTGGAATTTCAATCATGTGTTTCAATCATGTGTTTCAATCACGGATTTCAATCACATGTTTCAATCATGGACTTCAATCATGAGTTTCAATCATGGATTTCAATCATGGGTTTCAATCCTATGGCATTGATTTGAGTTTGAAGAAAATCAATTAAAAAAATTGATTTATATTTCAAATTGATTTGATTTGGAGTTTGACTTTGAAGGGAGGAAGTAAGTGTGGTCTAAGCTATGGTAGGAAAATTTTCCTAACACCCCTAAGGTATGATCTAATCCTATGGCTAACTCTTCTAAGCCTTTAGGGTTAGGTTGAGTGTCCACCTAATCATTAGATGTGTCTTAGGACTAAGGATCTCTTAAATTTTAAGAGGAGTCCTATGTCTAAGATGGAGGGGTTGAGAACTCATTCGAAAAATGAGGTGAACACTCACACTTAGCAAATTACAAATCTAAAGTCTAGTTGGGACATATCCCAAGCCTTAATGCACAGATTAAGTCACTACTTCTAGCTTTATGTTAGGGTGGTGTATGGTTTGATGTATGCTTGTCTTGTGATGTATTATTGTAGACTGGATATTATGTTGTATATGCGTAGTCTGGATGTTAGGTCTATATTAGCCTAATCATGCTTTCTGCAGGTGTTTGTGCTTAAGGGGCCACTGTAATAAAATATAAATGTTTTTTGTTGTGCGGGTTGGTTATGCCCCTAATAATAATCCAAGTCAGGATATGTGGGCTTGGTTACCCATGTGTGGTGCTAAGTCCAAATTGTTCATATAACTACTTAGGTTGTATGGTGTGTTTAGCTGACATATGTTTTACAGGTGTAGCTAGATTTACTTTCCTTCTTTTGATGTAATTTTGTATTAGGATTAGGTTAAGTGTTATGGGGAATTAAGATGAGAATTGATTATAAGAACAAGTCTTATGTATCATGTGATGCCTTTGGGGCAAGCACTTTTAAATCAAGCTAAAAGGAAGAAAGAAATGGAGCAAATCAAATGAAGAAATGAAAGATGAAGAGATGAAGAATGAAGAATGAAGACCCCCATAACATTCATTATTTTTAATTGTAATTATTCTCTTGTAATTTAGGTTGTATAAGGGTAGACCTCAGCTACCCACATTTCTTTTTGGGTTGTATGCTGGCGATACAGCGACTTTATTATTCTTTTGCGATAGCTTTATAAAATTATTTGATGTTTTATTTAGCTTATGCATTAGAAAAAGCATGCCTTTCCATAGTTTGTTTATGATTGGTGATTGTTGTACGGTCTGGATGCGATTAGGCTCCTAGGATAAAAATTAATTTTTCTGCCCAAACTAACAACTCATAATTAAACCTCTAAAAAAACTCATAACCTCATATAAAAACTTAGGCATTAAATCAAGATAAAAAATATTTAGTAATCCCTTAGCTAGATATTGTATATTTAATATCATGCATAATCATCTTATTTCACTCTTGTTAAGGGAGGGCTTCCATTTTTGCCAGATAGTAAGGGCTTAACCTTTGAGAGCCTATGATGGAAGAACACCTCTTTCCCTTTTGATTTGGCCCATAACCAACTTCTCGTACATTTAGGCATACAAAATCCTATAGCCTATGTCAAAATAAAGAGTCTAAATTAAATAAAATTTGACATAAATTTGTATTAGATTAATTCATTATTCATACCCCTCATGCTTTAGTGTCTTAAGGAGTGGGTTTAAGGACTGAGTTTCTTTTTTAAATAATAACCTAGCCATCTGCAAAAGCATATGACTTTCCTACATGGATTTAAAGCGTAGGAGGAGTTAGCTGGTTCCACTCCAAGTGGTAATAAGTCTAGAAGTCTGGTGGTTTACTCTCTCTTATGGAGGTAAACTATATGCCCAATTTCACCTAAAATTTAGGTCATGCTTTGGCCCTCGGCAAAGCTCCCTAGATTTAGGATCTAAGGTTGCTATTTTCTGCAAGCTACAAGCATAATCCACCTCTCAGGCATTTCCACAATCTTGTGTTGATGGATTATAAGCCCTAAAAAATTAATAATATTTCAACTCAAATAAATAAATCTCATCAATTTCAAATATATAAAGCCCAACCATATGATCTGAGTGCTCACTAGGCTTCCAGTATCATGAGCACTCACTACTCATATCCTTTGGTTTTCATAATAACTCTTCCCTTTTTTTATATATTCCACTTGATTTTCTAAAACACAACCAATTTATTGATAGTTCTATCTTTGAATTCTTCAGAGAAATTAATCTCCTACTTTAATCAAGAGTATTCTTAAGGGATTCACTTTCCGTAAGAAGTAATTAACTATGGGGCATTGTGGTGAAAAATATTTCTGCCTTCATCTATACTTTTGAAGAGAATAAATGAAAATAGAAATATGCACCTTTTTGGGACACCACATAGATCCACAGATGTTCTTATTAAGGTGATCAGGTACAACATTGAGGAGAGGTGTACTATCTCGAGAGATAGAAGTCACGACCCTATAATGGACCTAATCACCTGAAAAAGGACTCCTAAGGATAATGGGTCTACATATGTACCAGAGATTCTTCCCCTACTTTACAAGAAAAAGTAAAGTAAGGTTTATTTTAAATTAGGTTCGTTAAGTTCCCTACAGGGGTAAGCCCTCATAGTTAATTATATCATAAGGGACGAAATCCCTTAGGAATACTCTCAATTAAGGTAAATGATCATTGTCTCCAAAGATTTCAATAGGTAGGACTATCAATCGATTTATCTTATTTTTGGAAGATCAAATGGGATTAATCAAAGAGAGGGAGTTATTATTGAAGCCAAATGGAGTAGCTATACCCACGATGCTTAAAACCTGAGCATCTTAAATTATCCATTGGGCTTGAATTTTTTTGAATTGATTGATTTTTCATTATTATGGAAATGCCTAAGAGGTGAGGATTTATGCTTATGGCTCATGAAAGGGATAAACAACCTCATAACCTAAATCTATGGAGCTTTTAAGTTTAGAATGACTTTTAAGGCAAAATGGTATTTGGTTTCCACAAGAGAGGACAGATTCATGTAGGCAAGTCAATGCTTTATGCAAGATATCTAGGTTGTTATTTATTTAGAAAGAGATTAAGTCCTTAAACTCACTCCGTAAAGAGACAAGATCATGTAAGGGTATCCTTCAAATGACCTTAATCTAATGCAATTCAAATTTCATTTTTATTTTCATTTTAGGATAATTATTTTGACTTGGGCTAATAGGATTCATATGCCTAATTCATGAGAAATGAGATTATTGGCCAAAATCAGCGAGAAGGGAGGAGGGGTGTTTCCACCATGGCTCTCAATAGTCAAGCCAAGTTTCTCTAGCAAAGGTGGAAGCCCTCCAATCAAGAGTGAAAATAATATGCATTTATGCATGATGCTATAAAGAAGTACTCATCTAGCTAAGAATTTGCTAATTCTTTTATCTTGATTTTAAACTAAGCTTTAAGTGAGGTTATGAGTTCTTTATTTTAGTTTTGAGTTATTAGATTTGGTAAAAGATTTATTATTCCCTAAGAGCCTAATCCACATCCAAGGCATACATAAAGGAAGAAATGGAAAAAAAATGATGCCACTTAATGCACAAGCTAAACAAATAATCAATGACTTTATAAAGCTAATCACAAAAGAAAAAGAGGCCAAGTGTGGTGACCACCGCATAAACCAAAACAAATTGGGTAGCTGTCTACAACAACCCATATAATAAATTAATTAAATATAATTAAGAAAGAAATACATTATTATTGGGGTCTTCAAGCTTCATTTCTTCATTCTTCTTCTCTTCTTTCTTCTTCTTTTCTTCTTTCTCCTTTGGTTCCTTCATTTGGATGGTTGGAAGGTGGATGCTCCAAAGGCTTCACATGGTGCATAAGATAGGATCTTATGACCAATGCTCATCCAAATCCTTATAACAATTATTCTAAAACCATAATTACAAATTTTACATGAAAAGGAAAAGTAAATCTAGCTAACACCTGCAAAACAAAAGTTAGCTAAACAAATCACCAAATCCTGAGCATGTATATTAGACTTATCACCCCACACATGGGTGAAAAGTCCACTTAGCCTATTGTATTATGCTTAGGGGTATAAGCACTGCAAAAGCATTTATATTTTATTTATATTACTTTAAGCACAATCCCCTGAAGATAGTTAGACTAAGATTGCCTACCATTCATTCGTGCATACATCTAACATCCAAACTAAAACATATATCACAAAATAAAAAAAGCATCAAACCATGCACCACCCTAACCTAAAGCTAGAACTGGTGACTTAGCCTAATGTGTGTGCTTTGGAGGTTTGTTTGGTATGCTTAGCAATGGTTTTAAGTTAGAATTTTGTAAGTGTGAAGTATGTTCAACTTAGAGGTGGGTTTCATTTAAGTGGTTTAATTATTTTGGATTAATTTTATTTTATGTTTTTATTAGGTTCAAGAGAATCCTACAATTAATTAAGTTATAAAAGTGGGAAAAGAGAAGAGAACCTCTCTTTCCTTCCCCTAAGTAATTTCTAAAGTGGATTCATATTTTAGTTTTATTTAGTGAATGTTTTGATTAAGTATTTTAATTAATCCTAAGTTTATATGAACTCTAAATAAACCTATTCAAAAAAAAGGCATTTTAATATTAAATAAAATGAACTAAATTCACAAAATATATATCACTTCATTTCTTTCCCAACATGTATAGCATGCATATGAATGAGTCTTAAGCATATCTATACACGCAAATGAGAATGTTTAGCACACTTTATGATGCATGCTAAGCAATTCATTTAAGAAAATTTAAAAATTTATGATGTATGATTTTCATTTAGTAGAAAAGGGATTTCTTATCCAATTTTCACATGCACACATGAATGTAAGAAAGGCATAAGTGAGTGCAGTGCCATTGTTAACCAGAGGTATAAGGTATAAGACCTACTTAGGGCTACTTAAAGCTTCGTAACCTCAGGGTTGTCTAGACTAATATATCACTTTTCTTAAATACAAACATGTTTACAAAAGAAATGAATGGAAAAGAAATAATGCAAAAATTTATCTTAGTTGATTTATTTTTTTTTATGCAATTTATATGTGAAAGCATATGCATCCTTCTTAAGTAATAGTATAAGAATGAATAGGATGCTGAATTAGGCAAGTGTTAGGTTCTTTTCAAATGAATCATGCACCTTGCCAAATCCTATTAAAATCATACTAAAAGAGAAGGAGAACCTACACTAAGAACATCCTTATATTTTATTCACATGTGAACTTATAATTAAGATAAAAGTAACACAATTTTAGTTTTGATAATTGATTCATATGTTTTAAAAATAATTTGAATTTAATAGTGATAATAGCCGCTCATATTCTTAATTTAGCCAACACATGAAATTTTGACATAAAAGAAACATTTTCATTTTAAATTTCAATTTTGAAAAGTATGGATGCATGAAACCACATGGCACGCATATTTAGCATGCTGAGAAAGAGCCAAAGTAATGAAAACATGTAAACACATTCACTTTAATTAAATCCTAAAGACAATCTTATGAAATAAGAAAGCTGACATTCCAAAGGGATTAAATTAGATCTAAGCGTGTGTTTGATCTCGGCCATCCATCCAAAACATGCGGATGGATGGCTAGAGATTCACCCCTACCAAGCTCTATGAACCATGGAGGCCGCCCATGTTCTAGAGCAAGATCCGAGCTCGATTGAGCTCGGATTAGGCTAAAATCTTGCACACACCATCATCAAGCAATGTAGATCACATCCAACAGTTGAAACTTCATTCCATTAAACTTTCTTTCAAAAAGGACCAACACCCAGAGAGTTTAGTGATCAAAGAATTCCTAACCTCGCTGGAGGTGATCACCGGTGCTTGATTCCCTTAGAGGAGCTTCGTCTGGTTGAGATGAAGCTATGGTGAAAGTATTAGCTTCTGATGTTGAGTAGATTGCTCTATGGACCAACCCCTCCTTAGCTCCCTTGCAGCTTTGATGGAATTAGACCTTCCCTTGCCTTTGGAACTTTAGAGAGAGCTTAGGCAAGTTTGACTTGGCCCTCTCATGGAGTGTGCAAAAAGAATTGAATTGATTTGGAGTGTGGATAAAGTATTCCAATCTATGGAGCTCCCTTATTTTTGAAGGATGAAAATTGAGAATGGCAATTTCCAATCCCTTCTAGGAAGCTTAGGAACACTCAAGAACGCTTCTTATGACTCTCTAACACTAAATCGATAGTAAGCACATGAGAATTGAAGTGAATTAGGGGGGGGGTATATCTCCCCCTATGGAAATCGGATAGCCAAAGAATTATTTGCCATTTTAATCTAATTTCCAAGAGTGAAAGGGCTGTTTGAGCTGTTAGAAGTTTGCACATGGTCGGTTTGGGCTAAGGAGTGGAGTTGTAACCTCCTATGTGCTTCAAATTGAGTGGAGGGAGGTTTTCCATTTGGCCAATTTGAAACATGTGCTCGATTTTGTCCTTGGGTCAATTTGGGCTAACCCAAACCCATTGGGTTGGGTGCACCACACTCCATAGGGTCTACTTAACCTATTAAGAAGGTATCAAGTAGATATGAAGAGGGTTTGACCAAATTCCCCATGGATTTGACCAAAATTTATTCTATGGCCTAGCAGTTGAATGGTCATTTGGCTAATTTTTGAATTTGAATAGGTTGGGTATGTTGAGAAAATAGGTTTGGCCAAGTTTCATTGGATTTGGAGTTCATTTGGTATGGTTTGGCTCATGTTGACCCATTTAGGTCAAAATGGGTCAACTTAGTCAAGTTGACCAATTGATCAAATTGGGTCAAACCAAGGGTTGGGTCAAGTTTATATGATCATTTGAAATGTTTTTGTGGCTTTGGTTTTATTCAATTTGGTTTAGCTTTGTGTTTGGCTCATATGACTTCATTTAGGTCAAATGGGTCAAGTTAACCAATTTGACCATTTTTAGCTAGCCATGGGTAGGTTTAGGTTTGGTTAGTCATATGAAGTATATTGGTATCTTTGTTTCCAATCAATTTTGGTTAAGTTTGAATTTGGCTCAACATGACCCTTTAGGTTAAGTTGGGTTCAAGGTCAATTGGGCTAGGTTAGGTCTAGTTGGCCAATTGAGGCTTTGGTCAAGTTCAACAAGTGATTTGGAATGAACTTGACCTAATGGTTTGAATCAATTTGGCTTAGATCAAGTTTTGACACATTTTGACTTTTTAGGTCAAGTTGGGTCAACTTGGGTCAAGTGACCAATTGGGCTAGGTTAGGCTCAAATGTTGACTTGGTCAAGTTCAAACATAGTTCAAAAATGAACTTAGATCAAAGGTTTCAATCAATTTGGCCTATGGTGGATTTTGGCTATGTTGGGTATCATTTTGGCTAAGTGTTGATTTGGTCAACCCTTAGGTTTGACTTGGTTTGACCCAATTTGATTGATTGATCATCCCATGATGATTGTTGATCATGATGAGAGCATAGGTGAGTTTGATTCAATCCAATTTGGTTATGATTAGAACTTGGCTCATAAGGGTACTTTAGGTCACTTTGGGTCAAGTGAGCCTAAGTGGGTCAAATGGCTTGGTCAAGCTTGATTTGAGTTTGATTGAACTTGCATATGGACTTATGATTAAATATAAATCCATTTGCAAGTGGTTTGAAGTCAAGTGGGTTTTGTTTCATTTGACAATTTCATATTCAAAGGAAGAACATGAATGGATTTGGGGTTTGATTTTTTAATTGAGTTTTGATTAAGTGATTGAAGTTTGTATTTATATTTGGATTCATGATTGTAGGCTTGATTGAATCATGAAGAAAAATTAAGAGTTTGGCTTGATTTGAAATTGATTTGGCTAAGTTCAAGATTTTAACTTTAAAGGCTTAGGTTGGATTTTAAATGGATTTGAGTTTGATCTTTGGAATTGGTTTTGATAGTTTCAATTTATATATCATTTATATATGTGAATATAAATGAGAATATAAATGGGTTATGAGAAAATTTGATGAATTTGAAGTGATTTGATCATGATCTAGGCTTAGTCCTTAAGTGAAGATTAATGGACTAAGAAAAAAATTAAAATTTTTTAATTTGAATTTTTGAATTTGATTTGATTGATTTATATTTATATTTCATTTATATATGTGAATATAAATGAGAATATAAATATGAGAAAATCTTATGAGTTTGAATTGGTTTGAATTTGATTTAGGCTAAGTCCAAGAAGGAAAATTTAAAGGACTTCGGAAATTTCATGAATCGATTTTGAATTTGGAGTTTAGTTTGATTAGTTTGAATTTATATTTCATTTATATATATGATTATAAATGAGGATATAAATGAATTATGAGAGAATCTCATGAGTTTGAATTGGTTTGATCATGATTTTGGATAAGTCCTTAAGAGAATATTAGGGACTTAAGAAAAATTTGGACTTACGAATTTCATGGGTTTCAATCATGGATTTCAATTATGGATTTCAATCACATGGAGTTGATTTGAGTTTGGAGAAAATCAAATAAGATTGATTTGTTGTTTGACTTGAAGGAAGGAAGGTGAGGAACGGTTCAATCTAAGGGTAGGAAAATTTTCCTAACCAAGGAATGACCTATTCCTATGGCTAACTCTTCTAAGTCTCTAGGCTAGGTTAAGTGTCCACCTAATCACTAGATGTCTTAAGATTAAGAACTCTTAAAGTCTAAGAGAAGTCCAATGTCTAAGATGGAGGGGTTAAGAGCTCATTTGAAAAATGAGGTCAACAAAGTGCCTATAGGTATGGTGTGACCGAAACACCGTGCATGTTGGCCAAAGATCAATAATCAAAGATTACAAGCACTAATAGAAATAATCTACTATTAACCCAAGGTGTAGAAAGAATCTAGAGCTTAGTGCAATGTGGCTCTACTTTTGTCAAGGATGTAAGAGAGGGAAGGAATCCGCTGGGATAGAGTATGTGAACCTTCCACTAGGGAAGCAGGTTCAAGTCATTCATATGGGAATGAGAGGTTTGATTTGATTTAATACTTACTGAGGAGAAATTTTCACTAGGGAAAAGGGTTGAATTTGTTTCAATTTTGTTAGGTTTGAATCTTGAGATGAGCCCCATTGGTTTGCAATGGACTGCATTGAGTAGGAGCCATGGAGGCCAATACCTAACTCAGATTTACCAATCCAAAGGGATAGTATGCTAAACATGTAGTAGGACTAGCCAACCAAAGGAATGTCTTTGGGTATGCAGCAGCTGTACTAGAAAGAAAGCATAGTAGACTTACATCCTCCAAAGTAGAGATCAGTTGCTGGGGTGATCTATTGGCAAGATAATAGATTGAACCCAACTTAGGGGTGACTATTGAGTGAGTGCTACTGGGGGACTTTGATCGACTCAAAGATAGTCAAGATTAATTTCATTTTTTTAGATTTATTTATTTTTATGGATTCCTCTGGTTTGTGATGGGTCAAACTGAGAAGAAGCTTATATCATCATAGTTCTATCCCAGATTTACTAAACTAAAGGGAGTAGCTTTCTGGCCGATGGGAGAACTATCCGACCAAAGGAGTGCCTTTCGGTTTGTAATAATCAATTCAAAGGAAGAAAGCTCGGGGACTCACATCTTGCACTAGAAGAGACCATTGGGGTGATCGATTGCTTTGGGCAACATATCAAACCAGGCGCGTCATTCGATAATCATGCTAGAAAGAATGTGGCATAGTCTTACATATTCCAAAGCTGAATGACTATCGGGGTAACCTGCTTGTAACAAAATAGATTGAACCCGACCTATGGGAGACTATGGAGTGAGTACCGACCCAGAGATTTATCTCAACACAAGTAGTTAGGCAATTCATATAGGGAGTTCTGCTGACACTGCCCTAAAGATAGGATGCATGCTTGGGAAGAGGGGCCCTTTAGAGGCTTGAATTCTTAATCCAAAAGAGAATTAATTTTGTTAATTTTGTTTATTTAGTTTATTTATCATGCAGCCTATTAGTTTGTGAGAGATCAAACTGAGAAGGAGCTTATATCAGCCTAGACCTATCTCAGATATACTGAACCAAGGGAGAATCTGTGCATCCATTGAATAAATTCTCCAACCATAGGGGTGGCTACTAGGAAAGGGAGACTGTCCAATCCAAAAGTAACTCGGGTAGTGTCTAAATGGGGTCACACAAGACATGATCCAAATAGAGTGCCCGTAGGGGATCAAGCTGCTTGAGGCTTAATCCAAAACCCTAGAGAAGATGACATGGCTAATCATATATCTATTAGGTATTCGGTGTCTAACTCAAGGAGAAAGCACAGGAATTCACATCTGCCAAGAGTGGCGTATCCACCGAGTGAGTCACTATCATCATAGCGACACCAACCAACCTAAGGTGCCCATCGGTTTGTCAATGAAGGAAGAAAGCTGGGACTCACATCCTTCTAATTGTTGGGATAGTTTGTCTTTGGCTCAATAGGTGTTATTCAACTTAGGGAAGCTACTGAGTAAATGCCACTAGTGGACTTATATCAACTCAAATGTAGTTAAGAGGAAAGGAGCCTTTAGGGGACTTATCCTAAACCTCAAATATACTTAACCTAGCTAGATCATGATGATTAATTCAAGAAGAAAGTTTGGCGACTCACATCTTCTTAAATAAAATCAACACGAGGTAGCTTACTGGCTGGGCAATGAAGACTATCATACTAACAAGGTGTTTGTTGGTTTGTAATGATCAAGCTAAGAAGAAATCTTGGGGACTCACATCATCCAAATAAGTGACCGCTGGGGTGACATACTAGCAAGGTAGCATGTAGACTGATCTAATGTGCCACACAGGCTTGTTCCCACATCAAAATAGCTCAAGACAAAAGATTTGTGCTTATTTTTGTGCTTGTGTTAAAGGGAATAAGACACCTCTTGGGTACTCTTACACCTACCTTAAACACGCTAGGGGTTTTGATAAAATGGTGTCATGGATGGAAAACAGGATTTCCCACTAAGAAAGGATGTCGCTCAGGTTCTCTCACACCTATCTTAGTTGTGCTAATCGAAATAGGATGCTTCTCGAGTTCTCTTACACCTATTCTAATAGTGCTACGAGATTATGTTTGTGTTGTGAAAGAGGGATAGGATGCCATTGGGGACTCTTACACCTATCCTAGATACGTCACAGTGGATTCACAGGATATGCAAACAACGCTTTGAAAGAAAAGAAAATTTTATGAATGGAATCAAATTTTATGCTGAGTTGTGACCTCTCTAAGTGGGATGGCTTCCACCCACTTGGAAAAGTAGTCGGTGGAAACTATGATGAACCAATGCCCCTTGGAAGAAGGAGGATCGATCGGACCTACATTGTCGGTACCCCAACAATCAAATGGCATGAAGCCAATGTAGGGTGTAAAATGTTGGGTGGTTAGTGGAGGACCACACAGTGTACATGACACTAATGACATCTCTTAGCTATATCCATGCATTCTATAATCATCGAAGCCTAAGAGTATCCTACTCTCTTGATCTTCATCTTTATCTTTGGACTGGATTGATGCACTCTGCATAGACTTGAATGTACCTCAGTTACCATGCCACAAGCTTCGTGTTTGTCTAAACAGCGTAACCACATTTGGTTAAAGGACCGTCAGTATAGGGTGTCATCAACGAGAGCGTAAGAGAGAGCTTTCTGTTTCACCTGATCGGCTTGTGACTTTTTTTGAGGTAGTTTACTGGTGTTCAAGTAATCTATGAATGGTTACCTCTAATCTAGCTCTTGGTCTATTTTGGCAACGGTAACCTCCTCTTCAAGAGAAAGTCTCTTGATTAGTTCAACATCAATAAGGGATAGGACTTGTCTAATTTGTACCCTTATTGAAATGGACTCATCTTCTGGAATGCTAATTCTTTGGCAAGTTTGGCTAAAGCATCTGCTACTACGTTCTCTGCTCAGGAAACCTTGTAGACTATGACTTCAAGAATCTAGGCCAACAGCTTCATGGTATACTCATAGTAATGGTGAATCTTGGGTTTGAGAACCTTGTAAGACCCAATCTGATTGATGACCAACTAAGAATCACCAAAGATGTTGATGCTCTTGACACTGATAGTGATGGCTAACTATAGACCAGCAATCAAAGCCTCATACTCAGCTTTGTCAGGGGTTGGAAAGATAGTATGAGAATCTTATCACATCGTGATCTGGAGTTAGGAGAACTATTCCTACCCCCTTTCACGGGAGAATAGATTATGGTGCTTCCCTTTATTGAAAAGAAGCTACACCATCAAAATGTGTCTCCCATCGGTGGTTGCTAGCCTCCCCTAAGTTAATGATTTATTCATCGGAGATTATCACTAAGCGAAGAAGAATCAAGAAGTGGGTGTCTAAAAAAATCTACTATGTCCTTTTACATGGAGATGCGAATGTGATATCAAACTAGAGAATCATGGACCATCATGCCAAACATCTGGATAGCGTTGGTCAAGTCATGAGATACTATAGTGGACTAGTTATAAAGATCAAGTTCACCTTATGAGAATGCATAGTGTCATGCTTTAGAGAGTCAAAGATCAAAAGCTAGTATTTCTCAATGGGTGGATAGTTGACTTCAACGGGAACTAGATGATGGCTGAGATTATAGAGAGTGTTCTCCTTCCCTTCATCATTGGATTAGGACAACAAAGCATCGAGAGAGTCATCCAATGTAGTGGTATAGAGGATGGACGGCCGGATAGGGGTTGCTAGAGCTGGCTTCACCTTATCTTGCTTGATATCTTGAAGGCATGACACTTATCATCCCACTTGAACTTGGCATCTTTTTTGACAAGTGCTGAAATTGGTTTACATCTCCCAGATAAGTTGGAGATAAAGCATCTTAGATATGTCAATCATCCTTGGAAGGATCTAAGTTGAGTTAAACTCTTAGGAGGTAGCATTTCTTAGATAGCTTTGATCTTTTCAAGATCTATTTCTATTCCCCGGTGTAGAACAACAAACCCAAGAAATTTTTGCTAAAGCTATGCACACTTCAAGGGATTCATTTTGAGGTTATATTATCCTAACCGTTCAAAAACTACTTTCAAGTCAAAGAGATGGTTTTCCTTTTCTCTGCTCTTGACTACTAGATCATCAATGTAGCACTCAACCTGATGATGGATGAGTTCATTCAACATCTGAGTCATGGCTCGTTGGTATGTAGCACTAGCATTTTTAAGGCCAAAAAGCATGACCCTATAATAGAAAATTTTGATCAGAGTTCAAAAAGTAGTGTTTCTTTCATCTTCAATGATTTGGTTATAGATGACATCCATGAAGAGAAGATTGCATAAGATGGCGATGTCCACCATTAATTCGGTATAGGAAGGAAACTCATCCTTAGGACATGCCTTGTTTAAGTCCCTAAAATTGACGATATTAATTTGGCCATTCTTCTTCTTAATGATGACTAACCGTAGAATATTTTTCTTCCCGATGAAACCAAAGATCGATTCTTGACTTTGAAATGACTTGTTCAATTTTAATCGCATGCATGAGCTTGCTTAATAGAGGTAGCATTAGGATCTATTGCTAGCTTATGGACTACTACGTCAGGAGATAATCTGGGCATCTCTTCATAACTCCATGCGAAGCAGTCTTTAAACTCAATCAATAGCCTAACTAAGTCATTAGTTTCTTCTTCATTCAGCAATGAACCATTGTATGTCGGGCGTGAGTTTTCTTCTATCTCGAGGTTGATTTCTTTATGCTGGTCAATTATGAAATGAATCTCCTCTTCAAACTCTAGCAGTTACTCTTTGATTTGAAGATCATCTGGATCATCTGAGGTTTCTAAACACACATCCTCATAAGAGTTGATGTTATGTGAAAAGAACCTATCAGGCTCCAAATGATTGGTAACAACTAAGCAGTAATCATCATCATTGACTGGATCCACTGTACCAAATCCTAATCTTGCGCTTGATTGTGCTTCCCTACCTATATTATTTTATAGCTTTTCAAAGTATTCTGACCTGTGTCTAGACCATGTATGAGGAACTAAACCTTTCTATATAAGATTATCAACACAAGGAAAGTAAAAGTCAAATGATAATTTCATTAATTCTTTAAATGTATCCTTATCAAGTTCTACATCAACTTCAGGACTTGAGGATGATGATCCCGAAAAGAATCTCTTCTATTTCATGTCACTAGAAGACTTAGGGACTTCCTTAACTACTAAACCTTGAACTTTCTGAGATGTAAGTTAGGTTAGATCTAAGGTTCCCAATTGCTGCCTAATAGTTTCACATAAACTTGATTCGAATACTTTGCTTTGTCTGGAAGCCTGGTCTTTGTCTCTATCTGGATCGATTATCACCTACAATGGAACCCGCTGAGAGGGGTTGGCTAGTATACTAATCACATTAGACTCATCCTCTGAGCTAGATTCCAAGTCTATATGAATAGTAGGGGTACTCCTATGAACTAGAACATGACCTCTATTGGCTAATGGCAACTAGGGGGTCTTCCACCTCTATTTCTGCCTCTATCTCTGCCTGGTGGAGGTTAAGACATCATACCCACATGTCCATATGTTAGAATGAACTATGGGAGCAATGTAATATGCGAATCTATTTCTTCTTCAATTCCCCTTTCTTGTTCACTTGGACTTTCATTTTTCTTTTCTTTTTCTTTTATCTTTTCTTTTTCTTCATTTTCTCTTTCTTTAATTTTGAATTTGAATTTTGTCCAAGTTCAGAAAGGGTGTTTTGAGAAAGATAGTAGGTCATCTTCATAAATCTCAATCTTTCTAAAATGGCTTTTCATCTCCATTAACATGTTAAATCCCATCTTTTTTAAACTTGATGCATACGATGGGGATGGATGATCTTGATCTGATGTATCCAAGGCCTACCGAGCAAAGAAGAGAACAAAGTATTCAAATCACTGATGTAAAACTTGGCTTCAGTCTTCCAATCACCTATCTCCAAAGGTAACACTTTAGAACCTAAGGCTCGCTCACCTTGTTCATTGAATCCTCTCAACATCATCTAATCTCCTCAGAGTGTGGAGATGTCGATCCTTAAATAGACAAGGGTCTTTAGACTCATAATGTTCACCGATGCATCTGAATCCATGAGAACTCTGGAAAGTCTGAACATGTCCATGTCAACTATGATGTAGAGGGGACGGTTATGCTCCAAGTCCCCCAGAAGATGGTCTTCATCTATGAAGGTGATCCCCTGAGCTTCTTTTGTATAAGGTGCCTCCTCACCTATAGCGATCAACTGAGCTAAGCATATTCAGGATCAAGGAGAGCCTTGATTAGTGATTCCCTCATCTCTTTGGATAAGACAAGGGCATCGTATATGCTTATCTCAGATGGTAACTTTCTTGGATGAGAAAGGACATTATAGTCCACCTTGGGCTGATCCTCCATAAGCATATCCAAGGGTGGAGCATCCTGTGGAGGTCTTCTCGATCCTCTATACCAATGAAATGTTTCCCTCTATCTTGAGGTGCTGCCCTAGGAGGTAGAATCTTGCCACTTCGGAGGTTAACTTGGTGATCTCTTGTGGTAGGGTATTGGAATGTTCTACCTGCACATCAGGCTCACCTACAGCTTCTCCTATGAGACCCTTAGAATCGAATGATTCCATGTCTATCTCAAGAGGTGAACCTGTAGTATTCAGAGTAGGAAAGTCCAACTCCAAAGTAGAAAGAGGAAGATCAAAATTGTTATAGTTATTTTGACCAGAAGAGTTATCATTAGGAATAGAAGAAGACAACCCATCATAAGTGACACAGATGTAATTCAAACTAGCTATGTTATTCAATTTCTTGGATTTTTTTGGAGGTACAAAGTAGAAATCAAGTAAAGTGAGTGGGTTAAGGGATTTGATGCCCTTATCCACTGATACAAGAGTTCTACTAGTAGAAGATGAAGAGCTAGTTGAAGTGGAAGAAGTCACTTGTGTGAAAGCTGCAATAGTAAACTGGAGGCTGGACTCGGCCGGTGGTGGCACTACTGGGCTATCCCAGGCCGACACATGCTGTTGTTGCTACTGCTACTGAGCTCCCCCTTTCCTCAAGTTGGTACTAGCAACTTGCAAACCTTCCTTGATGTTGGAGGTTTGAGCTAATTCAAGCACCTGTAAGGAAAGCTTCTTGATCTTCTGGACAATCTTCTTAGAGGTTTTGGATAAAGAAATATCCCAACCTTCTTTAGTTTTGGAAGGATCACATGTATCCCCAAGGATTACCTTGATGGAACTGGATGGTTGTTCCACTAGGTATTCTTTCAGGATAACCACAACACCGATCTTGAAGCTATGTTCAAGCCAGTCCTTAAATGTGAAGCAATCCTCCAAAACATGGCCAAGCATATGGTGGTAGGGGAAAAAGTTTGGATCATGACTTTTGCCTACTTCCTCCAGTCTCCTAGGCTCAGGTAGCTGAAAATCAGGTTTCTTTAAGAGATTCTTAATGATCTTTCTGATTACCTCTTTCTTAAATGAATAAGGTTTGTTAAGCCTATTTAAAAGAGTAGGTGAACCATAGCTACCTCATGGTGGGTATGTGTGCCGCTGCTGGTGGTGGTATGGTTGAGGAGGTGGCGATACTGGCCATGGAGGCTATTGTGGAGGCCGGTAGGGCTGCCTCAGTGATGGCAAAGGAGGTAGAGGCTACTGAGGTCGTGGTCTCTTGGACTGACCTCTAGTTGGATGCTTCCCCTTATCTACAGCTATCACTGCTCTCGTCTTCTTTTCAAAGACCTTTTGTGGCTTTGCTTTAGGCAACTGGTCTTAAAAAAAGCAACTGTTTGGCCTCTCCTTGTAGACTACGCCTTGTTATTTAGCTTTTCAAATATTTTGATAGTTAAGCCCTTAAGCAAGGCAAGCGCCATGGATATTCTTTAAAAGAATCTCAATGACATGTCGAACACTCAGTTCATTTCATACTCAGGTTACACCATTGAAGAATATAATCAATAAGGGACTCACGTGGTTGTTGTTATGTTATAATGAGATCACCTACAGTAACCCTTTGCTTTGAAAACTTTTGATAAAGAGTTACTCCAACTCAACAAATATCTTCTTGAATCATTGGGAATTTCAACATACCAATCTCTTCTAGGCTACTAATGAGAAGGCAAAGCGTCTCACTCATTGCAACAATGACCAGTGTGTTATATGCTACCTTAGGTTTCCACTACGGTCAAAGCTCTTGAAGGAAGGTAGCACAAAACCCTTGATCGGATTGCATCTAATTCTCGGGTCTACCCTTTGAACCATGATCCTCCCAGCTTGAGCCAACACTTCCTTCACTGCTCAACCATGGATCGATGTATTTTTCTTATATGGAGGTACTTTCCACTACCATGCTATCTACCTTGAGAGGTAAGGTCTTGGCTAGGGTGACATGCACACAACTTCTAATGTTGACTATAGTAGGATAAACTGTTGGGACTTATTTCTGAAGTACTGAAACTATTGTTAACAAGTCCTCTAGCTGTCAAATCATCCTATCTATCTGTTCATCTTTTTTGCTTCAACTGATATCAGAGGTGTTGGGCTGATTGGGCCTTCTTCACTCAACCTATCCATGGCCTACTGCTCTCTTAGAAGAGATCCTTTGGTATCTACCATACAGACTCCATCTGAGTCTCCCAACAAATCATCTTCATTGGGGTCAAAGCTAACCTTCTCCTCATCTAACCAATCATACCCCAAAATACCATTATTCTCTACTAGATAATGTGCTACTATCTCCTTGAGAGAATGATCAATCACAATGAACAAAATGATCAGGTGGTGATCATTGTGCACTAAGAGGCAGGACCTCCTCGGAGAGTCAATCCTATGAGGACTATACTTGCTAGATGAGACACATTCCTGACTATTGCTAAGTATGAAAGGGGTGACATTCCTAGGAGGTTCCACTATCATTGATGTAGTTGGGCTATCATCTGTTACCTCTGAAATAACTACTACCATCTCCATCTGCTAGAGTTGGTGAAGGGCGACCACTTGGGTCTCCACTTTCTCCGCACCATCGGGCGAAGGTCGGAGAGCTTCGGCCTTGCCATAGTAGGTGTTGTAGATAGAGTAGGATCCCTCAGCTGTAACCAGGTCACCAATGGGATATGCTTCTCCCCGAATATAGCCTTCATGGCCTTTGATGGAACTGGAGATGTTATGACTTGGTGATGGGATGAGGGGTGATGTGGGTCTCTCTTATGAACAAGAGCTATCCTCTTTAGATGACTGCTCTTAGTAAGTAAAATGTTGTCTGTATGGTCGGCACGGGTAGCACGGCGAGCTAAAAAATCATTAAGTGCGTAGTGCCACGGCGACTAAACCTCACCTCTCCCGGTAATGTGGCATGTATGGGCCTCTCGGCCTCTCCCGACAGATATGTTTTCCACACCGTGGAGGATAATGGATCTAGATCAAATTGAGCTCGGACTCACGCTCATAATCCACGCCAACCACAAAAGCGATGGGATGGCCACGACCTCGCTGAGTGCGATGATGAAACTAGACCACTGGTGGAGGTGATGTGCAAATCCTTCTAATATCCTCTCTATCTAACCTAGAGAGGATGAAACTAATTTGCTGTAACTAGTGATGAAGTCAAGACAGAAAACTCCTCAACAGTTGAATGGGCAGCTGCCTCCATCTCTCTAGCAATCCTAATAATAGTTTTTGTTCCTTCGCTGTGTTCTGATAGGATAGGAGGAGTAAGAGCTAGACCCATAATCAAAAGTAGGGGATGCAATCCCTGAGATCAGGGGAGCCTTACCCTTAGAGGGTACTAATGAGAGGGTGATAACCCTCATTGGGGCAGCACGACAAACCATAGGGCGCACTGAAATCGGGGTTGGCACTTCTGGTACTATCACTACATAAGCTGGTGGAACTTCCACTGCTTTCCTCTTTAATGAGGAGATGTCAGAATCATAAGGTAGATCAATCTATGGGCTTCTACCCACCGCTTCTCTTGAGTGAGGGGAGGGCCCTCACATGTAATCCTCACTCATACAAATCCCCTTTCGAAATGGATATGGTGTGTATGATCCAATCGGGGGGAGTTGGCCTAGTCCAAGGCCAAATCCATGCCATGAGGGAAAGTGTAAACAAATTTTTGTAAGCCTGCCATTTCAAATCAACTGTAAAGACTGAAAAACTAAACTGTAGTTGTATAGTAACTAATGGTGAGAATCTGCAATAGGAAATGAGCTTGGATCAGATTTCTATTTTTATTCATTTTTTGAATTTGAATTAAAAATTTGAACCCATATCCAACATCTTAGAAGTGTTAAGTGGGGTTCAAATAGATTTGAGAAGATTTAGAAATTTGATTGAAAAGAAGAATTTTGATTATTGATCCAACTTCAACAAATTTGAGTATGTAGAAAAGTGGATTCAAATATTTTTAGAAGAATGCTTCCATAGGTTCATATTTTTTCGAATTTAGATTTTGATTTGAGGACCCTTTCCTTTAACAAATTTGGATATGTTAAAGTAAGGTCAATTGATTTTATTTTTGATTTGGTTTTTTTACTTAGCAAATTTGAGTATGCTAAGTGAAGTGTTTGAACATAATTGTTTCTTTTTGTGAATTGTTGTTTAATTTTGAATTCCCACTTAGCAAATTTAGGTATGCTAAGTGAAGAACCCAAGTCTATTTTGTTTGATTTTTTTTTTGAAAATAAGATTCCTAGCAAATCTGAGTATGCTAAAAAAATCCTAAGGTGTTTCATTTATTTTTGGATGTTTTGATTTTTTGAAAGAGTAGGATCTTTAACAAATTTGGGTATGCTAAGGAAATTATAATGTGTTTCATTTTTGTTATAATTTATTTTTGATTGAAAGTGGAGACTTTACTTTAGAAAATATGGTATGCTAATAAAGTTTCACTTAATTTTGTGAAATGAAAATTTCACTTAGCAAATTTGAGTATGCTAAATGAAATTCCAAAAGATGTGTTCAAAATTTTTGATTTGGTTTTGAAAATGAAAACTTCTCTTTAGCAAATTTGGTATGCTAAAGAATGAAGTTCCAAAGGTGCTTGAAAATTTTTGGTTTTGAATTTGGAGGCTTCACTTAGCAAATTTAAGTATGCTATATGAGGTTCCAAATATGTTTGAAAATTTTTGATTTTGAATTTAGAGACTTCACTTAGCAAATTTGGGTATGCTAAATGAAGTTCCAAATGTGTTTGAAAATTTTGATTATATGATTATTGATTTTTGAAAAGAAGACTTCCATTTAACAAATTTTGGTATGTAGAAATGGAAATCAATCTTATTTTGCAAATGTGAAAATTTTATTTTGTATGTGATTATTGCTTTTTTGAAAGAGGGAGTTCCAACTTAATCATATATGAGATATGTTTAGGTGGGATTTCCAAATGATGTTATTTTTATTTAGGAATGAAACCTTCATTCAATAAATTTGAGTATATTAAATGGATGTTAATATGTATTTTTAAAAAATTAATTTTATTTGAAAATGAAACTCTAATTCAATAGGTGTGGGTGTATTGAATGGAAAGGTTCATGTATGCTCTTTGAAAATTTATTTTTGGATTTTGATTTTGTTTCTAGGAAAGATGATCGTTCATTTTATTTTGAAAATAAAATATTCATCAAAATGAATTAAAGGAAGATGTTCATTTGTGCTTTTGGAAAAGATTGTTAGTTTCATTTTTAAAAATTCCTACAAGTAACAATTATGTGAATTGTTACATAAGGGTGATAAAATTTTATGGAAGATATTTTATTATGTGCATTTTTGAAAGAGTGCTTTTTGAAAAGCAAGGTTCTTATGAAAAATTTATTTTGTCCTTATTATTTCAGAATGAACCTTTTCTTATCATAAAAATGATAAGGGGGGAGTCTTTAAGAGTTTTCTTTTTATTTAGATCTTTTTATTTTTACCCATTAGAGAATCCAACGGGGGTTTTAAGACCAACATGGAGTGAGGTCCTAAAACCTAAGGATGTTGGCTAACTCAACTTAAGAATGAAATAAGCTAAGTGCCAACGGAAAAAAAGATAGTCTCAAATTCAAACCAAAGTACAAAGCCACTATCAATACTTGAAGACAATGATCATTTACCAAAGATGGAGAGAGGAACCATCCCCAATGAAGTCGCCAAAAAAATCTATGGTGAAAATTATTCCTGCCTTCATCTATACTTTTGAAGACGTTAAATGAAAATAGGAATATACACCTTTTTCGGGACACCACATCAATCCGCATATGTTCTTATTAAGGTGATCGGGTACGACATTGAGGAGAGGTGTACTATCTCGAGAGATAGAAGTCACCACCCTACAATGGACCTAATCACCTGAATAAGGACTCCTAAGGATAATGGGTCCGCATATGTACCAGAGATTCTTCCCTTACTTTACATGGAAAAGTAAAGTAAGATTTATTTTAAACTGGGTTCGTTTAAGTTCCCTACAGGGGCAAGCCCCCTAGTTAATTACATCCTAAGGGACGGGATCCCTCAGTAATGCTTTCGATTAAAGTAAATGATCACTGTCTCCAAAGATTTCAATAGGTAGGACTATCAATTGATTTAGCTTATTTTTGGAAGATCAAATGGGATTGATCAAAAGAGGGAGTAATTATCAAGCCAAAAGGGAGATAAGTAGGAGATTCCCTTGATGTAGGTAACTGTGAGCATCTCAAACTATCTATGATTGGGCTTTGCTTTTGAAATTGATTTAGTTTGTTTGAGTTGAATTTTTATTAGAAATTTAGGGCTTATGATTCCTCAACACAAGATTATGGAAATGCCTAAGAGGTAAGGATATAAGCTTATGGCCCATGAAAGGGAGAAGCAACCTCAGAACCTAAATTTAGGGAGCTTTTACGAGGGCCAAAAGCACAACCTAAATCTAAGGCAAAAATGGGTATTTGGTTTGCCTCCATAAGAGAGGGCAAACCACCCAACTGCTTGGACTTATAACCTCCTGGGGGTGGCTACCAACTAACTCTTCCTATGATTTTAAATTCATGTAGGCAAGTAATATGCTTTATGCAAGATGGCTAGGCTATTATTTATTTATAAAGTGACTAAGCCCTTTAACTCACTCCCTAAAGAGACTAGATCATGTAAGGGTATGCTTCAAATGACCTAAATATAATGCAATTCAAATTTCATTTTTATTTCAATTTTGGACAATTATTTTGACATAGGCTAATAGGATTCATATGCCTAATGCATGAAAAAAGAGATTATTGGCCAAAATCAATGAGAAGGGAGGAGGTGTGTTTCCACCATGGCTCTCAAAGGTCAAGCCAAGTTTCTCTGGCAAAGGTGAAAGCCCTCCAATCAAGAGTGAAAATAATATGCATTTATACATGATGTTATAAAAGAAGTACTCATCCAACTAAGGGGTTGCTAATTATTTTATCTCGATTTTAGCTTTGGAGGTTATGTGTTCTTTATTTTTTTGAGTTTGAGTTATTAGATTTGGTAAAATATTTATTTTTACCTAAGAGCCTAATCCACATCCAGGCCATACATAAAGCAAGAAAGAAACTAGAAAAATGATGACACTTAATGCACAAGCTAAACAAATCATCAGTCAATTTAAAAAGCTAATCGCGAAAGAATAAGTGGCCAAGTGTGGTCGGGCACCACCGCACAAACTCAAAAAATAAATTGCATAGCCGAGCTCTACCCTTATACAACCCATATTATAAATAAATTAAATATAATTAAGCAAGAAATTCATTGTTATGGGGGTCTTCAAGCTTCATTTCTTCATTCTTGTTTTCTTCCTTCTTCTTCTTTTCTTCTTTCTTCTTTGGTTTCTTCTTTTGGATGGTTGGAAGGTGGATGCTCCAAAGGATTCACATGGCGTATAAGATAGGATCTTATGACCAATGCTCATCCTAATCCCCATAATAATCATTTTAAAATCCTAATTACAAAATATACATAAAAAAGAAAAGTAAATCTAGCTAACACCTGCAAAACAAAAGTTAGCTAAACAAACGACCAAATCCCAAGCATGTATATCGGACTTATCACCCCACACATGGGTGACTAAGTCCGCCTATTCTATTAGATTATTCTTAGGGGTATAAGCACCTGCACAACAAAAGTATTTATATTTTTATTTATTACAACACCCCTTAAGCACAATCCCCTGCAGAAGATAATGATTAGACTACGATCGCCCTACCATTCATTCTACACACATACATCCTAACATCCAGACTAAAATATATATCACAAAACAAAATCAAGCATCAAACCATGTACCGCCCTAACCTAAAGCTAGAACTAGTGTACTTAGCCTAATGTGTGTGCTTTGGAGGTTTGTGTGGTATGCTTAGCTATGGTTTTAAGTTTGAATTTTCTAAGTATGAAGCATGTTCAACTTAGAGGAGGGTTTTATTTAAGTGATTTAATTGTTTTGGATTGATTTTATTTTATGTTTTGATTAGGTTCAAGTGAATCCTACAATTAATTACTAAGTTATAAAGAGGGGGAAAGAGAAGAGAATTTCTCTTTCCTTCCCTAACCTAAGTAATTTTTAAAGTGGATTCATATGTTAGTTTTGTTTAGTGAATGTTTTGAATAAGTTTTTTAATTAATCCTCAGTTTAGATGAACTCTAAACTAACATATTCAAAAAGAAAGGTATTTTAAGATTAAATAAAATGAACTAAATTCACAAAACATACATCACTTCATTTCTTTCCCAACATGTATAAGATACATATGATTGAGTCTTAAGCACATCTACACATAGAAATGAGAATGTTTAACACACTTTATGAAGCATGCTAAGTAATTCATTCAGGAAAATTTGAAAGTTTATGATGCATAATTTTCATTAAGTATAAAAGTGATATGTTTTAATTTTCATATACACACATGAAAGTAAGGAAGGAATAAATGAGTACAGTGCCATTATTAACCAGAGGTGTAAGGTACAAGACCTACTTAGGGCTACTTAAATCCTCACAACCTCGAGGTTATCCAGACTATTATACCTGGAAAAGAAAGAATGTAAAATTTTGTATTAATTCATTTAGTTTTGTTTATGGAATTTATATGTTCAAGCAGAGGCATCCTTCTTAAGTGATACTATAGGAATGAATAGGATGTGGAATTAGGAAATTGTTAGGTTCTTTTTAAATGAACCATGCACCTTGCCAAATCTATTCAAAATCATAATAAAAAAGAGAAGGAAGACCTACACTAAGCACATCCTTATATTTTATTCACATGCAAACTTATAATTAAGATATAAGTAACACACTGTCAGTTTTGATAATTGATTCATATGTTTTAAAAATAATTTGAATTTAATAGTGATAATAGTCACTCATATTCTTACTTTAGCCAACACATGCGATTTTGACATAAAGGAAACATTTTCATTTTAAATTTGAATTTTGAAAAGCATGGATGCATGAAATGACATGACACACATATTTAGCATGTTGGGAATGAGCCAAAGCAATGAAAGCATGTAAACACATTCACTTTAATTAAATCCTAAAGATAATCTTATGAAATAAGAAAGCTTAAAGTAAATCAAAGTTTATTTAATATAATTTTTGTTTGATTTTGAATTTGATTTAATTTTAAAAATGTGAGCTGAGTTTGATATTCCTAACCTATTCCCACATGTGTTTGACATTTTTTTTTAATTTTTAGATGATTAGATTCATTTTAGATTTTGATTAGGTTAAGGTATGAATTAAACATGTTAATTAACCCTTACTTACACCACGTTAGCATAGTTAACCAAATAATTATGAGCCAATGAGATGACATAAAACCTCACAAGGAATTTAAATTTGTAATGCACTTAAGAAGAAAGGGGCCTAATATAATTTGGCTCATGATTAATGATTAATTAAGCTAAGGGGTTTAACTTAAGTAATTTCAAAACACCCCTCACACATATGAGTTAAAGTTTGATTTTCTTAATTGAACATAGACTCTTGAACACCTAAGCATCTACCCAGAGTAGATTAATTAAGTTCTAGAAGGTTTTAGAATTTTTAGAATTTAATTAAGATGGTAATTAATGAATTAGCCCTTAATTAAAAGAGGATTAAGAAAGAAAAGGGGATTTAAGGAATAGCTTAGGGGAAATATCCCAAAATTATTCTCCAAGCCTCCTATTCACTTGATCAAACCTTAATCAACTTCAATAAGGGATTAAAACACTAATCAAACCCTTAATTATCCTTAATTATTTTTAATTACATAATTAGGAAATGAATTAGCAATTACCTTAATTAAGCCACCAATAAATCCCAAGAAAATTATGAGAGGCAGAAGTCACCCCCTAAAATATATCCAAGAAGTTTGAGATTAATTAGTGGATTAATTAAGGAGTACTTAGCAAATTAAAATTTCCAATAAAACTTAAAATCACAGAAAGATACAATTCAAAATCTATTAAAAGCAATTTTAAAATATTTTAGATGGAATTATCTTTCAGTGGCAATTACCTCATATTTTTTTGATTTTTATTTAGAGAGATATGAATTTTTTAAGTTTAGGTGCTTAATTAGAAATTAAATAAATATTACTTAAATCCCTAATCTCCACGGCATGACACGCAGGCGCTGAGTCAAATGCACTTTCCATTCGTCAACCCATGAGTGGTGACTTAAGTGTCACGTCGTAGCGCCGCATGGTGGCGGCGCTACGCGCTTTAGTCTCAGCCATTCGATCAAGGATCATATGGCTAAGATTAAAGCCGCCACTTCAAAGGGATTAAATCAGATTTAAGCGTGTGTTTGATCTCGATCGTCCATCCAAAATGAGTGGATGGACGGCCAGAGATTCACCCCTATAAAGCTCTGTGAACCATGGAGGTCATCCATGTTCTAGAGCAAGATCCAAGCTTGATTGAGCTTAGATTTGGCAAAAATCTTGGACACACCATCATCAAGCAATATATGATCACATCCAATGGTTGAAACTTCATGCCATTAAATTTTCTTTCATGAAAGACCAACCCCTAGAGAGTTTAGAGATCGAAAAAAGCCTAACCTCGCTGGAGGTGATCACCGGCCCTCGATTCCCTTGGAGGAGCTTCTTCGGTTGAGGCAGAAGTATTGTGGTGAAATGAGGTTGAGTAGATTGCTCTATGGACCAACCCCTCCTTAGCTCCCTTATGACTTTGATAGAATTAGACCTCTCCTTGCCTTTGGAACTTGAGAGAGAGCTTAGGCAAGCTTGACTTGGCCCTCTCGTGGAGTGTGCAAAGAGAATTGAATTGATTTGGAGTGTGGAGAAAGTATGCCAATCTATGGAGCTCCCCTATTTTTAAAGGATGAAAATCCAGAATGGCAATTTCCAATCCCTTCTAGGAAGCTTAGGAACACTCAAGAATGCTTCCTATAACTCTCTAACACTCAATCGACCGTTAGCACATGAGAATTGAAGTGAATTAGGCGGAGTATATCTCTCCATGTGGCAATCGGATGACCGAAGCATTATTTGCCATTTTGATCCAATTGCCAAGATTAAAGGGCTATTTGAGCTATTAGAAGTTTGCACATAGTCGGTTTAGGCTAAGGAGTTGAGTGGTAACCTCCTATGTGCTTCAAATTGAGTGGAGGGAGGTTTTCCATTTGGCCAATTTGAGCCATGTGCCCGATTTTGGCCTTAGGTCAATTTGGGCTGACCCAAACCCATTGGGTTGGGTGCACCACCATCCATAGGATCTACTTAACTTATTATGAAGGTATCAAGAAGATATGAAGAGGGCTTGACCAAATTCCCCATGGATTTGACCAAAATTTGTTCTATGGCTTAAGGGTAGAATAGTCATTTGGCTGATTTTTGAATTTGAATATGTTGGGTATGTTGATAAAATAGGTTTGGCCAAGTTTCATTGGATTTGGAGTTCATTTGGTATGGTTTGGCTCATGTTGACCCATTTAGGTCAAAATGGGTCAACTTAAGTTAAGTTGACCAATTGGTCAAATTAGGTCAAACCAAGGGTTGGGTCAAGTTCATATGACCATTTGAAATGTTTTGGTGGCTTTGGTTTGATTCAATTTGATTTAGTTTGGCTCATATGACTTCATTTACGTCAAATGGGTCAAGTTGACCAATTTGACCAATTTGACCTATTTGAGCTAGGCCATGGGTAGGTTTAGGTTTGGTTAGTCATATGAAGTGGATTGGTATCTATATTCCCAATCAATTTTGGTTAAGTTTGAATTTTACATGACCCTTTAAGTTGGGTTCAAGGTCAATTGGGCTAGGTTAGGTTAGGTGGCATCAAGTTCAACAAGTGATTTGGAATGAACTTGACCCATTAGTTTGAATCAATTTTTAGATCAAGTTTTGACACATTTTGACTTTTTAGGTCAACTTGGGTCAAGTGGCCAATTGGGCTAGGTTAGGCTCAAATGTTGACTTGGTCAACCTTAAACATAGTTCATGAATGAACTTAGATCAATGGTTTCAATCAATTTGGCCTATGGTGGATTTTTGGCTATGTTGGGTTTCATTTTTGCTAAGTGTTGACTTGGTCAACACTTAGGTTTGACTTGGTTTGACCCAATTTGATTGATTGATCATCCCATGATGATCTTGATCATGAGGCATAGTGAGTTTGATTCAATCCAATTTGGTTAGGATTAGAATTTGGGTCATAAGGGTACTTTAGGTCACTTTGCGTCAAGTGAGCCTAAGTGGTCAAATGGCTTGGTCAAAGCTTGATTGAGTTTGATTGAACTTGCATATGGACTTATGATTGAAATATAAATTCATTTCAAGTGGTTTGAAGTCAAATGGGTTTTGCTTCATTTGACAATTTCATATTCAAAGGAAGAACATGAATGGATTTGGAGTTTGATTTTTGAATTGAGTTTTGGTTAAGTGATTGAAGTTTGTATTTATATTTGGATTCATGATTGTAGGGTTGATTGAATCATAAAGAAAAAAATCAAGAGTTTGGCTTGATTTGAAATTGATTTGGCTCAGTTCAAGATTTTGACTTGAAAGGCTTAAGTTGGATTTTGAATAGATTTGAGTTTGATCTTTGGAATTGGTTTTGATTGTTTGAATTTATATTTCATTTATATATGTGAATATAAATGAGAATATAAATGGGTTATGAAAAAATTTGATCAATTTAAAGTGATTTGATCATGATTAGGCTAAGTCCTTAAGAGAAAATTAAGTGACTTAGAAAAGATTTGGAATTTTTGAATTTGAATTTTTTAATTTGAATTTTTGAATTTGATTTGATTAATTTATATTTATATTTCATTTATATATGTGAATATAAATGAGAATATAAATTAAGTATGAGAAAATCTCATGAGTTTGATTTGGTTTGAATTTGTTTTAGGCTAAGTCCATGAAGGAAAATTTAAAAGACTTAGAAAATTTCATGAATTGATTTTGAATTTGGAGTTTTTTTGATTGGTTTGAATTATATTTCATTTATATATGTGAATATAAATGAGGATATAAATGAATTATGAGAAAATATCATGAGTTTGAACTGGTTTGATCATGATTTTGAATAAGTCCTTAAGAGAAGATTAAGAACCTAAGAAAAATTTGGACTTAGGAATTTCATTCATGGTCAATCATGGATTTCAATTATGGATTTCAATCACATGGAGTTTATTTGAGTTTGGAGAAAATCAAATAAGATTGATTTAGAGTTTAACTTGAAGGAAGGAAGGTGAGGAATGGTTCAATCTAAGGGTAGGAAAATATTTAAGGCATGACCTATTCCTGGCTAACTCTTCTAAGTCTCTGCTAGGTTGAGTGTCCACCTAATCACTAGATATGTCTTAAGACTAAGGAACTCTTAAAGTATAAGAGAAGTCCTATGTCTAGGATGGAGGGGTTGAGAGCTCATTTTAAAAATGAGGTCAACAGGCTTGCCCCCATAGGGAACTTTAGTGCTCGTTCTAAATAAACCCTATTTTATTCATCCATGTAAAGTAGGAGAAAAATCTTTGGTATATTCGAAGACCCATCATGCCTTAGGAGTCCTTATTAGGTGATTAGGTCCTTTATAGGGTAGTGACTTCTATCTTTTGAGATAGTACACTATTCCTTAATGTCATACCCAATCACCTCAATATGTACACCCTCAGATCTATGTGGTGTCCCCCCATACACATGAATCAAAAATAAACACCATAGAATTTCCTGGTGACTCCACTGGGATTATTTCTCTCTCCATCTTTAGTACGGTTGTTATCTCCAAGCATCGATAGTGGACTTGCATTTCATGTGAGTCCAAAACTTTCTTTCCTTCCATTGACACTTAGCTTTTTTTCATTCTTAAGCAAAGTTATTCAACATTCTTTAAGTTTTAGGACCTCACTCCATGTAGATCATGAAACCTCTATTGGGCTCCCCAATAGGTAAAAAATAAAATTGATCAATGAATGAAGAGATAATGAAAATCTAAAACCTCCTTACCACTAGCTTGGTGAGCCGAGGTTCATCATAAAATTTAAGAAAATAAATTATTTCACAAAATGACATTTTACAAAATCACTTTTTTGAAAATAGCCACCTTCATTCAACATAGTCAAATGTGTTGAATGAAGATTCTATTTTCAAATCATAACATAAAATTGAAACTCCACCCAACATATTTCACATATGCTAGAGTTGAAGTTTCTCTCTTTAAAATCAATAAATCAAAGACATGGCATCGAACATATCATTGAAATCTATTTAACATAAAGATTTGTTAAATAAATTTCACCTCTATTTTGGAATCTTATTTGACATGCCACATTTGTCAAACGAATTTCCTCTCTTTCAAAAAAAAAGAAAGAGACATCAAATACATTTGGTTCCTACTTAAACATATCAAAGTTGTTTAAGTGTGAATCTCATTTTTATATGCATTTGATTCTCACTTAACATGTCAAGGTTGTTAAGTTAGAATCTTATTTTCATGTCACATTTCATTCCCACTTAACATATCAGAGTTGTTAAGTGAGTTTTGACCTCATTTTAGAATGAGCTCTCAACCCCTCCATCTTAGACATAAGACTTCTCTTAGACTTTAAGAGTTTCTTAGTCTTAAGACACATTTAGTGATTAGGTGGACACTCAACCTAGCCCTAGAGACTTAGAAGAGTTAGCCATAGGAATAGGTCTTGCCTTAAGGGTATTAGGAATATTTGCCTACCCTTAGATTGAACCATTCCTCATCTTCCTTCCTTCAAGTCAAACTCTAAATCAATATTATTTGATTTTCTCCAAACTCAAATAAACTCCATGTGATTGAAATCCATAATTGAAGCCCATGATTGAAATTTCAAATTCCAAATCATTATTAAGTCCTTAATCCTCTCTTAAGGACTTAGCCAAAATCACATTCAAACCAATTCAAACTCATGATATTTTCTCATAACTCATTTATATTCACATATATAAATGAAATATAAATACAAATTAATTAAATCAAATCAAATTAAATTAAATTAAAATTTTTTTTAAGTCCTTAATTTCCTTCTTAAGGACTTAAATCATGTTCAAATCAATTCAAATTTATGGATTTTCAAATAACTAATTAATATTCTCATTTATATTCACATATATAAATGAAATATAAATATAAATCAATCAAACCAAATTCAAAAATTCAAATTCAAAAATTCCAAAATTTCTTAAGTCTTTTAAATTTCTTCTTAAAGACTTAGCCTATATCATGAGAAAATCACTTCAAATTCATGAAATTTTCTCAAGACCCATTTATATTCTCATTTATATTCACATATGTAAATAAAATATAAATTCAAACAATCAAAACCAATTCCAAAAAATAGAACTCAAATCTATTCAATCCAACCTTTCAAGTCAAAATCTTGAACTTAGCCAAATCAACTTCAAATCCAGCCAAACTCTTGAATTTTCTTAATGATTCAATCAATCCTACAATCATGAATCCAAATATAAATACAAACTTTAATCACTTAATCAAAACTTAATTCAAAAATCAAGCCAAATCCATTCATGTTCTTCCTTTGAATATGAAATTGGCAAATGAATCAAAACCCATTTGACTTCAAACCACTTGCAAATGGATTTATATTTCAATCATAAGTCCATATACAAGTTCAATCAAACTAAAATCAAGCTTTGACCAAGCCAATTTGACCCACTTAGGCTCACTTGATCTAAAGTGACCAAAGTTTATGAGCCAAATTCTAATCCCAAATTGGATTGATCAAACTCACCTATGCTCTCATCATGATCATCAATCATCATGGGATGATCAATCAATCAAATTGGTCAAACCAAGTCAAACCTAAGTGTTGACTAGGTCAACACTTTGCCAAAATGAAACCCAACATAGCCAAAATCCACCATAGGCCAAATTATTTGAAACCATTGATCTGAGTTCATTCATGAACTATGTTTGAAGTTGACCAAATCAATGAGCCTAACCTAGCCTAATTGGACACTTGACCCAATCAAAACATAAAATAAAATTAATAGAAAATAATCAAATCACTTAAATGAAACCCTCCACTAAGTTAAACATGCTTCACACTTAGAAAATTCTACTTAAAGCCTATAGCTAAGCATGACACGAAACCTTTAAAGCACACACCTTCGACTAAGTCACCACTTATAGATTTAGGTTAGGGTGATGCATGGTTTGATGCTTGCTTTTATTTTATGATATATGTTTTTTTAATAGGTGTTAGGATGTCTGTAGAATGAATGGTATGGTGATCTTAGTCTAGCTATTTTCTTTTATGGGGATTGCATAATATAAAATATAAATACTTTTATTATGCAGATGCATATACCCCTAAGCATAATCCAATAGGCCAAGTGGACTTAGTCACTCATGTGTGGGGTGATAAGTCCAATATACATGCTTGAGATTTGGTAGTTTGTTTAACTAACCTTTATTTTGTAGGTGTTAGCTAGATTTACTTTTCCTTTTCATGTAAATTTTGTAATTAGGATTTTGGAATGATTGTTATGAGGATTAGGATGAACATGTTCATAAGTTCTTATCGTATGCACCATGTGAAGCCTTTGGAGCATCCACCTTCCAACCATCCAAAAGAAGAAACCAAAGAAGAAAAGATAAAGAAAGAAGAAAAGAAGAATGAAGAAATGAAGTTTGAAGACCCCCATAATAGTAAATTCCTTACTTAATTGTATTTAATTCATTTATAATATGGGTTGTATAAGAGTAGAGCTCGACTACCTAATTTATTTTTGGGTTTGTGCAGTGGTACCCGACAATAATGGCCTCTTATTCTTTTGCAATTAGCTTTATAAATTGATTGATAATTTGTTTATCTTATGCATTATGTATGGGCTGGATGTGGATTAGGCTCTTAGGGAAAATAAACCTTCAACCAAATATAACAACTCAAAACTAAAAATAAAAAAGTCATAACCTCACCTAAAGCTTAGATTAAAATCAAGATAAAAGAATTAACATCCCCTTAACTGGATGAATACTTCTTATATAACATCATGCACAAAAGCATATTTCTTTTAAAAAAAATTTTGGGATATTTCTTTATCTAAAATCTCTAAGAACATCATCCAGAAGATCAAGAAGCTTTCCTTGTGCTTGAGTCAAACCCAACCTCCAACATCAAGGAAGGTTTGCAAGTTTGATGCCAACTCGAGGAAAGGGGGGCAGCAGTAGTAGCATGTGTAGATGGGATAGCCCAGAAACCATCACCAAGTCTAGCCTAGCCTATAGTTGCGACCATACTGCGTGACTTCCTCCACTTCATCTAGTTCTTCTTCTACTAACTGTGGATAAGGACATCAAATACCCCTCCCACTCACTTTTTATTATGTACCTCTAAAGAAATCCAAGAAATTGAAGAATAAAACTAGTTTGATTTACAGTTATGTCACTTCTAATGGGTTCTCTTCTTTTATTCCTAATGATAATTCTTCAAGTCAAAATAACTATAACAACTCTATTCTTCCTCTTTCTGATTCAGAGCTGGACTTTCATACTCTGAATACTATGGGTTCTCCTCTTGAGATAGACTTGGAATCATCCAATTTTAAGGTCCCACAGGAGAAGCTATGGGTGAGCCCGATGTGAAGATGTTCCATTACCCACCACAAGATCGAGGTCAACCTCCATAGTGGCAAGGTTCTACCTCCCCACCTCAAGATAGAGGGAAATAAGTCATTGAGGGATGATCAGCCCCTCCACATGATGCTCCACCCTTGAGGACCACCAAAGTGGACTACAATATCTTTTCTCATCTAAGAAAGTTACCATCTAAGCTAAGCATATACGATGCCCTTGTCTTATCTAAAGAGATAAGGGAACCACTAATCAATGCCCTCCTTGATCCTGAAATATGCTTAGCTCAGTTGACCGCTATAGGTGAGGAGGCACATTATACAAAAGAAGCTCAGGGGATCACCTTCAGAGATGAAGACCTTCTTCTGGGAGACTTGGAGCACAATCGTCCCCTCTACATCACAGTCGACATGGATAGGTTCAGACTTACCAGAGTGCTCATGGATCTAGGTGCATTGATGAAAATTATGAGTCTAAATACCCATGCCTATTTGAGGATCAAAATCTCCTCACTTTGAGGAGATCGGATGATGTTGAGAGAATTCAATGAACAAGGTGAGCGGGCTTTAAGTTCTATAGTGTTACCTTTGGAGATAGGTGACTACAAGACTGAAGCCAAGTTTTACATCATTAATTTGAATACTTTGTGCACTTCTTTACTCAGTAGGCCTTGGATACATCAAAATAAGATAATTTCATCCTCCCTCCATCAGTGCATCAAGTTCAGAAAATATGGGATTGAATATCATGTCAATGGAGATGAAAAGCCATTTTTAGTTAAAAAGGTTGAGATTTATGAGGATGCAACCTGCTATCTTCCTAAAAATACCCTTACTCGTGATCTTGGACAAAATTCAAACTCAATATCAAAAGAAAAAAAATTAAGAAAAATAAAAGAAAAATGAAAGTCCAACTCAACAAGAAAGGGGAATTGAGGATGAAATAGATCTGCATATCACATTCCACCCACAGTTCATTCCATCATATGGACATGTTAGTAGGATGACTCAACCTCCACTAAGCAGAGGCGAAGGCAAAAATAGAGGCAGTTCCAGAGGTGGAAGACCCCCTAGTTGGCCATCAGCTAATAGAGGTCATGTTCCAGTTCTTAGGAGTACCCCTACTATTCCCATAGACTTGGAATCCAGCTCGGAGGATGAATCTAATGTGATTAGTATACGAGCCAACCCCTCTCAGCGGGTTCCATTGGAGGTGACTTTCGATCCATACAAAAATAAAGATCAGGCCTCCAGACCAAGCAAAGTATTTAAATCAGGTTTATCAGGTTTATGTAAGACTATTAGGTAGTAGCTGGGAACCTTAGCTCTAAGCTCACTTACATCTCAAAAAGTTGAAGGTTTGGTAGTTAAAGAAGTCCCTAAGTCTTTCAGTGGCATGAAGCAGAAGAGATTCTTTTTGGGATCATCATCCTCAAGTCCTGAAGTTGATGTAGAACTTGAGGAGGATACATTTAAAGCATTAATGGAATTACCATTTGACTTTTGCTCACCTTGTGGTCATAATCTTATATAGAAAGGTTTAGTTCCTCATACATGGTCTAGGCAAAGGTCAGAGTACTTTGAAATGCTATAAAACAATACAGGCAGGAAAGCATAATCAAGAGCAGGACTAGGATTCAGTATAGTGGGTCCAGTCGATGATGATAATTACTGCTTAGTTGTTACCAATCATTTGGAGTCTGATAGGTTCTTTCCACACAACATCAACTCTTATGAGAATGTGCATTTAGAAACCTCAGATGATCCATACAATCTCCAAATCAAAGAGGCACCATCAAAATTTGAAGAGGAGATTCATTCAACAATTAAAATCTTAAAGAAATCAACCTCAGGATAGAAGAAAATCCATGCCCGATGTACATCAGTTCACTGCTGAATGAAGAAGAAATCAATAACTTAGTTAGGCTATTGACTAAGTTTAAATACTATTACGCATGGAGTTATGAAGAAATGCACGAATTATCTCCTGACGTAGCAGTCTGCAAGCTAGCAATAGATCCTAATGCTACCCCTATTAAGCAAGCTCCTAGACGCATGCAATTAGAAATCAAACAACAGGTCATTTTTGAAGTCAAGAAATGGATCAATGTTGGTTTCATCAGGGAAGAAAAATATCCTACCTGGTTAGCTAGTGTCATACCAGTTAAGAAGAAGAATGGCTAAATTTGCATATACGTCAATTTTAGGGACTTAAACAAGGCATGTCCTAAGGATGAGTTTCCTCTTCCTATACCATAATTAATGGTTGACATCACCTCATCTCTTGCAGGCTTCTCTTTCATGGATGGGTCATCATGCTATAACCAAATCAAGTTATCTCCTGAAGATGAAAGAAACACTACTTTATGAAACCTAATCAAAATCTCCTATTATAGGGCCATGCCTTTCGGCCTTAAAAATGCTAGTGTTGCATACCAATGGGCCATGACTCAGATCTTCAATGAACTCATACATCATCAAGTTGAGTGCAACATTGATGATCTAGTAGTTAAGAGTAGAGAAAAGGAAGACCACCACTTTGACTTGAGTAGTTTCAAAGCGGCTAAGATAATATAATCTCATATGAATCCCACAAGTGTGCATTTGGGTAAGCAGAGAAATTCCTTAGGTTTGTTGTTGACCTTTGGGGAATTGAAATAGATCCAAAAAAGGTCAAAGCTAAACTCAAATCCTTCCAAGGACAGCTGACATATCTAAGACTCTTTATCTCCAACCTATTGAGGAAATGTAAACTATTTTTAGCACTTATCAAAAATGATGGCAAGTTCAAGTGGGATGACAAGTGTCAGCATGCCTTTGAATACATCAAGCAGTATTTGGTGAAGCCACCAGTTCTAGCGGCCCCTATCCTAGGCAGGCCACTCATCCTCTACACTGCTATATTGGATGACTCTCATGGAGCTCTGTTGGCCCAACCTAATTACGAAGGAAAGGAGAATGTTCTCTACTATCTCAGTTGTCATCTAATTCCTGCTGAAGTGAAATATTGGCTATCTTTAATCTTTGCTTCCCAAAATCTATGACATTATATATTTTCTCAGAAGGTGAACTTGATCTCCAGAACTAATCCACTGTAGTATCTCATGACATGGCCAATGCTATCCAAACATTTTTCATGATGGTCCATGATTCTCTCACAGTTTGATATCACATTCGTACCCCTCGGTGCGATAAAAGGATAGACACTAGCAGATTTCTTAGTAGCACTCCCACTTTTTGCTGACTCACTACTTAGTGATGATCTCCCTGATGAATAAATCATGAACTTATGAGAGGTTGGCAACCACCAATGGGACATGTATTTTGATGGTGCAGCATCTTTTCATAAAGGGGAAGCACCACAATCTACTCTTCTAGGAAAAGCATGGGTAGGAATAGTGCTCCTGACTCTAAACCGTGATGTGATGAGATTCTCATAGTATCTTTCCAACCCCTGCACCAATAATGAAGCTGAGAATGAGGCTTTGATTATCGATCTGGAGTTAGCTATCACTATCAATGTCAAGAGCATCAACATCTTTGGGGATTCTCAGTTGGTCACCAACCAGATTATTGGGTCCTACAAGGTTCTCAAACTCAAGCTTCATCATTATTATGAGTATAACATGAAGTTGTTGACCCAAATTTCAAGTCATCATCTACAAGGTTCCTCGAGTAGAGAACGTAAGTATGATGCCAAACTTGCCAAAGAATTGGCATGTCCGGAAGATGTGTCCATTTCAATAAAGGGTCCAAAATAGGCAAGTCTTATCCCTTATTGATGTTGAACTCATCGAGATACTTTCTCTTAAAGGGCAGCTTGTCATTGCTAAAATGGACAAAGAGCTGGATTGGAGGCAACCGTTCATAGATTATTTGAACACCGACAAACTACCTCAAGAAATGTTACAAGCCCATCGTGAAACAGAGAGCTCTCTCTATTTGACACCTATATCAGGTCCTTTGACCAAATATGGTTATGCTATTTAGAAAATATGATTTCAGTGGTATTATAATCGAGGTACATTCAGGTCTATGCAGAGCACATTAATCTAATTTGAAGATGAAGACAAAGATCAAAAGACTAGGATACTATTGGCTTTCAATGATTACATACTACATGGATGTAGCTAGGAGATGCCATCACTGTTAGGTACACGGTGTGGACTTCCACCAACCACCCTACATTGGCCTCATGGCCATTCAAGTGTTGGGGTACCGACATTATGGATCTGATTGATCCTCATTCTTTCAAGGTTCATCGATTCATCTTAGTAGCCACCAACTACTTTTCCAAGTGGGCGGAAGCCATCCCACTCAGAAAGGGCATAGCTCAGCATGTGCTTCAATTTTTCAGGAACTATATCATATATAGGTTCAGGGTGCCTCGATGAATTAAATTCAATAATGGTACTGCATTCAAAACTATGAAGATCAATAGCTTCTCCAGAAGAAACATATAGATTGGAGATACTCCACCATCTACTACCCCAGAGCAAATGGCTTAGCGGAAGCATTCAACAAAACTCTCATCCAGATACTGAAGAAGACTCTTGATGATAATAAACAACAGTGGAATGAGTAGTTGGTTGAAGCCTTGTGGGCCTACCGCACCACATACTGAACTCCAACTCAGTCTACCCCAATTTTCTTAGTGTATGCATTCAAGTCGCTCTACCTTTAGAAGTTCAACTCCCATCACTAAGGATAGCATTGGGTAACAAGATCACTAGAGAATGCAAAGTTACGTTAGAAGAGCTCAAAGGTTTGAGGAGAGTCACGCATGGTGTGCCAAAACCTCGAAGTTATATAAGGCCAAAATGATTCAAGCTCATAACAAGTTGTCTCCGCCTCTAGGTCTTTGAGTAGGAGAACTTGTGTTAGTCCTAAGGAGACCAATTATTTCCCATTGAAAGATGGGAGGCAAGTTTGAACCCATTTGGGAAGGCCCCTATGTCATAGAGAAGGCCTACCAAGGAGGATCTTATCAGCTTATTGATTGTAAAGGAGAACACCCGATGCTTCCAATTAATGGGATCTATCTAAACAAATATTACCCATGAAATTAATCATGTTTGAAAACAATTATTAATAAAAAGAACAAAATTATATTCCATTCATTAAATCTTCTCTTCTTTCGAAGCATTATTTGCTTGTCTGAATCGCCATTTATTTGTGGTAAGAGTCCCCAATGGCATCTTATCCCTTTTTCACAACACAAACATAATTTCCCAGTGCTATTAGAATAGGTATAAGAGAACTCGAGAGGCATGCTATTTTGATTAGCATTATTAAGTTAGTTGTAAGAAAACCCAAGCGGCATCCTTTCTTAGTTGGAATCCATTTTGCCATCCGTGGAATTATTTTATCAAAACCCCTAGCAAGTTTTAAGGTAGGTGTAAGACTCCCCCAGATGCGTCATATTCCTTTTAACACATGCACAACAATAAACACAAATCTTTTTTGTCTTGAGCTATTTGATGTGGGAATAACCCGCCTGTGGCACTCACTCAATAGCTGCACTAGGTCAGGTCTACATGATACCTTACTAGTATGTTACCCCAATGGTCACTTATTTGAGGATGTGAGTCCCCATGCTTCCTAACTTATCAAACCAATGAGCCTTGTTAGTATGGTAGTCTTCACTACCCATCCAATAAGCTACCTTGTGTTGATTTTATTTAAGAAGATGTGAGTCCCTGTGCTTTCTTCTTGAACTAATCATCATGATCTAACTAGGTCAAGTATATTTGATGGTTAGGATAAGTCCACCGAGGCTCCTTTTCTCTTGACTTTTGAGTTGATATAAGTCCTCAGGCATTCACTCAGGCCCCAGGTCGATGGCACCTATTGAGCTGAAGAAAGACTATCCTAGCAATCAGTTCCACTAAAGGAGGATGTGAGTCCCCGAGCTTTCTTTTTAGGCTGATTGTAGCAAATCAATGGGCACCTTATGTTGTTGATGTTCGCTATGCTGATAGCGACTCACCCGGTGGATACTCCACTCTTCAAAAATGTGAGTCCCAGTGCTTTCTTCTTAAGTTGGCCACTGAATACCTATTGGATATATGACTAGCCATGTCATTTCCTCCAGGGTTTTGGATTAAACCCTTAGTGGCCCCATCCCTTATGGGTACTCTATTTGGTTCACATCCTTTATGACCCCATTTAAACATTACCCAGGTTACTTTTGGATCAGTGCCCCTTTCCTAGTAGCCACCACTGTGGCTGGAGAATTTATTCAGTGGATGCACAGATTCTCTCTTGGTTCAATAAATCTGAGATAGGTCTAGGCGGATATAAGATCCTTCTCAATTTGATCTCTCACAAACTAACAGGGTTCACGATAAACAAACAAACTAAGCAAAACAAACAAAATTAATTCGCTTGTAGATTAAGAATTCAAGCCCCCAAAGTGCCCCTTTTCCCAAGGTGCATCCTATCTTTGGGCAGTGAGAACTCCCTATAGGAATTTCTAACTACCGAGTTGAGATAAGTCCCCGTGTCAAGACTTACTCTAAGCCCTTAGGTCAATCCATTTTTCCATATGCAAGTTACCCTGATAGTCATTCTACTTTGGAATATGTAAGTCTATGATGTAATCTTTCTAGCATGATTGTCACGAACCAATGGGGAGCCTTAGGTCGGGTTTGATTTATTGCCCAAAGTAACTGATCACCCCAGTGGACTTTTCTAGTGGAATATGTGAGTCCCTGAGCTTTCTTTCCTTAAATTCATCATTGCAAACCAAAAGGCTCTCATTTGGTTGGATAGTTCTCCTATTGGTCGGGAAGCTACTCCCTTTAGTTCAGTAAATTTAAGGTAGGTCTAGGCTAATATAAGCTTCTTCTCAGTGTGATCCATCGCAAACCAATGAAATCTATCAAAATAAACAAATCTAAAAAAATATGAAATTAATCTTGACTATCTTTGAGTTGATCTAAGTCCCCCAGCGGCATTCACTCAATAGTTAGCCCGAGGTGGGGTTCAATTTATTATCTTATCAATAGATTACCCCAACAACTGGCCCCTACTTTGGAGGATGTAAGTCTACTATGCTTTCTTCCTAGTACTTGTTGCAGGACATCCCTTTGGCTAGTCCTACTATGTATTTAGTAGACTACCCCTTTGGATTGGTAAATCTGAGTTAGGTCTTGGCCTCCGTGGCTCTTACTCAATGAGGTCCATCATAAACCAACAAGGTCCATCAAAAAATCCAAATCTAAAAAAATTGAAACAAATTCAACCTCTTCCCCAAAGGAAATTTCTCCTCCGTGAGACCTAAATTAAATCAAACCTCTCATCTCCTTGTGGATGACTTGAACCTGTTTCCCTAGTGGAAGGTTCACATATTCTATCCCTTAGTAGATTCTTCCTTCCCACTCTTATGTCAAAAATAGAGTCACATTGCACTAATCTCTAGATTCTCTCTACACCTTGGGTTAGGAGTAGATTATTTTTGTTAGTGCTTGGGATCTTTTGGTGTTGTTGATTATTTTGTCAACACCACAATGTGGTGTTCCTTGTCAATCACACCACACCTATTGCCCTTTGTTGACCTCATTTTTAGAATGAGCTTTCAACCCTCCATCTTAGACATACTTCTCTTAGACTTTAAGAGTTTCTTAGTCTTAAGACACATCTAGTGATTAGGTGGACACTCAACCAGAGACTTAGAAGAGTTAGCCATAGAATAGGTCATGCCTCAGGGGTGTTATGAAAATTTTCTTACTCTTAGCTTGAACCACTCCTCACCATCATTTCTTCAAGTTAAACTCCAAATCAATTTTATTTAATTTTCTCAAAACTCAAATCAATACCACATGATTGAAATCCATGATTGAAATCCATGATTGAAGCCCATGATTGAAATTTCAAATTCCAAATCATTATTAAGACCTTAATCCTCTCTTAAGGACTAAGCCAAAATCACATTCAAACTAATTCAAACTCAAGAGATTTTCTAAAAACTCATTTATATTCTTATTTATATTCACATATATAAATGAAATATAAATACAAATCAATCAAATCAAATCCAAATATTAAATTCCAAAATTTGAAATCCTTCTTAAGTCCTTAATTTCCCTCTTAAGTACTTAGCCTAAATCATGTTCAAATCAATTCAAATTCATGGGATTTTATCATAACTCATTTATATTCTCATTTATATTCACATATATAAATGAAATATAAATATAAATTAATCAAACCGAATTCAAAAATTCAAATTCAAAAATTCCAAAATTTCCTAAGTCTTTTAAATTTCTTTTTAAAGACTTAGCCTAGATCTTGAGCAAATCACTTCAAATTCATGAAATTTTCTCATGACCCCTTTATATTCTCATTTATATTCACATGTATAAATAAGATATAAATTCAAACAATTAAAACCAATTCCAAAATCAAACTCAAATATATTCAAAATCAAACCTAAGCCTTTCAAGTCAAAATCTTGAACTTAGCCAAATCAACTCAAATCAAGCCAAACTCTTGATTTTTCTTCATGATTCAATCAATCCTACAATCATGAATCCAAATATAAATACAAACTTCAATCACTTAATCAAAACTCAATTCAAAAAATTAAGTCAAAATTCATGTTCTTTTCTTGAATATGAAATTTGTCAAATGAATCAAAACCCATTTGACTTCAAACACTTGCAAATGGATTTATATTTCAATCATAAGTCCATATACAAGTTCAATCAAACTCAAATCAAGCTTTGACCAAGCCATTTGACTCACTTAGGCTCACTTGACCCAAAGTGACCTAAAGTACCCTTATGAGCCAAATTCTAATCCTAACCAAATTGGATTGAATCAAACTCACCTATGCCTCTCATCATGATCAACAATCATCATGAGATGATCAATCACCAAATTGGGTCAAACTAAGTCAAACCTAAGGGAACCAAGTCAACACTTAGCCAAAATGAAACCCAACATAGCCAAAATTTACCATAGGCCAAATTGATTGAAACCATTGATCTAAGTTCATTCATGACCAATGTTTGAACTTGACCAAGTCAACATTTGAGTCTAACCTAGCCCAATTGGCCACTTGACCCAAGTTGACCCAACTTGACCTAAAGGGTCAAAATGTGTCAAAACTTAATCTAAGCCAAATTGATTGAAACCAATGGGTCAAGTTCATTCCAAATCACTTGTTGAACTGACCAAAGCCTCAATTGGCCAACTAGACCAACCTAGCCAATTGACCTTGAACCCAACTTGACCTACATGTTGAGCCAAATTTCAAACTTAACCAAAAAATTGATTGGAAATAAAGATACCAATCCACTTCATATGACTCAACCAAACTAAACCTACCCATGACTTAGCTCAAAATGGGTCAAATGGTCAAATTGGTCAATTTGACCTAAATGAAGTCATATGAGCCAAACTCATAAAATTATTGAATCAAACAAAGCCACCAAAACATTTCAAATGGTCATATGAACTTGACCAACCCTTGGTTTGAATTTGACCAATTGGTCAACTTGACCCAAGTTGACCCATTTTGACCTAAATGGGTCAACATGAGACAAACCATACCAAATGAACTCCAAATCCAATGAAACTTGGCCAAACCTATTTTCTCAACATATACAATTTCAAATTAGCCAAATGACCCTTCAACCCTTAGGACATAGAACAAATTTTGGTCAAATCCTGGGGGAATTTGGTCAAGTCCTCTTCATACCTACTTGATACTCTCCTAACAGGTCAAGTAGACCCTATGGAGGGGGTGCACCCAACCCAATGGATTTGGGTCAGCCCAACTTGACCCAAGGCCAAAATCAAGCACATGGCTTAAATTGGCCATATGGAAAACCTCCCTCCACTTATTTTGAAGCACATGGGGAGTTACCATTTCACTCCCTAGCCCAAATTGACCATGTGCAAGCTTCTAACAGACCAAACAACCCATTGCCTAAGGTCAATTGGATCAAAATGGCAAGTGGAGCTTTGACCATCCGATTGCCATAGGCGGAGATATACTCCCCCTAACTCACTTCAATTTTAGCAGAGGCTAATTCAATTAAGCAAGGGAGGCTATTAGGAACCATTCTTGAGTGATCCTAAGCTTCCTAGAAGGATTTTGAATTTTCCATTCTTAGTTTTCCTTAAGTGAAAATAGGGGAGCTCCATTGATTTTGCAAACTTTCTCCATACTCCAATTCAACCAAATTACCTTTGCACACACCACCAGAGGGCCAAGTCGAGCTTGCCCAAGCTCTCTCTCAAGTTCCAAAGGCAAGGGGAGATCCAATTCCATCAAAGCCGTAAGGAAGCTAAGGCGAGGTTGGTCCACAGAGCTATTCAATTAACCTCAAGAACTAATAATTTCACCAAAGCTTCATCTCAACCAGACAAAGCTTCTCCAAGGGAATCGAGTGATGGTGATCACCTCTGACGAGGTTAGACATTTTTCGATCACTAAACTCCATGTGTGTTGGTCCTTTGTGAAAGAAATTTTAATGGCATGAGATTTCAACTGTTAGATGTGATTGCCATTAGGGTTAGATGGTGTGTGCAAAGTTTCATCCCAATCGAGCTAGGATCAAAGCCTAGAACATGGACGGTCCCTATGGATCACAGGCTTTAGAAGGGATAGATCTCTGGTCATCCATTCTTGCATTTTGGATGGACGGCCAAGATTAAATGCATGTTTATATCCTATTTCATCTCTCTGAATTGTGGATTAATTCCTAGCCGTTTGATCCTTAATGGAGTGGCGAAGCACCGCCACATGCTTCGATAAAATGTTTAAGTTACCACTTCGATGCATGGCGCAAAAAGCGTTGTGTGGCGGATTTAAAGGGATTAATTAAGTTTTAAATAATTCTAATTAATCCTTTAAAGTTCAAAATTCATATCTCAAAGAAAAATAAAAATATGAGGTAAATTTCAAAAGATAATTCAATCTAGAATATTCTAAAATTAATTTTAATGGATTTTGAATATTGTCTTTCTCGATTTTGTTTTTTTAATTTGTACTCTCAAATTCATCCACTGATTAATTTCAAACTTCTTGGGTATATTTTGAGGGATAACTTCTGCCTCTCCTAATTTTCTTGGGATTTATTGGTGGCTTAATTGTGAGAATTGCTAATTCATTTCCTAATTACCCTTATAATTAAGGATAATTAAGGGTTTGATTAGTGTTTAATCCTTTGTTGAAGTTGATTTTGTTTTTGTGAATGGGAGGTTTAGAAAATAATTTTGGGGCATTTCCCCAAAGCTATTCTTAAACCCCTTTTTTTCTTAATCTCTCTTAATTAAGGGCTAATTCACTAATTACCCTCTTAATTAATTTCTTAAAATTTCTAAAACTTTCTAGAACTTAATTAATCTACTTTGGGTCTTGGGTGTTCAAGAGCCTAAGTTCAATTAAGGAAATCAAAACTCAACTCATATGTGTGAGGTGTTTTGAAATTACTTAAGTTAAACCCCTTAGTTAATTAATCATTAATCATGAGCCAAATTGCATTAGGCCTTTCTTCCTAGGTGCATTGCAAATTTAAATTCCTTGTGAGTTTTATGTCATCTCATTGGCTCATAATTATTTGATTAACTATGCTTGGTGTAGGTAAGGGATAATTAACATGTTTAATACATACCTTAATCTAATCAAAATATAAAATAAATCTAATCATCTAAAAATTGAACAAAAATATCAAACATATCTGGGAATGGGTTAGGAACAGAAAATTCAATTCACATTTTCAAAATTAAATCAAACTCAAGATCAAACTCAAGATCAAACAAAAAATCATATTAAATAAACTTTGATTTACTTTAAACTTTATTATTTCATATAATTGTCTTTAGAATTTTATTAAAGTGAATGTGTTTACATGCTTTCATTGCTTTAGTTCTTCCCCAATATGCTAAATATGTGTATCATATGATTTCATGCATCCATGCTTTTCAAAAATAAAATTTAAAATGAAAATGTTTCCTTTATGTCAAATTGCATGTGTTGGCTAAAGTAAGAATATGAGTGGCTATTATCATTACTAAATTCAAATTATTTTCAAAATATATGAATCAATTATCAAAATTTAAAGTTTGTTACTTATATATTACTTATAGGTTTGCATGTGAGTAAAATATAAGGATGTGCTTAGTGTAGGTTTTCCTTCTCTTCTCTTTTAGTATAGTTTTGAATAGGATTTGGCAAGGTGTATGGTTCATTTGAAAAGAACCTAACACTTGCCTAATTCCATATCCTATTCATTCCTATACTATCACTTAAGAAGGATGCCTATGCTTGCACAAATAAATTGCATAAACAAAAATAAATCAACTAACACCAACTTTTGCATTCTTTCTTTTCCATCCATTTCTTTTGTACACATGCTTGTATTTAAGGAAAGAGGTATATTAGTCTAGATAACCCTAAGGTTATGAGGCTTTAAGTAGCCCTAAGTAATTCTTGTACATTACACCTCTGATTAACAATGGTGTTGTACTCACTTATGCCTTTCATACATTCATATGTGCATGTGAAATTTGGATAAGAAATCCATTTGTTACTTAATGAAAATCATGCATCATAAACTTCCAAATTTTCTTAAATGAATTGCTTATCATACATCATAAAGTATGTTAAACATTCTCATTTGTATGTATAGATATGCTTAGGACTCATTCATGAATGTTATACATGTTGGGAAAGAAACGATGGGATGTATGTTTTTTGAATTTAGTTCATTTTACTTAATCTTAAAATGCCTTTCTTTTTTAATAGGTTTATTTAGAGTTCATCTAAACTTAGGATTAATTAAAACACTTAATTAAAATATTCACTAAACAAAACTAAAAACATGAATCCACTTTAGAAATTACTTAGGTTAGGAAGGAAAGAGAAGTTCTCTTCTTTTTCCCTCTCTTTACAACTTAGTAATTAGGATTCACTTGAACCCAATCAAAAACATAAAGTAAAATCAAAAAATAATTAAATCACTTAAATGAAACCCTCCACTAAGTTGAACATGCTTCACACTTAGAAAATTCTAACTTAAAGCCATAGCTAAGCATGTCACACGTAGACTAAGTCACCACTTCTAGCTTTAGGTTAGGGCGGTGCATGGTTTGATGCTTGCTTTTGTTTTGTGATATATGTTTTAGTCTGGGTTTTAGGATGTATGTGTGTAGAATAAATGGTAGGGTAATCTTTGTCTAACCATTATCTTCTGCAGGGGATTTTGCTTAAGGGGTGCTGTAATAAAATAAAAATATAAATTCTTTTACTGTGCAAGTGCTTCTACCCCTAAGCATAATCCAATAGGCTAGGTGGACTTAGTCACCCATGTGTAGGGAGATAAGTCCAATATACATGCTTAGGATTTGGTGGTTTATTTAGCTAACCTTTATTTTATAGGTGTTCGTTAGATTTACTTTTCCTTTTCATGTAAATTTTGCAATTAGGATTTTGGAATGATTGTTATGGGGATTAGGATGAACATTGGTCATAAGATCTCATTGTATGCACCATGTGAAGCCTTTGGAACATCCACCTTCCAACCATCCAAAAGAAGGAACCAAAAAAGAAAAGAAGAAGAAGAAGAAATGAAGAATGAAGACATGAAGTTTGAAGAGCCCCATAACAATGAATTCCTTGCTTAATTATATTTAATTCATTTGTAATACAAGTTATATAAGGGTAGAGCTCAACTACCCAATTTATTTTTGAGTTTGTATGATGGTACCCAACCACAATGGCCTTTTATTCTTTTGTGATTAGCTTTATAAATTGATTGATGTTTTGTTTTTCTTGTGCATTAAGTGCCATCCTTTTCCTAGATTCTTCTTTGCTTTATGTATGGCCAGGATGTGGATTAGGCTCTTAGGGAAAATAAATCTTCTACCAAATCTAACAACTCAAAACTAAAAATAAAAATTTATAACTTCACCTAAAGCTTAGGTTAAAATCAAGATAAAAAAATTAGCAACCCCTTAGTTGGATGAGTATTTCTTTTATAACATCATGCACAAATGCATATTATTTTCACTCTTGAATGGAGGGCTTCCACCTTTGAGAAACTTGGCTTGACCTTTAAGCCATGGTGGAAACACCTCCCTCCCTCTCGATTTTGGCCAATAATCTTATTTTCTCATGCATTAGGCATATGAACCTGAGTCAAAATAATTATCCAAAAATAAAATAAAATAAAATTTGAATTGCATTAGATTTAGGTCATTTGAAGCATACCCTTACATGATCTAGTCTCTTTAGGGAGTGATTTAGTCTCTTTTTAAATAAATAACAGCCTAGCTATCTTGCATAAAGCATATAACTTGCCTACATGAATTTAAAGCCTTAGGAGGAGTTAGTTGGCGGCCACCCCCAAGCGGTTGTAAGTCCAAGCAGTCGAGTGGTTTGTTCTCTCTTATGGAGGCAAATCAAATACTCATTTTTGCCTTAGATTTAGGTTGTGCTTTTGGCCCTCACCAAAGCTCCCTATATTTAGGTTCTGAGGTTGCTTCTCCCCTTTGTGGGCCATAAGCATAAATCCTCACCTCTTAGGTATTTCCTTAATCTTGTGTTATGGAATCATAAGTCCTAAATCTCTAATGAGAAAATCAAGTCAAACAAATAAAATCAATTTCAAAAATATAAAGCCTAATTATAGGATAGTTTAAGATGCTCTCTAGGTTTCCTAGCATCGTGGGCATCTGCTACTTATCTTCCTTTTTGGCTTGATAATAACTCTCTCTCTTTGATCAATCTCATTTGATCTCCCAAAATAAGCTAATCGATTGTTAGTCCTACCTATTGAAATCTTTGAAGACGGTGATCATTTACATTAATCAAGAGTATTCCTAATGGATCTCATTCCTTAGGATGTAATTAACTATGGGGGCTTGCCCCTGTGGGAACTTAATGAACTTGAATTAAAATAAACCCTACTTTACTTTTTTTGAGTAAACTAGGGGAAGAATCTTTGGTACATATGCAGACCCATTGTTCTTAGGAGTCCTTGTTGAGGTGATTATGTCCATTGTAGGGTGGTGACTTCTATCTTTCGAGATAGTACACATCTCCTTAATATCGTGCATGATCACCCTCAATAAGAACATTTGTGGATCTATGTGGTGTTAAAATGCATACAAAAAGAGAAAGAAGATGTATATCTCCAGCCTCATTTTATCCCGCATAGAGTGAAGATGGTTGTATATATCTTATTCTCTAAAGTAAGAAAGATGATAAAAATTTTCACCACAGTGAGAATCTTAGTTTCATGTCATATTTGATTACACTTAATATATCAAAGTTGTTAAGTGAGAATCTCACTTTCATATACATTTGATTCCCACTTAACATATTAAAATTGTTAAGTGAGAATCTCATTTCCATGACATATTTGACTTTCACTTAACATATCAAACTTGCTAAGTGAGATTATTATTTTTATAGATTATGTTTGATTTTACTTAACATATCAAATTTTTTAAGTAAGAATTTCATTTTCATGACATATTTGACTCCCCACTTAACACACCAAATTTTTTAAGTGAGGGTCTCATTTTCATGTCATATTTGACCTCCATTTAACATATCAAATTTGTTAAGTGGGAGTCCCATTTCAAAACATATATCAATCACATTTGACTTTCACTTAACATACCAAATTTGTTAAATGAGAGTCTCATTTTCAATACATTTGATTCCTACTTAACATGCCAAATTTGTTAAGTAAGAATCTAGTTTTTCAAATCACATCACACTTGGGCTTTCACTTAACATACCAAATTTGTTAAGTGAGAGTCTCATTTCCAAAGAAAACCAAAACATATATCAATCACATCTAGCTTTCATTTAACATACCAAATTTTTTAAGTGAAAGTCCCATTTTCAAACATAAATCAAACATATGTGGCTTCTACTTGACATATCAAATTTGTTAAGTAAGAAGCCCATTTTCAAATCAACATTTCAATCATCACAAGCAAAAGGTATTTCACAAAAAAATTTCAAGCACACAATCACAACCTCTTCTTAGCATACCCAAATTTGCTAAGTAGAGGTTCTTTCAAATCATCTATATTTTCAAAAATATACACAAAATACAAATATCTCCAAAAATCTCTCCCCAAATTTATGAAACTTGCCCAACCTACCTAAATTGGTTGAGTATTGGTTCTAAAATCAAAATTAAATGGCATAGACTCTCTTCAATTTCAAAATCTATCCAATGAACCCCACTTAACATATTTGAGTTGTTGAGTGTGGGTTCAAAACTCTAAATTTATATTACTTTCTTGGGACAAGTATTAAAGCATGCAAGTTACATTTCAACACATGCAAAGATATAGTGAGACCCGAGTAATTTATTTTCACCATTATGGCCATCTAGAAGTTTGTCTTTACCTTTCCATTTGGGATAAATTTGGCCTTGGATCAGGCTAGCCTCCCTGAGACTAACTCCACCCACCTAATTTTCTTTGACCAAGGATTCAAGGGATCATGTGTTACATATGAGGGTGACTCAATATGATGAGGTGGTTGAACCAATCACCACATTTTGATTTGTGAAGAGGATGGTTCTTTTGCCCCTCCATTTCATGATCCAATTGTACCATTGCTAGGAGCCCTCTCAGATCACCTCAAGAAGGCATCATAGCCTCAAGATAGTCTCCTCCATTTTTGAGGTAGACAGTTCTCCTTTCTTTGTTCTCCATAGACAATAAAAATCAAAGATTAAATAGGAGCAGGATCATCCAGGTGATCTTAAGGAAAGGATTCTGTGAGGTCTCCATTTTTCCACAAAGACCTTCTGCCTGAGAGAGGAAGATTATGGAGGATTGATTCTTCTTCCACCATCCATCTATGAGACACCAGAAAATGTATAACCTATGATGGACTTATAGAAATGTCCTATGCCTGTAAAAAATAGGATGCTCAAAAAAGACCTATTTTATTTGATCAATGATCCATAAGTGATCATATCCATAGAAATAATCATGGAGGATCCATATTTGTCTAGGAAAGTAAAATATGTTGTAGTGGTAGCTTGATGGAAGGTGGTGATATAATATGCATGATAAAGACATTAAAAACATGTATGATAAAGACATTAAAAACATGGTGGAAGATAGTGGCACATACCTCAAATCATCTTAGGTGCATTCCTACAGAGGAAGATAGTGGTAGCTTGCATAGGAAGGTGGTGGATATCACCTCCATGCATGATAAAGACATTAAAAATATGGTGGAACAACCAATGAGGGATGCATTGGCACAAGCCTGAGGTGGCTCATCTGTTCCAAAGGATAGAACCTACTCGGAGGAATTTGATGTTGTCCAATATCCTATGGGTTTTGTGCCACATTCCTTCAAAATCTTCGATGGCAGTGGGAACCCCCACCAACACATTGCACACCAGATGTTATTGCAATGTGAGGAAGTGACCCTTCTTTTGATTATTGTTCAGCATGGGTGTTGCATTTGATTGGTATGTCAAACTTTCCAATGATTCGGTAAAGATATTTGCTGAGTTGGAGCACCTCATCATCAAGAGGTTTGTTGGAGCTCAACAAAGGGTTACTATAGGCAACCTCATTATGACCAAGCAAAATCCAAACGAGTCCCTTGTTGATTACATTCTAAGGTGGAGAAACCTGAGAATGAAATGTGAACTAGAGCTATTTGAGTAGCACACCATTGAGATTCTCTTGAAGAATATTCATGGCCCGATCACTTTCATTCTTAAGGGGATTACAATTAAAACCTTCAAAAAGCTAATCAACAAGGCAGCTAGTCTACAAGAGGCAGCTAGACAGTTGCCTTTTCATGACCAGTCAGCCAAGCCCAAACCTCAGAAGGCATTTGAGAAGAAGTCAAGGGAAGTTAATAGTTTAAGTGCCAGGTTTAGTCATATAGTCAAGCTCGAGTCACTCACCACATCCTGCCACCACCTCGACATCATAGCCACCTCGCTTGCATAGCCTCCACGCCTCCTAGTAGTATCCTCATCATCATCATTAGCAATAATATTCCTACCCTCCACCAAATATATATCATTTACCTACTCTTATTGATAAATTGAATAAACCTTATTCATTCAAGAGGGAGGTAGTTAGGAGGATCTTTAAGAATCTCTTAAAGAAACTGCAGCAGAGCCTAGGAGGTGGAGGAAGTGGGCAAGAGTCATGATCCAAACTATTGCTACCACCACATGCTATGAGAAGATTGCTTTATCTTTAAGAACTCTAGAGCATGTAAAATTTAGGTGTCATTGTCATCCCTAAGAATACCTACTAGAACAATCCTCTAGTTCTTGGGGTAATCCTTGGGGATACACGATCTTCTTAAGATAGAGGAAGGTTGGGATATCTCCATCTGAACCTCGGAAAATTATTTCTAAGATTAGAAAGTTACCCTTGTACTGAGCTCAAACCTCCAACTCTAAGGAAGGTTTGCAAGTTGCTAAGATAACTGAGGAGGTGTCAAGAGTAGTGATAGCCTCCACTTGCCTGGGATAGCATAGTAGCAACCACCATGAGTCCAAGACTCTTCCAGTTGTAGCTATTCCTCCAGCCTCTTCTTCTAGTAATATTGATGAGTGTCAAATCTCTCACTCTGCTCACATTGCCTGATTTTTATTTTGTACCTCCATCCAAATCTAATAAATCAATGAATAAAGTTGATTCCACTTACATTTGTGTCACTTCTAATGATCTTCTTGAGTTTATTCCTTTAGATAGCTCTCCAAGTCTAATTAATAATAACTCTAGTTCTGATCACTCCTCTTCTTCTGATTTAGAAATGGATTATCCATTTCTAAATCACCCAAGTTCATTGAGATTGATTTGGTCATTCACCTCTGATGATCTTGAGAAGATGTAGGTGAACTGATGAGCAAGTAGAACTTTCCACTAAACCATCTCATGAAGTCTCAAGTCAACCTCCAGGTGGCAAAGTTCTACCTCCTAGCACCGTGATAAGGTAAACAAGTCATTAGTTCTAGATCAAGAATCTGGATGCTCCACATGATATGCTTGTGGAGGACCAGCCCATAGTTGACTATAATGTCCTCACTCACCTGAGAAAGTTGTCAGCTAAGCTAAATAGATATGATGCCCTTGTCTTATCCAAAGAGATGAAAGAGTTATTGATCAAAGCTTTTCTTGATCTAGAAATATACTTAGTTTAGCTGGCTGCTATTGGAGAGGAGGTGTGTTATTCAAAAGAAGACCATGGAGTTACATTCACCGATGAAGGCCTTACTGGAGACAAAAAACCCCCCTCTACATCATAGTGGACATGAGAGATCCAGACTCTCCGTGTTAGTTGATCGGGTGCATGTGAACATTATAAGTCAAGGACCCTTGCTACTGGGATTGACTTCTCAACTCGAGGACATATGATGTTGGGAGGATTCAATGAGGAGGTGAGAGGGCTTTACTATAGTGTTTCCATTGGAGATAGATGACCAAAGATAAAAAATTTAATCAATTTAGATACATAACTATTTCTCGGCCTTTACATGGGAACAACAGCTCATCCTCTTGCATTAGTCAAATTTTGAAGAGGAATGTATTGTGTCAAAGGAGACTTGAAGCCATTCTCAATTAAAAAGATATATGAGGATGACCTACACCTTCCTCCAAATCAAAGTATATTCTTTGAACTTGGTGAAAGTTCAAAAAGAAAAAAAAAACAAAAGGAAAAAAAATAATAAAAAAAGAAAAAGAAAAAGGAAAAATTGAAAATTCAAGTGAGCAGGATCAAGGAAGAAGTAGAGATATTGGATTCCATAGGTGGAAGACCTCCTTTAGTGGCCCAAGAGGAGCTATGTTCTCAACTCAGAAGTACGCTATCATATAGACTTAGAGTCCTGTTCGGAGGATGAGTCACATGTGGTTAGCACACCCTTTGGAGGTGACATTCGAGCCAGACAGTGATGAAGACCATTCCTTTAAGCAAAGCATGAATGTAGCTAAATCATTATTATGTAGAATAGTCATGCAACAATTGGAAACTTTAGCTCTAACCTCACTTTCTTCATAAAAAGTTTAAGGTTTAGTAGTTAAGGAGGACCTTAAGTCATCCACATATATCAAGCCAAAGAGATTTTTGTTGGAAGCATCATCCTCAAGTCAAGAATCAATGTAGAACTTGAGGATGATTCATATAAAGATTTAATACAATTGCCTTTTGATTGGTATTTGCCTTATGTTCATAACTTAGCAAAGAAGGGATTAATCCCACGTACTTTGTCTAAACATAGGTTGGATTACTTTGAAAGGTTATGGGACAACCAAAGCAGATATTCTCATGGCCAAATTTGCATATGCGTCGATTATAGAGATCTAAATAAGGCATGTCCTAAGGATGAATTTCTACTTCTATACTAAAGTTAATGGTGACATTGGTCATCTAGCTACAACCAAATCAAGATGGCCCTCAAAGATGAAAGAAACACTACTTTTTGAACCCTAATCATAATCTATTATTATAAGGCCATGCCGTTCAGCCTAAAAAATGCCAGTGCTACATACCAGTGGGCCATGACTCAGATCTTCAATGAACGCATTCATCATCAAGTTGAATGCTATGTTGATGATTTAGTAGTCAAAAGCAAAGAAAGGAAGACCATCTCTTTGAGTTAAAAGTAGTTTTCAAACGGTTAAGATAATATAACCTCAAAATGAATCTTCTGAAGTGTACATTTAGAGTAGCATCAAAGAAATTTTGTGGGTTTGTTGTCCAACATCGGGAATAGAGATCGATCCAGAAGATAAAAGTTATCTTAAAATGCCAAAAAAAGTCTAACTCTAATCGATCATTCCAAGGGTGGTTGGTATCTAAGATGCTTCATTTCCAACCTACCATGAAGATGCCAACCATTCTCAACACTTGTCAAAAGGATGCCAAGTTCATGATGATGATAAGCATACTTTGAAGACATCAAGCACTACGGACGCCACCGTTCTAAACCTTATCCGTGCAAGCCTTGAACCTCTACACCACTGCATTAGATGACTCCCTTGCCTCTTTGTTGGCCCAAGCCAATGAAGAAGGGAAAGAAAATGCTTTCTACTACCTCAGTCATCGTCTAATCCTTGCTGAGGCAAACTATCCACCTATTGAAAAGTATTGCCTAGCTTTAATCTTTACATCCCAAAAGCCATATCACTACATGCTTTCTCATAAGGTGAATCTGATCTCTAAGATCAATCCACTACAATATCTCATCACACGGCCGACGCTATCCGGATGGTTGAAGCATTGGTCCATGATTTTGTAAAAATTTGGCATCACTTTTGTACCCCTTTGTGCAATGAAAGGATGGGCACTAGCAGATTTCTTAGCAGCACTCTCACTTCCTACTGATTCTTCACTTAGTGATGACCTCCCCGATGAACAAATCATGAACTTAGAGGACACTAGCATTTACCGCAGGGAGATGTATTTTGATGGTGCATCTTCTTTTTAAAAAGGGGAAGAACCACGATCTACTCTTTCAGGAAAGACAGCGGTAGGAATAGTTCTCCTAACTCAAGAATGTGATGAGATTCTCATATCATATGTTCAATTCATGCACCAATAATGAAGCCGAATATGAGGCTTTGATTATTGATCTGGAGTTAGTCATTACATTATGCATCTAGAGCATCAACATCTTTGGGGATTCTCAGGTCATCATCAACCAAATCATTGGGTCCTGTAAAGTCCTGAAGCCTAAGCTACATCATTACCACAAGTATACCATGGAGTTATTGGCCCAAATCCCAAAGGTTACTATTTATAAAATTTTTTGAGGAGAGAATGCAGCAACAGATACATTAGCCAAGCTTGCCAATGAGTTGGCATGTCTGAAAGATGAACTTTTCAAATATAGGTCCAAAATAGGCAAGTCTTATCCCTTGTTGATGCTAAACTCATCAAGAGATTCTCTCTGGGGAAGGTTCATGCAAAGAAGGAGTCGATTAGAGGCAACCATTCATAGATTATCTAAATATAGCAAACTACCTCAAGAGAAATCATTAGCACATCGGTGAAGCGAGAGCTTTTTCATGCTCTGGGATGGCATCCTATACCGATAGTCCTTCGATCATATGTGGTTACATTATCAAGATAAACATGAAGCTCATAAGATTATGACTGAGGTACACTCAAAATTATGTGAAGCTTGTCAATCAGGTCCGAAGATGAAAACCATGATCAAGAGACTAGGATACTACTGGCCTTCGATGATCATAGACTACGTGGATCTAGCTAGAGATGCCACCAATGTCGTGCAGGTTGTCTTACACCAACCACCCAACATTATTACAGTTGGCCTCATGGCCATTTGAGTGTTGGGTACCAACATAATGGGTCGATTGTTCATCCTTCTTTAAGGGTCACGATTCATTCTAGTCAACTACTTTTCCAAGTGGGCAGGCAAGCCCACTCTAGAGGTCACAAAGATGTGCTCTAGTTTTTCAAGAACCATATCATATATAGGTTTGGAGTGCCTTGACAAATTATATCCGATAATGGTACTGTGTTCAAGAGTACTAAAATAAATAGCTTGCCCAAAGACGCAACATAGATTAGAGATATTCCACCATCTATTATCCAAGGGCAAATGGTCTAGCAAAAGCATTCAACAAACTCTCATCCATATCAAGAAGACACGACAACAAGTTAGTGGCATGAGCAGTTGGTTGAAGCCTTGTGAGCTTACCGCACCACATACATAACTCTAACTCCTTCTACCCCTTTTCTCCTTAGTGTATGGGTCTGAAGTCATTCTACCATTAGAAGTCCAACTCACATCATTAAGGATAGTTGTGGGTAGCAAGATCACAACAGAGCAGAACGCCAAGCTACGGTTAGAAGAGCTCAAAGATTTGGAGGAGAGACGCCTCCAGGCATGTTAGAACCTCAAGTTGTACAAATCCAAAATGATTCAAGCTCATAATAAGTTGGTCTGTCCTAGAGCTTTTCAAGTAGGAGAGCTTATTTTAATTCTAAGGAGACCAATTGTTGCGTGTTGAAAGATGGGAGGCAAGTTTGAACCCACTTGGGAAGGCCCTTCTACCATAGAAAAGGCCTACCCAAGAGGATCTTATAAGCTCATAAATTGTAAGGGAGAGCACTCGATGCTTCCAATCAATGGGCTCTACCTAAATAAATACTATCCATAAATCTTATTTGAAAATAATCATCAATAAACATACTTTTCATATCAAATTTCATCTCTTATGTGTTAGAAATATCTTTCTTGTAATCGCCACGATGTGTTTAGGTAGGTATAAGAGAACTGAGATATATCCCTCCACAATACAGACACAGACTATAAATAATCCTCCAATGCTATTAGGATAGGTGTAAGAGAATCCAAGAGGCATCCCATTTTGACTAGCATAACTAAATTAGGTGTAAGAGAACCCAAGCGGCATCCTTTCTTGGTGGAGTCACATTTCTATATGTTTAGGGTAGGTGTAAGAGAACCCAAGCATACTATTCCCTCTTTCACAACACAAACAAACACATATCTTTTATCTCAGCTATTTTGATGTGAGAGCAAGCCCCCCATGGCACTCACTCATTAGCTCTAGGTTGGGCCGATATGCTACCTTGTTAGTGAGTCACCCCAGTGGTCACTCATCTGGCAGATGTGAGTCCATGCGCTTTCTCCTTGACTTGACCATTGCATAGATGAGCTCCTTATCAATTTGGTAGACTTACCGCAGTAAGCTACCCCATGTTGACTTTGTTTAAGAGGATGTAAGCCTACATGCTTTCTTCTTGGACTAGCCATCATGCACTAACTGGGTCAAGTATATTTGAGGCTTAGGATAAGTCCCCCAATTGCTCCTTTCCTCCAGACTAGTTTAACCTTGGGTCTAGTCCCTACACAAGACTCCTCGCTTAGTAGTCACCCTAGGTCGGATAATCCCTATCGAGTTGAAGATAGACTATCCCAGTGATCAATTCTGCTTTAGGGAGATGTTAGTCTATATGCCTTCTCTCTAGATTGATTATCTCACACTAATGGGCACCTTAGGTTGGTTGGTATTCATGATGCTACAAGACCCACCCGGTGGACACACCACTCTTGGCAGATGTGAGTCTCTGTACTTTCTCCTTGAGTTGGCCACTAAATACCTACAGGATTTCTTTTATAGGGTTTTGAATAAAGCCCCTCTACCTCGTGGGCACTCTATTTGGATCATGTTCTGACCCCATTTAGACACTACCCCAGTTACTCTTGGATTGCCTCCTCTTTCCTAGTAGCCACCTATGGTTGGAGAATTTATTTAGTGGATGCGGATCTCCTTGTCCAAGTAAGTCGAGATAGGACTGATATGAGATCCTTCTGTGGTCCTCACAAACCAACAAGGTCCATGCAAAAATAAAATAAACAAAATATATCTTGTGGATTAGAATTCAAGCCCCGCCTTTCCCAAGCAGCATGTCTTTAGTGTCAACAAAACTCCCTATAGAATTACCGACTACTTTGAGTTGAGATAAGTCCTCAACACTCTCTCAAGAGTCACCCATAGGTCGGGTTCAACTTGTTGTGCCACCAATAGTTCCCACGCCATCTTGCTTTGAAAGATATAAGCTATTATACATTCTTTCCAAAGATGCCCATTGCACATCGACGGGCGCCTTAGGTCGTTCAATTTGTTGAAGCAACATCACCCGGTTCCTTCCTTGTGTAGGAGGATGTCAGTTCCCATGCTTTCTTCCTAACTTGATCATTGCAAACCCCTTAGGTTGGTTAGCTCTACCCTACGATTGGTAGACTATCCCTTTGGATTTGTAAATCTAAGACATGTCTAGGCTGATATTCACCCCATCTTAGTGGATCCATCGCACACCGATAGGATCCATCAAATTAAAATAATGTAATTCAATCAAATGACATTATCCTGACTACTTCTGAGCTGATATAATTTCCCTAGTGGCATTCACTCAGTAGTCACCTTAAGTCAGGTTTGATTTGTTACATCCAACAGATCACCCCAGTTGTTGTCTCTTACTTTTGGAGATATAAGTCTACTACGCTTTCTCCCTAGCACAACTATTGTACACCAAAAGGTAACCCCTTAGGTTGGATAGTTCTACCATATGGCTGGTGGACTACCCCTTCGGATTGGTAAATGAGAGAGATAGATTTCTCAAATCCATCACACGATAGGTCCATCTCAAAATATAAACATAAATAAACAATCAACAAACTTCTCCTCAGTGAGACATCAATAATCCCAATCTCCCAGTGGAGTCAATTAAATCAAATTCAAACTTGCATTCCCTAACAAGTGCACCCTCAAAAGAAATCTCATCAAATTCTTATCCCTAGTGGATAACCTGAACCTACTTCCCTTGTGGAAGGTTCATGCATCTATCCCCGATGGGTTATACATTCTAATCCCCAGTGGATACTCTACCCAAATGATATCTTGCAATCAAAATTCAAGCCTCTTATTCCTAATGGATAACCTGAACCTATTTTCCTAGTGGAAGGTTCACATGCTTGATCCCTTAGTGGATCCCTTCTCCCTCCCTTATGCCCTTGGCATGAGTGGAGTTGCATTGCACTAAGATCTTGATTCCTTCTACATCTCGGTTTAGGAGTAGATCATTTCTATTAGTGTTTGCGATCCTTCGTACATTGTTGAACATCTCGGTCAACATCAATATGAATGGTGTGCCTTATTAGTCAAACCACACCTATTGGGCTCTCAACTTCCTCATCATAGATCTAGGACTCTTATAGACACTAAGAGCTTCTTAGTCTTAAGATACTTCTAGTGATTAGGTGAACAATTAACCTAACCCTAGAGACTTAGAAGAGTTAGACATAGAAATAGGTTATGCCTTAGGATTTAGAGACTTGCCTACTATAGCCTAAACCCAATCCTTGCTTCCTTCTTCCAAACCAAACCTCACCCAAATTCAAATTCTAAAATCAATTCAACTATCAAATGATTGAAACCCATGATTAAATTCAAACTCCAAATCCCTTCCTAAGCCCTTTGATTTTATCTTATGGACTTAGCCTTAACCAAATTCAAATCAACCCAATCCAATTGATTTTCAATTATCAAATTTCAAATCAAATTCTAAATCATAAATCAATTCCAAACTCTGTGATTGAACCCATAATCAAATTCAAATTCCAAAATCTTTCTTAAGCCATATGAACCACTTTCATATGCTTAGCCAAAACCCTCTTTAAACCAAATCAAATTTGATTAGTTTCTTTATAAATAAATTATTCCTTCATTCATATTCATAAATATAAATGAAATATAAATTCAAATGGCCAAAACCAAACCCAAATCAAATCAAATTCTCAATTTTATCCCTTTTAGCCAAATTCTTGAACTTGGATAAATGATACCCAAACCAATTCAAAACTCATGGATTCCTTCATGATTCAATCATTCCTACAATCATTGACCCAAATATAAACATAAACCACCATTATCAAACCAAACCCAAGTCAAGTCCATGTTGACCCTTTTGGCTTGAAATTGTCATATGAACCAAAACCCATTTGGCTCCAAACCACTTATAATTTGATTTATATTTCAATCCTAGGCTCATGTGTGAGTTCAACTAAACTTGAATAAAGCCCTGATCAAGCCAATTAACCCATTTAGGCTCACTTAACCCAAAGTGGCCTGAAGGAACCTTTTTGAGCCAAGTTCTAATCCAACCCAAATTGGATTGAACTATGCCCCTCTAAACCTCTCAACATAACCAACAACCACCCTAGGGTGATCAACTGCCTTAAATTGGGTCAAACTAAGTCAAACTTAGCCTTTGACCAAGTCAATATTTTGCCCAAATGAAACCCAAACTAGCCAAAATCCACCATATGCCAAATTGATTAAAATTGTTGACTCAAACCAACTCATAATCAATGATTGAACATGAACAAACCCTCACTTGAGTCAAACCAAGCCTAATTGGCCATTTGACCCAAGTTGACCCAAATTGGCCTAAAAAGCCAAAATAGGTCAAATCATAATCTAATCTAAATTGATTGCAACCAATGACTCAAGTTCATCCCAAATTGATCATTGAACCAAAAAGCCATAATTGAGCCCAATTTGACCAATTGGTCAACTTGACCCAACCTAACTCAAATTGACCTAAAGGGTCAAATTGGCCAAAACCAAATTAAATCCAAATTAAAGCAAACCAAAGAACAATTAGCAATTGAACTTGACTCAACACCTAACCCAACCCAATTTGGTCAAATTCAAATTGGTCAACTTGACCCATTTGACCTATATGAACCCAAATGAGCCATAATCAAATCCAAAGCAAATTGAACCAAACCAATGACACCAATATACTCCAAATAGTCATGTACACTTGACCCAACCCTTAGTTTGATCCAATTTGACCAATTGGTCAACTTGACCCAACTTAACCCAATTTGACCTAAAGGTCAAATCAAGCCAAATCAAACCAAATAAACTCCAAACCACTTGAAATTTGGGCTAACCCACTTTTGACCCATTTCAAATTTCCCAAATCAAAACCATAGCCAAATGATCACTTTGCCCTTGGTTCTAGGGCATCCCATGAGATAAGACACATGCATATTTGGTCATTTCCTCCCCTTGGCCACTTGGCACCCATTCATAGATTCACCTAGGCACCAAGGAGACTGACCCAAGGTGGTTTCCATGACTCATGGGGAGGTGAAATCACCTCCCCATTCCCATTGGAGCATTTCAAACCATCAAGGACACCCACTACTCCCATGGAAACCACCTCCCACCCTTCCTCCACCCATGTGAGGCCAAGTGGAATGATTCTCTACCCAAATCAAGCTCCCCATCTCAGCCATTGATTCACCAAGCTAAAACCATCACCACCTTCCAACCCAAGGAAGGAGGGGTATACCCCCATTCACTCAAACTCAGACACACTCGATTCAACCCTAGCAGGCAAGAAATGAGATCCTAGAGCCTCCCCTTGCATTTCCTAAGCTCCCCAAAATCCCCATTTTTAATTTTACATGAAACTGAAATAGGGGAACAAACTAGTATCCCCATTTCCTCATTTCGTAACCAAAGTGTAATTAATTTTGTACACACCATCATTGGACCTAGATGAGCCAAAATGAATCATTTCCTAAGCTTCCCGATGGCGGAGGGTGGAGTTCGATCAAGACCGATTGCTTACATGTCATGGGTTGGTCTTCTAAGGAAACTACACCAAATCAAGGCTTGTATGGCTCAACAGGGCTTTATTTGTACCAAATGAAGCTTCTTCAATCATTGGAATTGCTAGTCACAAGCTTCAGTGAGGTATGCCATTAAAATTGATCATTAGCTCAAAAAAGGTTGGTCCTTGATAAAGGAAACTTGCATATCATGTGATTTACACGGTTCGATGTGTTTATTATGCTTTCCAAAAGGTGTGGAATCAATTTCATCTCCATCCGAGCTTGGGTGAGCTCGGATCAAATGATAATTGACAAACGATATCCATCACTCACCTCTTAGGAGGAGACAGATCAGACCATCCATTCTGCATGATCGAAATGAATGTTCCTGATCTGATCACATAGAACCTCTCTTTTCCCCTTTAAAATTGTGCATTTAATCGTGGTCATCTAATCTTAGATTTGACAACCCACAGAGTTACCACATCCACCCCATCAGTCGACCTTGGTGACAACTTAAGTAGCCACTCATCCATGTGGAAAGCACGCATTAGCGTGCCACATCGACCATGTGGCTCGATGGGATTAAAATTTTAATTAGTAATCTATTTTTAGGCTTGAAACTTCTAAAAATCATAACTAATCCTAAAACTCAAAAAAATATAAACTTTAGCTCATTTTAAAGATATTTCAGAGTTGAATCTAGAAAAATTATTATTAATTGATTTTGAGTAGTAATTTTGGCTTAATTAAGGTTTAATTGGAAATATAATTAGCTTAATTATTCCTTAATTAATCATCCAATTGATCTCCAACTTTTTTTAGATGTTTGGGAGGTTGACCTCTACCGCTCCCATTTTTCTTGGATTTTATTGGTTGCATAACTAGGAAAATCAATTGATTAAGCCTTAATCACGTTCCTAATTTAATTTGGGACTTCTCATTCAAGCTTAATTTGGGTGGTGATAATTGTCTTCTCTTGATCTCAAATTGACCACAAATAGCCTTTGATTTGATAATTTAATATTATTAATTATTTAAGCCTCATTACCTCATTGAATTGAGCTTAGGGAATGTGGTTGGGATACTTTTCTAATTTTCTAAGTTTCCTTCACTTTTTTTTAATTTGATTAGTTAATGATTAATTAATTGCTTAATTAATTAATTAATCTCCAAGATAATTAGAGCCTAATTGAGTGTTTGAAATGACTTGGAGTTAAGATTGAGGCCTTGTCCTTGATCCCTTTCCCCCAGTTAATTTCATCATTCTAATCAAAATATAATCAAAGAATTCAATCAATTAATTAATAAGCTTGATCAACTCAATCTAAAATTCACTTCATAAGCAACCTTTAATTAATCTTGGGTAGCTCTTTGGTGTTCAATAACCCAAAGTGGAAGATAATGAAATTATGGTTAGCTCAATGTGAGAAAACCATAAAAGTAGTTAAGATCCATAAGCCTAATTAACTATTAACCATGAGCCAATTTAATTAGGTCCCTTTCATTTTTTAGGAGCATTGCAAATTTACTTTTCATGTGGTTGCATATCATATTGGCTCATTCTTAATTAGTTAATTAACTTAAGGTGATGTAGGTAAGGGTTAATTAATTATCTTAATTCATACCATGATCTAATTAAACCAAAAAAATTAACTTAATTACTTAAATAAAATTAACTCACACATGGGGAATGAGATTAGAATTAGCAAACCTCTTTCATTTCCTAAATCAAATCAAACTCAAAATTAAAAATGTCATTAAAGAACTTTAGTTTATTTTAAATAGCCTTATTTAGTATGATTTCCCTTAGGAATTAATTGGAATGAATGAGATATGTAATTATGTTCCTTCATTTCTTTCTAATCATGTTAAATGTTACTTGCCATGTGTAATCATGCATTCATTTCTTTTAAAATTAGCTAAATGAAATGGTTTCTTTTATGTCAAATTGCATGTGTTGATTTAAATTAAAAATAGGTGTGGCTATTATTACTATTAAATAAAAAATTATCTTCAAAAGCCCATAAATCAATTATAATATATGAAGTGATGTTAATTATAAATATCTATAAATTTGAATGTGTTGATAATACAAGATATGCAATATGGTGCTCTATTTCCTTACCTTATACTGATTTGCATGGGATTTATAAATGTATAGTTCATTTGAAAAGAACACAACATTTGTTAAATCTACATCTATGCATCTCCATGCTAAGACTTAGGAAGAATTTCATATCATATATAAATCATATAATCAAATTATGACTTCTTGCATGACTTCTCGTTCTTGTGGTTCTTTTTGTACATTCACATGTATATAAGAAAAGTGGTATATTAGTCTGGACATCCCGGTGAGGCTTTAAGTAGCCCTAAGTAGGTCTTGTACCTTACGCCCCTGGTGTAAAACAATGGTGTCATACTCACTTAAAACTCTTATACATATGTATGTATGATATGACCAATGAATAAGAATCATAAATCAAATACAACTTTTGCATGGGTTTTCTATTCTTATAGTTTTCTTATACATCTATATACATAAGAAAAGTGGTATATTAGTCGGACATCCCAGTTGTGAGGCTTTAAGTAGCCTAAGTAGGTCTTGTACCTTATGCCTATTAGAATAACGTACTCACTTAAAACTTTTATACATGTGAATGTGTACTTAGCTAATGGATGAAAAATCCTCTTTTCTATTATAAAAAAGACATGCATTCACAATTCAATCAAATGAAATATTTAAATTCCAAAGACACTTCTTTACATTCATCATTTAAGTGTGCTAAAGCATACATTGTATGTATAGGTATACTTAGGATTTAATCATATGCATGATATACATGATGGAAATAAATGAATAAATATGTGTTATGTAATAGCAATTTATTCTAATTAATCTTAAGATGTCTTTCTTCTTGAATAAGGCCATTTAGAGTGAACCTAAACTTAGGATTGATTAAAACATGTAATAAGCCATTCACTAAAGGAAATTGATTAATTAACTTGCTTTAGAAGTGACTTAAGGAAGGGATGAAAGAGAGGTTCCCTCTCTTTCTTCTCTTTATAACACTTAGTTGTTAAGTGTAGGCCATATAAAACAAAATAAAATACTAAGTAAAATCTTCAAATCAATTAAATCACTTAAAGAGAAATCAACCCTTTATAAATTAAATCTTTCACACTTAGCAAATTACAACTCTAAAGCCTAGTTAGGACATATCACACAAACCTTAATGCACACACATTAGATTAAGTCATTACTTCTAGTTTTATGTTAGGCGGTGTATAGTTTGATGTATGCTTATATTATGATGTATTATTGTAGATTGGATGTTAGGTGTTTGTGCATGATGCGGATGTTAGGCGATGTAGCCTAATCATGCTTTACTTTTTTGAGGGGGCACGTAATAAAATATAAATGCTTTTCTGCATGTTGCTTATGCCCTTAGCATAATCCTAGTTAGGACGGTGGACTTGGTTACCCATGTGTGCTAAGTCAAATTATTCTTATAACTTTGGGTTATAGTGTGTTTACTTGACATTTATTTTGCAGGTGTAGCTAGATTTACTTTCCTTCTTTTAATGCAATTTTGTATTAGGATTAGGATAAGTATTATGGGGTATTAGAATGAGGATTGGTTATAATACCAAGTCTTATGTGCCATGTGATGCCTTTGGATCAAGCACTTCTAAATCAAGCCAAAAATAGAAAGAAATGGAGCAAATCAAATGAAGAAATGAAAGATGAAGAGATAAAAATGAAGAATGAAGAATGAAGCCCCCCATAACATTCATCATTTGTAATTGTAATTATTCTCTTATAATCTGGGTTGTATAAAAGTAGACCTCAAGAATCCATGCTTCATTTTGGGTTGTATGGTGATACCAGACCACATCGCCCTTTTATTCTTTTATGATAACTTTATAAAATTGTTTGATGTTTTGTTTAGCTTGTGCATTCAAAAATGGATGTCTTTTCATAGTTTATTTATGATTGGTGATTGTTGTATGGCCTATATGTGATTAAGCTCTAGGATAAAATTTTTTCTACCCAAACTAGAACTCATAACTAAACCTCTAAAACAACTCATAACCTCATATAAAAACTAGGCATTAAATTAAGATAATAAAATATTTAGCAACCCTTAGCTAGATGTTGTATGTTTAATATCATGCATAATCATCTTATGTCACTCTTGTTAAGAGAGGGATTCCATCTTGATAGTAAGGGCTTAACCTTTGAGAACTATGATGGAAGAACACCTCTTTCCCTTTTGATTTGGCCCATAACTAACTTCTCATGCATTTAGGCATACAAAATCCTATAGCCTGTGTCAAAATAAAGAGTCCCAAATTAAATAAAATTTGATAAAAAATTTGCATTATATTAAGTCATTATTCATACCCCTCATGCTCTAGTGGATTTAAGGACTTAATTTCTTTTCTAAATAATAACAACCTAGCCATCTTGCAAAAAGCATATGACTTGCCTACATGGATTTAAAGCATAGAAGGAGTTAGCTGACAGTCACTCCATGTGGTAATAAGTCTAGTAGTCTGGTGGTTTACTCTCTCTTGTGGAGGTAAACTATATACCCGCTTTTGCCTTAGATTTAGGTCATGCTTTGGCCCTCGCCAAAGCTACCTAGATTTAGGATCTGAGATTACTATTTCCTAGGGCTACAAGCATAAATCCTCACCTCTTAGGCATTTTCACAATCTTATGCTTATGAATTATAAGCCCAATCAATATAATAAAATTTCAACTCAAATAATTAAATCTCATCGATTTCAAATATATAAATCCCAACCATATGATAGATTGGAGTGCTCACTAAGCTTCTTAGTATCATGAGTGCTCCCTACTCATCTCCTTTGGTTTCGATAATAACTCTTCCCTTTTTGATCCATCCCACCTGAATTTCTAAAACACAACTAATTTATTGATAGTCCTATCTTTGAATTCTTTGGAGACAATAATCGCCTACTTTAATCAAGAGTATTCTTAAGGGCTTCACTTTTCTTAAGATGTAATTAACTATGGTGGCTTGCCCCATAAGGAACTTTAGAGCCCGATCTAAATTAACACTACTTTATTCATCCATGTAAAGTAGGGGAAAAATCTCTAGTATATTCGAAGACCCATCATGCCTTAGGAGTCCTTATTAGGTGATTAGGTCCACTGTAGGGTAGTGACTTCTATCTTTCGAGATAGTACACTATTTCTCAATGTCATACCCGATCACCTCAATAAGTACGTGCCTTTCTTAACCAGGGAAGTGAGATAATCAAATGACCTCCATGGGGCTACTAAAATATATTTGCGGGATGTCCAGACTATATACTTGTTATCTATTAGGCCAACACATGCAACTTATACATAAGTAAATTCCATTTGATTATTTGATTTTGAAAGCATGAATGCATGATGACACATGACATAGAACATTTATAGTGATTAAAAATGAACGATTAAACATAAACACATAATTCATTCAACTACATTAATTCCTAAGGACAATCACATTAAATAAAATCAATTAAAGAAAATCATTAAAATCATTTTTTTTCTTTTTGAAAACAAACTAAGAAACACTTACAATAAATTAAAAATAATGAATATAAAATTATGTATTCCCTCTAGTAACTTTACAATATTTATCAAAAAAAATAGCTACCTAATTTATAGCTTTAAAATATATTTTTAAGGTCTTAAGATTAATGACATGTATTGTCCATTTAATGTACCCAAAAAATTAAATAGTTTTGAACATAATATGTGTTAGAAAGCTATTAAGCATCACTTGTATGAAAATCTCTTCTTTTTACATTCTCTTTCTTAATGATGGATTCTTAAAAACTTTGATTAAGTGTTATTTGGGCAAAGATTCACCAATAATTTTTTTCTAATCATACCCAAATTTAACTCACATCTATGTTTTTAGAAATAAATCTCAAGTATTAATAATATTTTTTGAATTTATATTATCTTATATAATATAATTTATGAGTGACCATTTAACAACTTATCATGAACTCAAGTTATAACAAGCGATAACCATTTAAGGAGAAGTAGAAGAATGGGTCATCAATATGCCATGTTGATATTCCATCATAAACCATAGAGAATTAGCTCATTACTAAATTTAGTCTTCATGATTAAATTTAACATAAATAAAATAAAATAATAGAAGAACAAAAAATTGAAGTTGAAGGAATTCTACATATTTAATTCAATTACCATCTACTTCTTGGCTTCCTTTTTTCACCGAAATATTTTTTTGCTAAGATTACCAAGAAGTCCATCCTCCCAAACCCTAGAATTCTATTTTTTTTATGCTCTTTCAATCATCATGTTAAATAAGCATGTCCTCCCATGAAATTTAATCACTTGAGATTTGAAACCATAAATCATAGTTAGTCTCATATATGTGTTGCAATTGTTCTTTTTAATAGTTTGTTCCATGTGATCAACTTCTACAAAATATTATTCATTGCATCTAACAATTCCTTGAATCATTTTTTTTAATTCTTTGGTAATTATTATTTCACCTAGATATACATGAAACACAAATAAAATCATAAAGTTTCATTAACAATTAAATAACACATAAAAATAGAATATGTTAGATATATTACAAAAAGTGAATGAGACAATACATAATATATATATATATATATATATATATATATATATATATTGCATCTACATCCACTATAATGATGAGAGAACAAAGAATTCATTGAGTAGGAAGAAGAGGAAATGCAAGATCTTGGTCTTCTTGCTCTTAATCTCTCCTATTATAGTGATATGAGTTCAATCTGAGTCATAGCTCAAAAGTTAAATCTAAAATTTCTCATTTCCTTTTTAAAGAAAGAAAAAGAGTATTTATAGTGGAAGAGACAATGGAGCCAACACCATAGTGAAAGGTACATGTAAGCCACTTATGAATAGTTAGGATAATAACTGAGAATGTGGTTTGCATGGCAAGATAAGAAAAATAAATTAGGTATTGCAATATGATTATATATAATTAATGATTGCTTGTCTTGTAGTGCATCCTAATAGCATTGATGTTGTAGGTATTTCTCCTCTTTATTGGGCACCATAAATAATGTCTTCTTAGAGTATGGGAACATGGTTATTATATTTAAGAAATGTGATAAGGCAATTACTCCTTTTGGAATAGGTGTTAACTTTTTTTTTATTAAATAAATAATTTTTAATTTTTGCTTAGTTATAGTTGAAATAAGTAATTCAACAATAGGTATCAAATTAGACTATGATTTCTTAATTATGAGAATGTTAAAGAACTTAAATGTTAAAAAAATTTACTTATAGTCAAAGTAATTAATGTATAATGTTCAATAGATAATTTTAAGATTTTAACTAAATTTATCAAAATTCCATTTTAAAAACTATCTTGTAGCATTTATCACTCTGCTCCTTTGACATCTTTGAAGATGAATGGATAAAACTAATTTAAAGCAAACTTCTAAGACCCTTCAACAATTCCATTTGTCTTAATTATTTTTAGAATAAAGCCACTCTACAAAAAATTTATTCATTAGAAATCAGATGACTCTAGGCTTATAATAGTGAAACATAATGGTTGCTTTTTGTTAGTGTTCTTCTAGTTGTTCAATCTCAAATTGCATGCAAGTCTCATTTTCTTCATAACATCTCTATGCTTCCATGAAAGTCATTACATTAGTAATGAAGAACATGAATTGCTCCATAGTTTTTGACCCAAAAGCTACGAAGAGGCATCTCAAGGATTGTAGATGGAGTGATCAATACATCCACAAAAAAAAAGCAATTATATTTATGCATCTTTATGAGTGGTTAAGTTTCTCTTTAATAAAATAGAGATCTTTTATTTGCAACCTCAAACTATTTGTTAATTTAAGGGAGAGTTCAATATAAATGTATAACATCAAGCTATTTATGAGGGTCCCTCTATAACGTCAAGATCACAAGCACAAATTCATCAAGAGAAAAGAACTATCATAAAATAAATAATCATAAGCATCCATGAAAATCATTACAACAGCAACAAGCCTTAATCCCACTACATGGGATGAGATGCATTAATCATTTTTTTTTCAATGTGTCCTATTAAATGTCATATTCCCATGAAAAATATTGATACAAAAATTTTGTATTTTATTTAAAAGCTTAAATTGAAAATTCTAGACAAAAAAGTTTAACTGTTTGACGTCTAATCCATTTAAAAAGCTTTTGATCTATAGCTACCTTATATTAAAAGGTGTTGGGATGATTAGGAACTTTGTTTAAAGGGAGGAGTGGTTTCAATTTTCATCCATCTTTAATGTACTCAATAGGTAATGACTAGAACAAATGAAAATGAGCCTCTTTTAAATGAGAAATTATTCTCTTAAAGAAGGAGGTTGATGGTTGGCTTGTTAGTTCCTCATAGTGGAAGAAATCGTTATCCATCTTGTTATATATTGATCCCACTTTCTCCCACCTCTACAATTATACTAACATCTTCTTCAACATGTCTATACACATTCAACTATTCCCAAGCTTATATAACCCACAAGCAATCAAAACCTAATCTCAAAGCTCTAGGCCATGCTAGGGTTTCTTGCACCTAGTTTTGGTCCCTCTCCACATACAACCTATAAATCTTTGGGAACACATCATTATACATTGATCCTTCTACCTATTCCAAGTGAATACAATACATTAAACACTCTACTTCCTTAGACTTTAATTTATAATCCTCATAGGAGTGTTCTCAAGTTTGGCAGTTCTTTAATGTTTGCCCAACCTTCTCCTTTAGATTTCACCATCCTCACACTATTATTAAAATTGAGCGAACTTGGTATTTTTAAACTTCATATGGATTATTTAATCATTTTTAAAGAGTTGTTTGGGATCACTTTAATTTTTATATTTTTTGTTTTATATATTTATCTTTTTTTGCTATGTTTTGTTTCAAAATAAAATATATTTAGTGGTATTAGTTTTTTTTTTAAATACCTAAAACATCACAAAGTTGTTTGAGTGTTTCTAAAAATAATGTTTTTTATTTAAAGGAATAAAAATACTTAAAACAAACTAAACAAATATGTTTTTAAAAATACAAAATAAAAGTGATCTCAAATAGGCCTTAAGTATTTGAGTACTTAATAACATTAAAATCAATTAAACTTAAGCTTACTTGATTGAACTATGAATTTGCAAATAAGTTTACATGATTTTAAATTTAATTTAAAAAAAAAAAATTAGGCAATGTACATACATACCATACAATTCTTATATATTTATATATGTAACATCTAAACTTCAATTTTTACACACACACACACACACACACACACACACACACACATATATATATATATTCAATATTATATCAAAAATATCATCATTATTTACTTTTTAAAAGTGAAATACACCTTTTTAAGTATAGAAAAATGATATATAAATAAATATTTGACTTCAGCTATTAGATATATAAATGCATAAGAATTGTTTGATATGTATGTAAATCTTTCCAATTTTTAATTCATATGCTTATGGCAAGAGAACTATTTTTCATTGATGTATAAAAAAAAACATATGCATTTTATATTTTGATATGATCCCAAATCCTCAAAGTACCAAATTATCACATACAACAATAATTACAATAACAGAGCATAAAGACTACAGATATTACAAACAAAGACATCAGCTTTACAACAGATAAAGTCAAGATTACATGCTCAGTTACAAAAGCAAGTACAGATAAGAATAACTAGGCCTTCATAAGCTTAAATCCATCCCAACAGAAGCCGATTACAAAGACATAATAAAATCAATAATCTATTACAGAAATAACTTCCAGAAAATCTTGTAGAACAGAAGACAAGTAGCAAGAAATCAAGAAGTGTAACTAAAGACACGACAGAAGGCAAGACATGTAACAAACTCTAACAGAAATCAGTTAGAAAGCCTTGATCCAAGACAGAAAGAAAAGTATAAATAGAGATGAGAGGAGAATAAGAAGGGTAATGAGAAAATCTTATGGACTCCTCTCCTTCTCTTGAGTTCTTCCCTTCTTCTTCCTCACCCAAACCTTTCAACGGTGAATCTACACTGGAACTAACCCTTCCGGTAAGAATCTCCGGTGAACTTTCGGTCTTCCTCCTCTAATCCCTTAGTTTTCCATCCGAGTGTCTTGGCTCAGCTCGACGAAATGAAAAGATAAAGTGAATTAGGTTTCTCATTAAACCCCTCTCGGTTCGTTCTTCAACCGTTCGATCAGCGACACTTGGATGCCACTTAGAACCATCCAACGATCCCCTGCAAAAAGATAGATCAAACTGCTCAGGAAGCAACATCTGTAATCCACTAATGCCATTTGAAGAATCCAGAACCGTGTGATCAAATAACACATCCAAGGGACACGGGAAATAATCCTACATCCGACGGCTCAAGCTCAAGCACCAGAAACACTCGATCCGAATGTTAGCATCCAACGGCCAAGTTACAACACGCTGTATCTAACGACGCAGAAAGCATCCAAGCGAGTGACCCTTCAGATTAATAGTAACTCAACCGGGTTCCAACACTCAGTGAGTTAACTCACTGCTCTAAGCTTAAACCAAGCCGGATCAGACCCAATCCCCACTGTACCAGAAACAAATCAGAAAATCAGGTCGTATCATTGGTGCTCTCATTGATTACCACAACTCATACAATGGCAGAAGGCACAAGACACACATCCAAAACCCTTGAAGAGTGTGTTACCAGTTAAATAAAACGAAGAGCAAATGACCTCTCACTATGGTATTGAAATATCAAGAAGATTGGCGCAATAGAAAGCATTGGAAAAACAACCTCAAATCCAGGTATGTGATGCATCCCTTTCAGAATCCTATTCTCCAAACAGACCACATACACACACATCCATGTCAATACCTATTAAAATAGATATGCCAAGGTTTAATGGAGACAACCCTAAAAAGCAGACCGTACTTTCAATATCACAATTTATCAGAAGAATAGAAGTTCATAATTTCCTCAGTTTACATGGATGGACTGCACTTGGTATCAATATATGCATCTTAATAAGCACTACACTCATGGAATGAATTTAAAGAACAAGTTATTCAGAGATTTGGCCCATCTTTGTATAGAGATTTAAGGGGTGAACTTGCTAAATTATAACAGAAATCTACAGTACAGCAATTTTATAATGAGTTTGAGGAATTGGCAAATCAGATATAAGGTATTTCACCTAAATTCTTACAGAGCTGTTTTGAATCTGGTTTAAGACAGGATATAAAAAGGAAAGTAAGAGCATTGCAGCCTAGTTCCTTACAGCAAGCCTTCCAGTTAGCTAAATTGATGGAGGACAGCTAGGCGATGATGTAACAATGGAAACTACAAGATCACAACCTCCAGCACTAAAACAACCTCAATTACAGCGACAGCCCATACTGCCTCCTCACACAAACACCAATCAACAAAGCAATAATCAAAGTAAACAACCTTTAGCAATTCAGGGGCTGACACCTACCCAAATAGAAGAAAGAAGAAAGAAAGGATTGTGTTTTAATTGTGAGGAAAAATATCACAAAGGGCATATATGTCAAGCCAAATTATTTTCCTTCATGATAATCAATGAGGACCAAGAGTATCAATTATAGCATGATACTCAACCAGAAAGGCAGTGGATTCAAGAAGAAGCATTAGAAGCAAGCTTCAACTATCAACCTTTCAATCCAGGCTAAGGCAAATGACATAGAGATTGTATAAGTATACACATGATAAATAGTTAACTTAGCTTAGATTTTATGTCAGATATAACCCAATTATATAGAATAAGATAGTCCATAATAATAAGTCAGCTGGCACAAAATCCTTTATAGCATCAAATAAGATGGACAACAGGATATCACATAATCCGACCACATACAAAGGAGGATTTAGATAGGTTGACGGACCCATATAAATCAGAAGCTCAAAACAACATGAAACAAATGGTCGATAACATAGAAGAGAGCTTCAATCCAAGACTACTACAATAGACAAAACTTTTACACTACAATCAATAAAATTACCAACTGTTGAGAAGATGATAGTAATCAAGCTTATTAAAAGTTTTAGATCACAGAAAAGTACTGACGGGAGATCCACAAATTAAAGAAATATCAAGGCAAATAGAAGGATTTCTAGCCACAGAAGCTTCTGGGATATCAAGTAAAGAAATATAGAAGCAGAATTACAATAAGGAACAAAACTACAGCTACATCAGTAGAACAGAAAACCATTGTACAAGCAGACAGAGAAGTCCAGGGAGAAATCCTAAGTGATGCTCTAAGGTAGAATTCAGCAATCATAAAAAGAGTCATATTGGTGACCTTGAGGGCAAGGTCAGTGTGAAGAGGGGAGTAATGATATGATCCCAAATCCTCAAAGTACCAAATTATCACATACAACAATAATTACAATAAGAGCATAAAGACTGATATTACAAACAAAGACATAAGCTTTACAGATAAAATTAAGATTACATGCTCAGTTACAAAAGCAAGTACAAATAAGAATAATTAGGCCTTCATAAGCTTAAATCCATCCCAACAGAAGCCGATTACAAAGACATAATAAAATCAATAATCTATTACAGAAATAACTTCCAGAAAATCTTGTAGAACAGAAGACAAGTAGCAAGAAATCAAGAAGTGTAACTAAAGACACGACAGAAGGCAAGACATGTAACAAACTCTAACAGAAATCAGTTAGAAAGCCTTGATCCAAGACAGAAAGAAAAGTATAAATAGAGATGAGAGGAGAATAAGAAGGGTAATGAGAAAATCTTATCAGACTCCTCCTTCTACTTGAGTTCTTCCCTTCTTCTTCCTCACCCAAACCTTTCAACGGTGAATCTACTGGAACCTTCCCAGAACTCTCGAACTTTCTTCCTCCTCTAATCCCTCGGTTTTCCTCTCGGAGCATCTCTGTCGAATTGAAATGAAAAGATAAAGTGAATTAGGTTTCTCGCTAAACCCCTCTCGGTTCTCTTCAACGTTCATCTACTTGGATGCCACTTAGAACCATCCGATCCCAAAAAAAAGAGATCAAACTTAGCAAATCCTCCACTAATGCCATTTGAAGAATCCGAATCATCAAATAACACATCCAAGGGAAATAATCCAACATCCGGATGGCTCAAGCACAAGAAACACTCGATCCAATGTTAGCATCCAACGGCCAGTTACAACCGCGCATCTTGACGAAAGCATCCGGCAGTGACCCTTTTAATAGTAACTCAGGGTTCCAACACTCGGTGAGTTAACTCACTACTCTAAACAAAAGTGGATCAGACCCAATCCCCACTATACCAGAAACAAATCAGAAAATCAGGTCGTATCATATTTATACATCTTTTGTGTACATACGATGTGCCTAAAATCAGCTGCATTCTTTTTTTGGCCAATGGTAGAGTAGCACTAGAGGTCGACAGGCCATTCTCTGACCTCGACCTCTCTCCCACCATCAAATCCGATATGAACACATATCCCCAAGCCAACAATAGAGAATAACATACTGACCTTAGAGCAGAGAATAAAGATATAAATATTAACAAGTTATTACAACAAGAAATAATTACGGCCGAATAATAAAAGATCCCCAAAAAAATAGACAAAGAATACATCTACATGTGACCTCCCAAGGAACCATATACTGATAGAATGCTCAAAGCAAAAGGAAAGACCTTCCAATACATAAGTGCTGACGGAGATTAGTAAAACAGAAAACTAATAGCATGAGATCAAGAAACCTAACTGAATACATGACAGAGGCAAGATCTCTAACAGAAAATAACAGAAATTAGTTACAGAGACCAGCGGAGGAATATTCTAGAAGAGCAAACCAAATACTATAAATAGAGATGAGGAAATCAAAGAAAGGGTTGAAGAATTATCTCAAGAACTCCTCCTCTGTGTCTTCTTCTTCTTTTCCTTCTTCTTCTTCTTCTGCTGTCTAGAGCTTCCTCCTTCCTCTCCAGAACCTTTTCCACGGTGGAAGTCGTCGGCAACCGCCATCCGACCAGAGAAAAGATGGCAATCTCCCTCAGCATCGCCTCTTCCTCTCAGAGCCTTCCCTCAGAAACCCTAGCCGACAGAAAAACCAAATGAGTCTCTAAGCGAAGTCTTTCCAATTCAAACGAGAAACTTCCTCGGGAAGCTTCATCAAACAGCAGTAAGAAAATCAATCGCCGCTCCTCCATTTCATCAGACGATCCACGGTCGTCCCATACATCAAGCCGCTCTGACTAACACGTAATCCACTGGAATAACATTGATGAGCAAGATAGAGTAACACATCCAAGAGTTATTAGATAAACCAATCCATCCGACGGTTAAAGAAATAGCTCTAAAGAAACACCATCCAAGTGATCCCATCCAACGGCCGAGCTAAAAGACGCGAGATCCTACGGACCAGAAGGCACCCGCAAAACTCCTCAGCCTCTCTAGACTCAGCCGGGTTAGATCAAGTGTGGTTTAACTCAGTAAACAGAATCAAGTCAAGCCGGTGAAGCCCAATCCAGGGAAATTAAAATCAAACAGAACCAATGCTAACTCAATCCAGGCCAATTGACATTGATTAAAGACTTAATTCAGAAAAAGGGTCTTATCAGTTACCGCTGTTCGCTCGCGATCGTCCGCAACCACTCACCGCTCAACAAAGTTTCTCAATAAAAGCCTTCAGATTTACTATAGAAGCCAACACAGACGTAGTTGAATATTGAGAGATTCAGTACGTGAGTGAAGAAATTTAGAAGGAAATGGCATCGGCTCGCTTCTTATACTTTGTGGCTGTTATGACCATTCTTTTGCAATTATCATCGGCTGTAGTAGGTATTATAAGCCTATTGTTTAATATTATAGGTTTTTACGCTTTGAAATTTGAATATACAGCTCTTTAGCTTACTGAATAATTGCTGTTCAGCAGCTACGTCCTTGAAAAGTAACTATTTTTTATTGTGATTAAATATTGATAATTAATTATATTTTAAAAAATATTAGTTATATCTCTATTTTTTATTGTGATTAAATATTATTTGCATTGCTTAAATTGTTTTGTCTAAAGATAACTATTCAATACCATCTTTATTTAAACATCTTTAATCACACAAGCAATTATCACACCTCTGCAAAAAATGCGGCTATAAGGTTAAAATTGTGTGTAAATTAAGAGTCTTTTAATTATAATTTTGAAGAAAAAAAATATAACTTAAAGTTAACATTTAATCACAGTTTCAAATACAGCATATCTTGAAATTTTAAGTGGAGCATATGAGGCAAGTCATATTATCAATCAGTATTATCACAGTATATTTTGCATTCAGTGAGAAATTGGAGATTCATATTCTTAAAGAAATTAAAAGTAATGAAATTATTTTTGTATTAATTAACTTCCATAAACATGGTATTTTGTTATTATGTTCGAAAACTGAATATCTTGTTTTATTTCTTAGGTTCTTTGCATGTAGTGATGAAGCCTCATGTGGTACGTACGTTATTTATATATTAAATAAACAAAAACTAAAAAAAAGTAAATAAATGTAATTTGCCAAAAACATTTTGATTTTGTAGACTTATAAAGCACTATTTCTAACATAAATAAATATAAAAAAAAATTACTGGGAATTTGAATTATGCCACAGGCAAAGACATGGTGCATTGCATATCCAGGCGCAAATCCAGGAAATTTACAGGGAGACATAAATTCCATCTGCTCAACACTTGATTGCAGCTCAATCCAACCAGGGGGATCCTGCTTTCAACCAAATGATATAGTAAGCCATGCTTCTGTGGTTTTAATCTGTATTACAGGGCTCATTCTTCTCAGGCCAGTGCCTGCAGCTTTGGCAGTGATGCAATGTTCTCCTTATCAAATCCCTGTAAGCATCCTATTTTTGTCTTTTGAAAGTATTATTTTAATTGTGTTATATAGTTTTTTGAAGTAGTTTTTTAATACTATTTTTTTTTTAATTTTTTAGAAAGACTTGTGCTGGTGATCTTACATATTTGATTTTTATATGGACAAATAATGATATATTATGTAAAATAGTGTGTGTTTGCAGAAAAGATAAAGTAGATTCAAGGAATTTTTTTTTTGTTTAAATATATTATAACCTCAAACTAAACCAAATTAATTTTTAAGGGTTATGATCGAGTACTCTAAGCAAATTATTTCTGTTTAAAATAAATTGAAATTAAACAGCTTCAAAAAATTTTATTATACTTGCTTAAGCTTTAGCAATGGGTTTAGATTTTAATATCAACTAAACTTTTGAAGGTGATCCAATCACAAACCGTACGAAATCTAGTACTAGATAACTTCCCACTAAGTTATAATCAGTTATAAGTGGTTTCAAAAATTCTTTTGCAATCTTGATGAAGTGATTAAGTCTTTGGGATAGCTGAAGTTTTTTGAAAAGTAGGTTAAAAAGATGTTGTGGGGAAAATAACTTTTTGAAAAACTGTTGCAGGTGCTACAAATATTTTCTTTTTTGAAACATTCAAACAACTGCTTTCTGATAACCACCACACTTTTACTATTCTGATTCTCATAATTAGCTTTACACCACAAAATTTTAAGGGTGAAAAATAAATGTAGTAGTGGTTGCTTTTTTGAAAAAGCATCAAAACTATCTCAAACACCCTTAAGTTATTTTTTTAATGTATTCAAGAGGTTAATATAGATTTGAGCTATGGAAATAGTCCCTTTGAAATATATGATAAAGCTATACATCAAACCTTTTTGATTTTGTACTTGAAGTCTCTCTCTAAAGAACATTGAGCATTCATTTATGTTGGAGTACATCTGATACACATGTTTATTATATATAGATACACGCACTCAAGCATGTCTTACTTATGCTCTAGTATACATTATGATTGAAATATTTGACTCATTATTCGAGGTATAAACATCCTTATTGTAATAAATCCTCATTGACTCACATATGATCATATATTTGTTCAAATAATATGATACACTTGAAGACAAATAATAAAAAAAAAAAAAGCATTGCACATGCCCTTCATAGGCATCTTAACCATAGGACGTCTAATCATAGACTTCAATGTCCACTTTTACATATATGCTAAAGTAATTAGATGGCATTCTAACAAAATAGGTTGTCCAAGCTTCATAATCTAAATACCAAACTATAAATCAATATTTGATATATTTTCTACTATATCATGGAGATCTTTGGACCTCTTAATCTCGTAGGATCGTGCAATAAGTCCCATATTAGTTACAAGTTTGTCAAATCGAAGAAATACTCTTTTTCACCATCAATCACCATAGTTTTTTCGCTAAGTACCATATGCATTAATATAAGTACAAAATAGGTTCTTTATATACAAGCATGTCTTTCCAAACCTAGGATCCTTTCAGTTTTTTAGCTTATTTTATACAATCATATGTCAAGAGAATATTTTATTTAAGTGATCGATACAACATTGATGTATGAAGTATTATCTCAAAAGCTAGAGACATCACCCTTCAATGGCTTAATCACCTAATGAAGACTCCTAAAGCATGATGAGTCTTCAAATGTACAAGAGATTTTTTCCCTGCTTTACATGGATGAATAAAATAGGGTTTATATTAAATCAGGTTCTAAAGTTCCCTATGGGGGCATGCCCCCATAGTTAATTACATCTAAAGGAAGGTGAATTCCTTAAGAATACTCTCGATTAAAGTAGGCAATTGTTGTCTCCAAAGATTTTAAGGGCAAGGCTATCAATAAGTTGGTTATATTTAGAAAATCAATCGGGATAGGTCAAATGGAGAGTCTTACTATCGAAGCTAAAAGAAATGAGTAGGAAGTGCTCATGATACTAGAAAATTGAGTGAGCACTCCAATCTATCATATAATTAGGCTTTATATGTTTAAAATTGAAGAGAATTATTTATTTGAGTTGAATTTTATTAGATTGTTGGGGCTTATAATCCACCAACATAAGGTTGTGGAAATGTCTAAAAAGTAAGGATTTATGCTTGTAGCCCAAAGGAAATAGCTATCTCGGATCCTAAATCTAGGGAGCTTTGGCATAAGCCAAATCACGACCTAAATCTAAGCTAAGATGGGTATATGGTTTACCCCCATAATAAAGGGTAAACCACCCAACTGCTGGACTTATAATTGTCTGGAGTGGCAACCAGCTAACTCCTCCTACGCTTTAAAACTATATAGGCAACTCATATGATTTTACAAGATAGTGGGGTTATTATTAGATAGAAAGAAACCAAAGTCCCTAAACTCACTCCCTAAGAGACTAGAGCATGTGTAGTATGAGTAATGACTTAGTTTATTGCAAATCTTTTTAATTTTTATTTGATTTTGACTCTTCATTTTGAAAAATGCCATAGGATTTTTAGTATGCCTAAATGTATGTTGAAATGAGTTATGGGCTAAATCAGAAGAGAAGAGGGTGAAGCTCCATCGATAGAGGTTGCTCTCACAGGTCAAGCATTCCCTATATGTGTAAGGACGGAGGCCCTCATTTTACAAGAGTGATTCAAGATGATATGTATGGTGTTAAACATACAACATTCAGCTAAGGGGTTGCTAAATCTTTTAATTATCTTGATTTAATGTCTAGGCTATATGTGAGGTTATGAGTTGTTTAAAACTTTAATTATGAGTTGTAGTTGGGTAAAAGATTTATTTTTTTCTAAGAGCCTAATCGGATCTAGGCCACACATTAAATCACCATTCATAAAGAAACTATAAAGAGGCATGTAATTTCTATTATGTAATTTCAAACAAAATATTAATCAAATTTATAAATCTAACATAAAAGAATAAGAGGCCGGTGCGATTGGGTACCACCGTACAACCCAAAAAGAGAAATAGGTAGCTGTGGTGTTTATTTTTTTGAGATGGGGGACACCACACAGATCTTAGAGTGTACTTATTGAAGTGATTGGATACTACATCAAGGAATAATGTACTATCTCAAAAGATAGAAGTCACCACCCTATGATAGACTTGATCAACTAATAAGGACTCCTAAGGCATGATGGTCTTCGAATGTACCAGAGATTTTTTCCCTACTTTATATGAATGAATAAAGTAAAATTTATTTAAATCAGGTTCTAAAGTTCCCTATAGGGGCTAGCCCCCATAGTTAATTATATCCTAAGGAAGGTGAGTTTTTTAAGAATACTCTCGATTAAAGTAAGAAATTATTATCTCTAAAGATTTTAAAGATAAGACTATCAATAAATTGGCTAGGTTTGAAAAATCAATTAGGAAAGTTCCAATGGAGAGACTTATTTTTGGAAGCCGAATGAGATGAGTATGGAATGCTCATGATACTAGGAGGTTTAGTGAGCACTCTAATCTATCCTATGGTTGGGCTTTATATCTTTGAAATTGAAGAGATTGATTTTATTAAAGTTGACATTTTATTAGAAAGCTAAGACTTATAATCACATAAATTGTGAAAATGCATAAGAGGTGAGAATTTATGCTTATAGATTGAAGAAAATAGCTACCTTAGATCCTAAATCTAGGGAGCTTTTGTAAGAACCAAAGCATGAAATAAATCTAAGAGAATATGGGTATATGGTTTACCTCCAAAAGAGAGAATAAACTTCTATGGACTTACAACCTGAGTGGACTAACTCCTCTCTTTAAATCCATGTGGCAAGTCATATGAATTACAAGATAGGTAGTTATTATTTAGAAAGAAACTAAAGTCCTTAAACCCACTCTAAGAGTTGTATGAATAATGACTTAGTTTGATGCAAATTTGTCAAGTTTTATTTCTATTAGACACTTCATTTTGACACAGGTTATACAATTTTTATATTCCTAAATGCATGATGAAATAAAGTTATTGGCTATATTAGTGAGAAGAGGGTGTTCTCCACCACAAGGGATGCTCACACAGGTCAAGCATTCCCCTATCGTGCAAGAATGGAGATCCCCCATATTCAAAAAAGAAGAAATATGTATGCATGATGTGAAGCATTCAACCATTCAGCTAAGGGGTTGCTAAATATTTTAATTATCTTATTTTAATGCCTAAGATTTATATGAGATTATGAGTTATTTAGAAATTTAATTATGAGTTTTAGTTGGGTAAAAAATTTATTTTTCCCTAAGATCTTAATCACATCCAGGCCATACAACAAACACCAATCATAAAGGAACTATGAAAAGGCATGTCAATGCACAAGCTAAACAAAACATCAATTTTATAACAAGTAAAGAATAAAATGTTATGCTTAGGGTACCGCCATACAACCCGAAAAGAAAAAGGAGTAGCCGAGCTACACCCTTATACAACTCGGATTATAAAAGAATAATTACAATTAAGGATGAATATATTATATGAGGGTCTTCACCTTCTTCACATCTCCTCCATTTCTTCATTTGAACTTGCTTTGGATGTGCTTACTTCAAAGGCATCATGGGGCCTCCCAGGACAAAGCCTTCTAGCCTCCGATCATCCTAATCTCCCATAGCACTAATCCTAACTCCTAATTGTAAAATTTTATTGAAATGGAAAAATAATGCTAACTACACTTGCAAGACAAACGTTAGCTATACATACATTCCACCCAAGCAATTATATTTATAATTTTGGCTTAGCACCCCGCACATGGGTAACCAAGAACACCTGTCCTATCTTGGATTATGCTTAGAGGCCTAAGCAACCTGCAAAGAGAGTATTTATTTTTATTTTTTAACTTCCCCTTAAGCATAATCCCCTGCAAGAGAACATGATTAGGCTAATAATGACCTAACATCCAGTCTACAAAATTTGCACCCTAACATCCAGTCTAAAATACTACATAATAAAATAAAACATACATCAAACTATGCATCATCCTAATATAAAGCTAGAAGTGGTGACTTAATATAATGTGTATGTATTAAGGCTTGTGTGATATGTCCTAACTAGGCTTTAGAGTTATAATTTCCTAAGTGTATAAAGATTCAATTTAAAGGGTGATTTCACTTTAAGTTGTTTAGTGGATTTACAAGCTTTTACTTAATTTGTTCTTTTATTTCATTTGACCTACTATTTTTGATTCGTTTGTATGGGGGGACACCATGCAGATCTGAGGGCATATGTATTGAGGATATTGGGTACAATATTAAAAAATAGTGTATTGTCCTGAAAGATAGAAGTCACTATCCTACAATGGACCTAATCACCTAATAAAGATTCCTAAGGAATGATGGGTCTTCGAATATACTAGAGATTTTTTTATCTACTTTACATGGATGAATAAAGTAGGGTTTATTTATACTGAATTCTAAAGTTTTCTATAGGGGCAAGACCCCATAGTTAATTACATCTTAAGAAAAATGAATCCCTTAAGAATACTCTTGATTAAAGTAGGCGATTGTTGTCTCCAAAGAATTCAAAAATAGGATTATCAATAAATTAGTTATGTTTTACAAGATTAAGTGGGATGGATCAAAAGGAAAGAGTTATTATAAAAATCAAAGGAGATGAGTAGGGAGTGCTCATGATACTAGGAAGCCCAGTGAGCACTCCAATCTATCTTATGGTTAAGCTTTATATATTTGAAATTAGAGATTTATTTATTTGAGTTGATTTTATTTAGGACTTATAATTCCATAATACAAGATTGTGGAAATTCCTAATAGGTGAGAATTTATGCTTATAGTCCGCAAAGGGAAACAATAATCTCATATCCTAAATCTAGGGAGCTTTGGCGAGGGCCAAAGTATGACCTAAATCTAAGGTGAAAGTGGGTATATAGTTTACCTCTACAAGAGAGGACTTATAATCTCCTGGAGTGGTAGCCAGCTAACTCCTCCTATGATTTAAATATATGTAGGCAAGTCATATGCACTTGTAAGATGGCTAGGCTATTATTTTAGAAAAGAAACTAAGTCCTTAAATCTACTCCCTAGAAGACTAGAGCATGAGGGAGTATGAATAATGACTTAAATCTAATACAAATTTGTATCAAATTTCATTTAATTTGGGACTCTTTCTTTTGACACAGGCTATGGGATTTTGTATGCCTAAATGCATGAGATGTTGATTATGGGCCAAATCAAGAGGGTAAGAGGTATTCTTCCATCATAAGCTCTCAAATGTTAAGCCCTTACTATCTGACAAAGATGGAAGCCCTCTATTAACTAGAGTGAAATAAGATAATTATGCATGATATTAAACATACAATAACTAGCTAAGGGGTTGCTAAATATTTTATTGTCTTGATGTAATGCCTAGGCTTTTATATGAGATTATGAGTTATTTTAGAGGTTTAGTTATGAGTTGTTAGTTTGGGTAGAAAATTAATTTTTATCCTAGAGCCTAATCACATCTAGGCCATACAGCAATCACCAACCATAAACAAACTATGAAGATGCATGCTTTTTAAATACATAAGATAAACAAATCATTAAACAATTTTATAAAGCTATCTCAAAAGAATAAAAGGCGATGCAAGTCGTATAACTGAAAGAAATATGGGTAGCCGAGCTCTACCCTTATACAACCCAGATTATAAGAGAATAATTATAATTTTAATTGATGAATGTTATGGAGGTCTTCATTCATCATTCTTCCTTCTTCATTTCTTCATCTTCCATTTCTCCATTTGATTTGCTCCATTTCTTTCTTTCTTTTGGCTTGATTTGGATATGCTTGCTCCAAAAGAATCACATGGTACATAAGACTTGGTCTTATAACTAATGCTCAACCTAATCCCCCACAACACATCCTAATCCTAATGTAAAATTACATTAAAAGAAGGAAAGTAAATCTAGCTACACCTACAAAATAAATGTTAACTAAACACACCATACAACTCAATCAATTATATGAATAATTTAGACTTAACACTCCACACATGGGTAACCAAGCCCACCTGTCCCAACTTGGGTTATGCTTAGGGCTAAGCAACCTACATAATGAAGATGCATTTATATTTTTATTACAACGGACCCTTAAGCACAACCCTCTACAGAAGGCATGATTAGGCTAATGTCAACTAACATCCGTCTAAAATAATATCTCACAAAACCAAAAATACATCAAACCATGCACCATCATAACATAAAGCTAGAAATAGTGACTTAATCTAATGTGTGTGAATTAAAGCTTGTGTGGTTTGTATTGAGTAGGCTTTAGAGTTATAATTTGCTAAAGTGTGAGGGATTTAATTTATAAAATGGGTTGATTTCTCTTTAAGTGATTTAATTGATTTGAAGATTTTTCCTAGTATTTTTTTATTTCATATGGCCTATACTTAACAACTAAGTGTTATAAAGAGATGAAAGAGAAGGAATTCCCCTTTCATCCCTACCTTAAGTCATTGCTAAAGCAAGTTAATTAATCAATTTCCTTTAGTAAATGGCTTATTATATATTTTTAATCAATCCTAAGTTTAGGTTCACTTTAAGCAAACTCATTCAATAAGAAAGTCATTTTAAGATTAATTAGAATGAATTACTATCATAAAACACATGCTTGTTGTTTCTTTCCATCATATTTCATGCATATGATTAAGTCCTAAATACTACATGCAATGTATGTCTTTACTTAAATGATGAATGCAAAGAAGTGTGTTTGGAATTTAAATATTTCATTTCATTGAATTATGAATGCATGTCTTTTAATAGAAAAGAGAGATTTTTCATCCATTAGCTAGATACACTTTCATGTATATAAGTTTTAAGTGAGTAAACCATTGTTCTCACGGGGCATAAACATGACCAACTTAGGGCTATTTAAAGCCTCGAAGCCAGGGGTGTTCAAACTAATATACCACTTTTCTTAGATACATATAGACGTATAAATAACTACAATGATAGGAAAAAAACCCATGCAAAGTTGTATTTGATTTATTTGATTATGATTCCTATTCATTTATCACATCATACATACATATGTATAAGAGTTTTAAATGAGTACGATGCCATTGTTCTGCACCAGGGACGTAAGGCATAAGAACTACTTAAAGGCTACTTAAAGCCTCACAACCCTGGGGTGTTCAGACTTAGACATCACTTTTCTCATATACATGTAAATGTACAAAAAAAAAGAACAAGAAGTCATGCAAGAAGTCATATTTGATTTGATTATATGATTTATATATGTGACATGAAATTCTTCCTAAGTCTTAACATGAGATGCATAGGAGTGGATTTAGACAAATGTTGTGTTCTTTTCAAATGAACTATACATTTGTGAATAATATGAATCCATGTAAGATAAGGAAAGAGAGCTTCATATTGCATATCTTATATTGTCAACATTCAAACTTATAGATACTTATAAGTAGCATCATTCCATTTATTATAATTGATTTATGGGTTTTTGCAAATAATTTTTGATTTAGTAGTGATAACAACCACACCTATTTAATTTAAATCAACACATGCAATTTGACATAAAAGAAACTATTTCATTTAATTAATTTTTAAAAGAAATGAATGCATGATTACACATGACAAGTAACATTTAGCATGATTGGAAACAAATAAAGAAACATAAGCACATGATCTCATTCATCCTAATTATTTCCTAAAGACAATCATACTAAATATGGCTACTTAAAATAAGCCAAAGTTCTTTAATGTTATTTAATTTTAAGTTTGACTTGATTTAGGAAATATGGAAGAGGTTTGTTTGTCCTAATCCTATTCCCCATGTGTGAGTTAATTTTGGTTTAATGAAGAAGTAATTAAGTTGATTTTTATGTTCTAATTAGGTTAATGTATGAATTCAACCAATTAATTAACCCTTACCTACATCACCTTAAGTTAATTAGCTAATTAATAATGAGCCAATATGATATGCAACCACATGAAAAGTAAATTTGCAATGCTCCTAAGAAATGAAAGGGGCTTACTGCAATTAGCTCATGATTAATAGTTAATTAAGCTTAAGAGATCTCACTTAACTACTCTTATAATTTTCTCACACATATGAGTTAACAATAATTTCATCATCTCTCACTATGGGTTTGAACACCTAAAGAGCTACCCAAGATCAAATTAGAGAACTAGATTCAATTGAATTAATTAAGTTCATTAATTAATAAATTAAGTCTTAATTAACCTTAACCATTCAAAATGAGATGGACTTAGAGAAAGAGACAAAAAAGGGAGTTTAAATCTCAATCCCTAAATCCTCTCAATTAGTTAATTAGGGTTCAAGTATAATTTAGATTTTTAATTAATCTTGTTAATTAATTATTTATTTAAGGGATTGGAGAAGGTTTAAAGAAAATATCAGAAGAGGGAGTCCCAATCCATTTCCCTATACTTCATCACCATTAATAGAGGTTAATGAGCTTAATTGATTGATTAATTTACTGTTCATTTGCTTAATTATCACTAATTACATTAAGAAAGTGATTAAGACTTAATCAAATGATTTCCCCAAGCAAACCTAATAAAATCTTAGAAAAATAGGAGGTAGAGGTCATCATCCACAAAAGTTTGAGATTAATTGGATGGTTAATTAGTAATTAGCTAATTATATTTTTAACTTTAATTAAGCCAAATCTACTATTAAATTAATTAATAATAATTTTCTAGATTCTACTTTGAAATATATTTAAAATGAACCTAAGTTTGTATTTTTTTGGATTTTCTAGAATTAGTTATGAATTTAGGAAGTTTCAGGATTAAAAATAAGTTAATTAGTCCTAATTAAAGCCTTAATCCCATCAGGCCATGTGGCAGCTGACGCGACGCGCTTTCCTCTTGGTGCGATGGGATTCGCTATTTAGGTTGTCACAACCTATCCCTATGGTTAACTCTTCTAAGTCTCTAGGGTTAGGTTAAGTGTTCACCTAATCAGTAGAAGTGCCTTAAGACTAAGGAACTCTTAGTATCTATGGGAATCCTAGATCTATGATATGGAAGTTGAGAGCTCACTCCTAGATCTATGATATGGAAGTTGAGAGCTCACTCCAAAGTGAGGTCAACACCTACAAAAAAACAACTAAGTGTTATAAAGAGAAGGAAGAGGATCACTCTCTTTTCCCTATCTTAAGTCATTTCTAAAGCCAATTAATTAAACAATTCTCTTTAGTGAATGACTTATTATATATTTTAATTAGTCCTAGGTTTAGGTTCACTTTAAATAAACTCATTCAAAGAGAAATGCATCTCAAGATTAGTTGGAATGAACTACCATCATATGGCACATGTTTGTTTATTTCTTTCCATCATATATAGCATACATATAGTTAAGTCCTAAACATACATATACATGCAATTTATATTTTAGCATACTTGATGGTGAAAGTAAGCAAATGCATTTGAAATTGATGTTTTATTTGGTTGAATTATTTTATCATATTATTTTAAAGCTCTATCTAAATTCTTATGTAGAAGCATAAGGAAAGAACTTCAAATATATGAATCTCATTCATTGAAATAATACACATGTATAAAAATTTTAAGCAAGTACATCATTATTACATTAGTGAGGAGGAACCTTCTTAGCTACTTAAATACACAGATGTCTAGACTAAAATATATCCTCAAATACATATGGATGTATAAGCAACTATAAGAATAGAAATCATGCAAATGTAGAATTGATTTGATTAAATTATGGTTTTAATCCACTAGTTATAAAACACACACACACACACACACACATATATATATGTATATATATATATATATATATATATATATATATATATATATATATATATATATATATATATATGTATATATATATATAAGAATTTTAAGTAGTACGATGCCATTGACCAAGTGAGGTAGGAACCTCCTTAGGCTACGTGTCATGCATCTCTGGGATGTCTAGACTAATATACCCACTATTCTTATATATATGTGAATGTGCAAGAAACTATTGAAATAAAAACTATACAAAAGTTGGATTCAATTTAATTGATTTATTTGTGTAAATGAATTAAAGCTTTATCTAAATTATAATGTCAAAGATGCATAAGAATGAAATCAAGCAAATACATCACCATTATTCTACACCAAGGGAGTGAGGTAGGAACCTTTTTAGGGCTACTTAAAGCCATGCGTCCCTGGGATATCCAGACTAATATACACATTGATATTCTTACTTATGAAAATCAACATATGAATATAAGAAAGAAACTTCACTTCATACACTAAGTTTATATTCACATGCACTTCCTATATATATATATATATATATATATATATATATATAACTAAAGTCACAACACATATTCTTATTCATTAAGAAGCTTTTGAAAATATGTTTGAGATTTAGTAGTGATAATAACCACACATATTTTTAATTAAGTCAACACATGCAAATTTGACATAAAGGAAATCATTTTTTAGTTAATTAATTTTTGAAAGGAATGAATGCATGACTACAAGTGGCATCCAACATTTTAATATGATTGAAAAGAAGTAAAGAAACACAAGCATACAATCTCATTCAATCTAACTAATTCCAGAGGACAATCACATTAACAGGCCTATTTAAAATAAACCAAAGTTTCTTAAAGCTATTTTTGATTTCATGTTTGATTTGATTTATGAAATGTGAAAGAAGTTTGCTAGTCATAATCCTATTCCCATATGTGTAAGTTAATTTGATTCAAAGAAAAGTAATTAGGTTGATTTTATAGATTGATTAAGTTAAGCATGGATTAAATCAATTAATTAACTCTTACCTATGTCACCTTAAGTAATTAATTAAATAATTATGTGCTAATAGGATATGCAACCACATAGAAAAGTAAATAGCAATATTCCTATGAAATGAAAGGGGCCTAATGCAATTAGCTCATAATTACTAATTAATTAAGCTTAAGGAGCTCACTTAACTACTCTTGTGGTTTTCTCACACATGTGAGCTAACCATAATTTTGTTAGCTCCCTCTTTAGGTTATTGAACACCCAAAGAGCCACCCAAGAGTTAATCAAGGAAAATGAATTCAATCAAATTAATTAATTTCATTAATTATCTAATTAAATCTTAATTGCCCTTAATCAATAATATGAAATGGACTTAGGGAAAGAGACAAAGAAGGAGGCCTAAGCCTCAATCCCTAAATCCTTTCAAATAGTTAATTAAAGTTCAGATGTGATTTGGATTTTGATTAATTTTGTTAATTAATTAATTAATGGGTTCTAATTAATTAATTATTATAGAAGGAATGAGGAAGATTTAAGGAAAGGATGGAAATAGGGGTCTCAATCTATTTCCCTATGTTTCTCCACTATTAATAGAGGTCATTAAGCTTAATTAATTGATTAATCCACTACTCATTTGCTTAATTATTATTAATTAAGGTATGAGAATAATTAAGGCTTAATCCATTGATTTTCCTAATTAATTATCCAATAAATCCCAAGAAAAATAGGGGAGGTAGAGGTCATCCCCCTAAACATACCTAGAAAGTTTGAAATTAATTGGATTACTAATCAGAGAGTAATTGGGCTAATTAAAATTTTAATTAAACCTTAACTAAGTATAAATTATTTTCAAAATTAATTAATAATAATTTTAATGGATTCCCCTTTAAAATATCTTTAAAATTAGCCCTCATTTGTATTTTTTGGATTTTTCTATAATTATTTATGAATTTTGAAAATTTTAGCATTAAAAATGGATTAATTAACCTAATTAACCCCCTAATCCCATCAGTGCCACATGGCAGGTGACAGAATGCGCTTTTGACATGGCGTGACGGCATTGGTTATTTAAATTATCACATCGAATACCAACGTAGACGATGGTGAAATGCATTTTTGCATGGGTCGTCCGATCTAAGATCAGATGACCACGATTAAATGCATAGATTAAAGGATTAAACTGATGGATCTAAGCATGATCAGATCAATACTATTCATTTCAATCATGCAGAATGGACGGTCCATGATCTATCTCCTCCTAAGTGGCGAGAGATGAAGCTCATCGATCGTCACGATCCGATCAAGCTCAAATGTAGATCAAAATAATCCCACACCTTTGAGAAAGCACAACAAACACATCCAATGGATGAAATCACATGAAATGCAAGTTTCCTTCACAAAAGATCAACCACTTTTAACCTAAGGATCAATTTTAATGCCATACCTCACCAGGGCTTATGACCAACGGTTCCAACGATTGAGGAAGCTTTGTTTGATAGAAACAAAGACTTGTTGAGCCACACGAACTTTGATTTGGCATAGATCATTTGAAAGACCAACCCACGACATGTAAGTGATTGGCCTTGGTAGAAGTCCCACTTTTGGTGGTCGGAGGCAATGAAGGCGAATTATTTTAGCTCGTATAGGTCCAAGGATGGTGTGTGCAAAGTTAATTACACTTTGGTTTTGAAATAAGGAAATGGAAATCACTGGTATCCTCCCCTATTTTAGTTTTATGTAAAACTAAGAGAGGGATAGTGGGGAGCTCATTAAACAATGGAAATTGCTCTGGGAAGGAGAGGAGAGTGTGCTAGGGCTCTAAGGAAAATGAATCATGCTTATTTCAATGGGTTTGAGGGGGGGTGTACCCTCTCCTTCCTTGGCTTGGGTTGTGATGATTATTTTAGCTTTTTGGATCAATGGTTGTGTTGGGGAGGTTAGGGTTGGCAGAGAATCACTCCACTTGGCCTCTCATGAGTGGAGGAAGGGTGGGAGGTGGTTGTCATGGCAAAGGAAGTGGGTGTTCTTGATGCCAAGTGCTCCAATGGGAATGGGGAGGTGATTTTACCTCCCCATGAATCATGGCCAACCCAACCACGCTTAGGTTAGGTTAGCTAGGGTCCTTGGCACCTAAGCAGACCAATGAATGGGTGCTAAATGGCCAAGGGAAGGAAATGACCAAAAGTGCAAGTGTCTTATCTCATGGGATGCCCTAGACCCAAGTGCAAAGTAGTCATTTGGCTATGGATTTGATTTGGAAAAATTTGGGGTGAGTCAAAAATGGGTTAGCCCAAGTTTCAAGTGATTTGGAGTTCATTTGATTTGATTTGGCTTGATTTGACTTATTTAGGTCAAATTGGGTTAGGTTGGGTCAAGTTGACCAATTGGTCAAATTGGGTCAAACCAAGGGTTAGGTCAAGTTCACATGACTATTTGGAGTGTATTGGTGTCATTGGTTTGGTTCAAATCTACACAATTTCAATTGATTCTCTCAAATATCAATTCAATCCTTTAATCAAATAATCAAATTTCAATTCAAATCCAACTCCAAATGATTGAAGCCCATGATCAAATCCAAACTTGAAATATTTCCTAAGCCATGTGATTTAATTCCATGAGCTTAGCCAAATCTCCACCTAATTCAATCTAAGTTCAATTTATTTTTCATGAATCAATCATATCTTCAATCATCTTCACAAATATAAACAAAATCTACACTCAAATCATCAAAACTAAATCAAATCCCCCTTCTAAGTCCTTTGAACCTACCTTCATGAGCTTAGCCAAATTTGCCTTCAAATCACTACAAACTCAAATGATTTTCTTATAAATCAATTGTTCCTTTAATTATCATCCCAAATATAAATGAAATCTACATTCAAATGACCAAAACTAAAACCAAAATCAAATTAAAACTCAATCTAAGCCCTTTGAACCAATTCTTTGGACTTAGCTAAATCCTATCCAAATCAAGCCAAAAAATTAATGGATCTTATCTTGAATAAAACACTCCTTTGATCACCTATCTAAACATAAATAAAATCTATAATCATCAAACCAAATTCAAGTCAACCCAAGCCAAACCCGACTTAGCCCTTTTGACTTGAAAATTTTAAATGAACCAAGATCCATTGGACTCCAAATTGATTGCAATTGAATTAATATTTCAATCCTAGGCTCATATATAAGTTCAACTAAACATAAATCGGGTCAAAACCAAGCTAATTGACCCACTTAGGCTTACTTGACCTAAAGTGACCTAATGGACCCTTTTGAGCTAAGTTCTAATCAAACCCAAATTGAATTTAACCAAACCCATCCAAGCTTCATACCATAACCATTGATCACCCTAGGATGACTATTGTCATGAATTGGGTCAAACCAAGTCAACTTGGTAATTTGACCAAGTCAACCCTCTAGCCCAAATGAACCAAAACTAGCCAAAACTCACCCTACATCAAATTGGTTGAAACCATTGATTGACATCAACCCATGATCAATGTTTGAACATGACTTGATCATCAATTGAGCCAGACCTAAACCAACTTAGCCCAATTGACCCACTTAGCCCAAATTGACCTAAATCCAAATTAAATCCAAAATTGATTTAAACCAAAGACTACATTCATCTTCAATTAGCCAATTGAACATGAATCAGCCCATAACCCAAGCCAATTTGGCCAATTTTGGTCAAATTTGTCAACTTGACCCATTTGAGCCATTTGATTTCAAATGAGCCAAAATCAATTCTAGGACAAATTAAATCAAATTAATCATACCAAAATAATTTAAATCATCATATGAACCTAACCTAAGATTTGGTTTGACTTAATTTGATAAATTGGTCAACCTAACCTAACATGACCTAATGTGATCCAAATGACCCAAATTAAGCCAAATCCTTTAAAATCAACCCATGGCATCATGGGAGCTGATGAAACCCAACCCAAACCCACTTAAGATTAGCCCAAAAGCATCCCAAACCTAATCAAATCCCTTATGGATCCTCCCCTACATAGGATGCCACCCAACCTCATTTAATCCCCTCATTCAATCCTCCGGGGACTGACTCCACAACCCCAAAGGAAGACTTTGGAGCTAAATCCAAAGTCGCCAATCAAGCCATCACCTCCCAACCATCTCCCCATCACCTTTAATGATGATTTTCGGCCATCCCAAAAAAAATAGAAAATTGAAGTCTCCAAGTTCTTCCTCCTGCCATTATTAAACTCCCAAGAGCTTCCCCAAGCAAAGAACATCCATTCCCCACTTCCTTTGAGCCATTTGAACTAAAAAAATATCAAAGCTAAGCCGATTTTACTCTGAAATATTTTGAAAATGAGCCTAATTTTGTTTTTTTTTTTTTTTTATAGAATTAGTTATGAATTTAAAAAGTTTGATTAAAATAAGTTAATTAGTCCTAATTAAAGCCTTAATTCTGTCGGGCCACGTGGCAGCTGACACGGTGTGCTTTCCTCTTGGAGTGATGGAATTCACTGTTTAAGTTGTCACAACCTATCCCTATGGCTAACTCTTCTAAGTCTCTAAGGTTAGGTTAAGTGTTCACCTAATCACTAGAAGTGTCTTAAGTCTAAGGAACTCTTAGTGTCTATAAGAGTCCTAGATCTATGATATGGAAGTTAAGAGCTCACTCCAAAAGTGAGGTCAACACCTACACAAAATAACTAAGTATTATAAAGAGATGGAATGAGAGGATCACTCTCTTTTATCCCTATCTTAAGTCATTTTTAAAGCTAATTAATTAAACAGTTATCTTTAGTGAATGACTTATTATATATTTTAATTAGTACTAGGTTTAGGTTCACTTTAAATAAACTCATTCAAAAGGCGTCTCAAGATTAGTTGGAATGAACTATCATCATATGACACATGTTTGTCTATTTCTTTCCATCATATATAGCATGCATATAGCTAAGTCCTAGACATACATATACATGCAATTTATATTTTAGCATATTTGATGGTGAAAGTAAGCAAATGCATTTGAATTGATGTTTCATTTGGTTGAATTATTTTGTCATATTATTTTAAAGATCTATCTAAATTCTTATCCAAAAGCATAAGGAAAGAACTTCAAATTATATATTAATCAATTCAACCACTTGAACAAAGTATGAATGGATGTATTTTAATAGAAAAAATGAGGGGCTTTGTGGTGGGGTGGGGTGGGAGATTATCATTCATTAATTAAATGCATACTCACATGTATAAAAATTTTAAGTAAGTAATGTCACCATTATTCTCACCAAGGAGTGGTAGGAACCACTTTAGGCTACTTAAAGGCATGTCCTCCTTGGATGTCCGCATAATATACTCACTATCCTCAAATACATATGGATGTATAAGCAACTATAAGAATGGGAATCATGCAAAAGTAGAATTGATTTGATTAAATTATGGATTTTCATCCACTTGTTGTATCACATACATATATATATATATATATATATATATATATATATAAGAATTTTAAGTAGGTACGGCCCATGGGATATATTGAGACTTCCTTCTTAATCTATTCCTTCAAGTTCATTTAATTAATCAAGTTAATTATGGCTTAATTAATTAATTGAATTACTTAATCAATGAAATCAAAATCTAAATCATTCCAGAACTTAATCACTTAAGTCTTGGGAAGACTCTTTGGTGTTCAATAACCTAAGAGAATACTAGGAAAGTTATAACTAACCTACGTATGTGGGAGGGTTATAAGAGTACTTAATTAAACCCTTTAGCTTAACTAATAATGAGCCAATTACATTAGGCTCCTTTTATTTTATAGGATCATTACTAATTTTATTTTCAAAGTATGTGCATATCATGTTGGCTCATAATTACCTTGATAATTATGCTAAAGTGGCATAGGAAAGGGTTAATTAATGTACTTAATGCATGTTATAATCTAATTAACTCATAAAATTGACTTAACTTGTTTTCATTGAACCAAATTAATTAACCAATATGGGAATATGTTAGGAGCAGTAAATGATTAAAACTCATCTCTTCTTTAAATCAAATCAAATCCAAAACTAACTTAATAATAAACTTTGGTTTATTTTAAATGATTTTATTTAAAATGATTGTCCTTAGGAATTAGTTTGATTGAATGAGATTATGTGCTTATATTTAGTATTTTCTTTTCCAATCATGTTAAATGTTGTATATCATTTGATTCATGCATCCATCTCTTTTCAAAATTAATTAAATAAAATGAAATTCTTTTATGTTAAGCTTGCATGTGTTGACTTAACTTAATATATGTGTGGCTATTATCACTAATAAATCCAAATAATTTTTCCAAAGTTTATAAATTAATTACATTGATTAGAGTGATAGTAGTTATGATTACACATAGTTTTGCTTGTGCTTATAGCTAAAGTATGTGAAGTAAAGCTTTTTTTCTGTAATTTATATGTAGTTCTATATGTATCTGAATGTTAATAAGTATATAGTCTAGATATCTCGAGAATACGAGGCTTTAGCTAGCGTCAAGGAGGTCATTTGATTACCTAACTTCCTTAGTTAACAACGACATGTACTTATTTGATTTCATTTTTATGTATTTTTACATTATAATTTGGATGAGACTTTGTTTCATATACATAAATATTTTAATCAAATAAAAATGCAATTTTTTGCATGATTTTTTCCTCTTGTTTACATATACATTCATATATAGCGAGATAGCAAAGTATTTGGACATCCAGGGAATACAAGGCTTTAGCTAGCCCCAAGGAGGTCATTTGATTACCTTACTTTCCTGGTTAACAAAGGCACATACTTGCTCATTTCTCTTTACATATGTGTGAATATGTGGCTAAAGGATGAAAATCTCTCTTTTCTACTAAAATTACATGCATTCATTATTGGCTAAATGATTGAATTAACTAGTTATATAGTTGGAAGCTTCCTTTCCTACATTCATATATCTAAATTTACATATGTTTGAATGCAAATGAGTATATAGTCTAGACATCCCGGGAATACGAGGCTTTAGCTAGCCCTAAGGAGGTCATTTGATTGCCTCACTTTCCTGGTTTAATAATGGCATTTACCCATTTAATTTCTTCCTTATGTATTTTTGAATACGAATTTGGATAGAGGTTTAAATTAATATGATGAAATAATTCAATCAAATGAAAAATATAAACTTTAAATGTACATGTTCACATCCATCATTTAAGTGTGCTAAAATATATTGTATGTGTAGGTATATTTAGGATTTAATCATATGTATGTTATAAGTGATCGAAAGGAATGATTAAATATATATCACGTGATAGTAATTCAATTAAATTAATCTAAGAAGCATTTCATATTAAATGTAATTATTTAAAGTGAACCCAAACTTAGGATTAATTAAAATATGTAATAAGCCATTCACTAAAGAGAATTAAATTAAATCAACATGTTTTAGAAAGTTGCTTAAGGTAGGAATGAGAGAGGGAAACCTCTTTTCTTCCCTTTACAACACTTAGTTGCTAAGTGTAGGCCATATGAAACAAAAGAAAATGCAAATTAAAATTCTCAAATCAATTAAACCACTAAAAGTGAAATCAACTATTCATGCTAAATTGAATCCTTCACACTTAGAAAATTATAACACCGATGCTTAGCTAAGACATGTCACACAAGCCTAATACATGCACATTAGAATTAAGTTACCACTTCTAGCTTTATGTTAGGATGGTGCATGGTGTGATGTATGTTTTATTTTATGATGTATTATTTTAGACTGGATGTTAGGGTGTATGCTTCGTAGATTGGATGGTAGGTCATTATTAAACTAATCATATTTTCTGTAGGGGATTATGCTTAAGGGGCTACTTAAAAATAAATATAAATGCTCTTTTTGTAGGTTGCTTAAGCCCCTAAGCATAATCCAAGTTAGGACATGTGGGTTTGGTTACCCATGTGTAGGGTGCTAAGTCCAAATTTTTAATATAACTGCTTGAGTTGTATGTGTGTTTAGCTAACACTTATTTTATGGGTGTAATTAAATTTACTTTTCCTATTTTTAATATAATTTTTGCATTAGGAATTAGGATTAGGGCTATTGGGGATTAGGATGAGCATTTTCCAAAAGGCTTAGTCTTGGGGTGCCATGTGATGCCTTGAAGACTACCACATCAAAGGAGCAAAGACATGGAGGAAATGAAGAAGGGATGAAGATAAGAAGATTTGAAGAACTCCCATAGCATTCATTTGTAAATTGTAATTATTATTTTAAGTACCAGGTTGTATAAGGGTAGCTGAGCTCTTTCTTTTTTTTTGGGTTGTACAATGGTATCCGACCGCACCGGCCATTATTCTTTTGTGCTAGTGTTATAAAATTGTTTAATGTTGTGTTTAGTTTGCACAATAGAAATGTTATGCTTTTCTTAGTTTCTTCAATGTTTGATATTTGAATGTGTGGCCTGGATATGATTAGGCTCTTAGGAAAAAATAAATTTTCTACCAAATTAATCACTCATAACTAAAATTTTCTACAATTCATAACCTCACATAAAGCCTAGGACATAAATAATATAACTAAAATATTTAACAACCCCTTAGCTGAATATTGAATGTCTAATAGCATGCATATCATATTGCTTCACTCTTGCTAAGAGAAGGTTTGCATCCTTGCACAAAAGGAGAATACTTGACCTTTAAGGGCCTCCTCTATGGTAAAAAATACCTCTTTCTCTCTGATTTAGCCTATAATCTCAATTCAACATGCATTTAGGCATAAGAAATCGTATGGCCTTTGTCAAAATGAAGTGTCAAAAATCAAATAAAATTTGAAAATATTTGCATTTGTAGATTAAGTCATTACTCATACTTCTCATGCTCTAGTCTCTTAGGGAGTGAGTTTAAGGACTTTAGCCTCTTTCTAAATAAATAATAGCCTAACTAATCTTGCAATTTCATAAGACTTGCCTACATGGATTGAAAATCATAGGAAGAGTTAGCTGGCGGTCACTCTATGCAGTTGTAAGCCCAACAGTTGGGTGGTTTACCCTATCTTATGAAGGTAAACCTTATACCCATCTTCGCTTAAACTTAGGTCATACTTTAGCTCTTTCTAAAGCTTCCTAAATTTAGCATCCCAGGTAGCTATTTTTTTCATGGTATATGCATAAATCCTCACCTCTTAGGCATTCTCATAATCTTGTGTTGTTGGATTATAAGCCCTAGCAATCTAATAAAATTTCAACTCAAATGAATAAATCTCTTTAATTTTGAATATATAAAGCCCAATTATATGATAGATTAGAATGCTCACTGGGTTTCCTAGTATTATGAGCATTTCTTACTTATTCCTTTTAGCTTCTGAAAATATGTCTTCTCCTTAGACAGTCCCACTTGATTTTCCAATATAACTAATTTATTCATATTCTAGTGTTGAAATCTTTGAAGACTTTAATTTCTACTTTAATAGAGAGTATTCTTAAGGGATTTCATCTCTTATGATGTAATTAACTATGCAGGCTTGCCTCCATAAGAAACTTAATGAACCCAACTTAATATAAACCCTACTTTACTTTTCCATATAAAGTAAGGGAAATATCTCTAGTATATTTGAAGACCCATCATGCCTTAGGAGTCCTTATTAGGTGAATAGGTCTATTATAGGAAGGTGATTTCTATCTTTCGAGATAGTGCACCATTCCTTAATGACATGCCCGATCACTGTAATAAGACCCCCTAAGATCTACGTGGTGTCCCACATCTCAAAATAAACACCACACCAAGCAAATCACTTGGAATCAATTCAATTGTTGTTCAACAGGGCTTCATCTCAACTAGATGAAGCTTCCTCAAGTGTACGAGCCACCGATCTTAGCTTTGGTGAGGTAATTCCATTAAAATCTACCTCTAGCTTAAAATGTGTTGGTCTTTTATGAATAAAATGTGCATATGAGCCAATCTTAACCATTGGATCTTCTAGATCCTCGCCGCATGGTGTGGGTTCCATTTAATTGAGCTGGGTGAGCTCTCGAATAATGATATGGGGACCTGTCTTTTCATCGTTCGTGAGCTAATAGATCATGCGTCGTCCATTTCGCATGATCAAAATGGACGACCATGATTAGATCATGTTAGATTCATCTGATTTAAGCCATTATTATAGCTGCGGGTTATTGTCAAGATGAAATATGCATCCCACCTTGACTAACTCAACCGCGGGATGTGATAACTTAAATAACCAATCCCATTGTGCCACGTAAAAAGTACGCCGCATCAGTGTGCCATGTGGCACCAATGAGATTAATGCTAAATAATCCTTTTTTAAGATTGAAAATTAATAAATTCTGAACAAATAATAGAAAATTCCAAAAAATACAAATGTGGGCTCATTTTAAATATATTTTAGAGAGGAATTCATTAAAATTATCCTTATTTTATTTTGAACAACAATTAGAGCATAATTAGAGTTTAATTGAAAAATTAATTACCCTAATTACTCCCTAGGTATTTAACTAATTAACCTTAAACTTTTGAGATTGTTTAAGGGGATGACCTTTATCTCCCTATTTTTCTTGAGATTTTTTAGCTAATTAATTAGGAAATTGATTGGTTAATCCCAAATTATCTTCTTAAATTAATTAAGTGTTAATTATTCATGTGAATAATAAGTTAATTAATTGGATCATTTATCACTATTTAATAGTGAGGAGACTTAGTGGTGGATTGGTCTATTATAATATTTTCCCTAAATTTCCTTCACTTTTTTAATGATAAATTAATTAAGGATTAATTGATTAATTAATTACTTAATTAGTTTAATTAAAGTTTAAAACACATCAGAACCTAAATAATTAATTCATGGGTAGATCTTTAGGTGTTCAATAACTAAAAACCATTTAAGAAAATTATAATTACATGTGTGGAAAACCATAAATGTACTTAATTAAGTTCTTTAACTATTAATTATGGGCCAAAAATTAGGCCCTTTCATTTCTTAGAACCATTGCTAATTTACTTTTCAATTCATTTGCATATCATATTAGCTGATATGTATTTAGTTAATTACTTTAAGGTAACCTAAGTAAGGGTGAATTGATTGATTTAATTCATATCTTAACTTAATTGATCCATAAAATGAACCTAATTGCCTCTCATCAAATCAAATCAACTTACAAACATAGGATGGGATTAGGATTAGCAAACTTCCTCTCACATTCCTTAAATCAAATTAAAAAAAACATTAAAAAACTTTGGTTTGCTTTAAATGATTTTATTTCATATGATTGTCCTTAGAAATTAATTTGATTGAATGAAATCATGTGTTTATGTTTATTTATTCCTCTCCAATCATATTAAATATTTGATGTCATTTGATTAAAGCATTCATCTTTACAAAATTAATTAAATCAAATGGTTTCCTTATGTCAAACTTGCATGTGTTGATTTAATTAAATATATGCATGTCTATTATCACTATTAAATCCAAATGTATTTTCCAAAGCTTATAAATGAATGATTACGGATTCTATGGATGTTAGTTATAAATACATAGGAGCTGTCTATTATCACTATTAAATCCAAGTGAGTACGATACCATTGTTAACTAGGGTTTAAGATACAAGATCTACTTAGAGATACTTAAAGCCTCATAATCACAGTTGTCTAGACTAATATACCACTTTCCTTAAATACAAGCATATGTACAAAAGAAATAAATGGAAAATAAAGAATGCAAAAGTTTTACTTTGGTTTATTTATGCAATTTATATATATATGTAAGTGTAGGTGTCCTTCTTAAGTAATATCATAGGAATGAATATGATATGAAATTAGGCAAGTATTAGGCTCTTTTCAAATGAACTATATACTTTGCCAAATCCTATTCAAACTATACTAAAAGAGAGGAGAAGGAAAACTACACTAAGCACATCCTTATATTTTACTCACATGCAAGCTTACAAGTAAGATATAAGTAACACACTTTCAGTTTTGATAATTGATTCATATATTTTGAAAATAATTTGGATTTAATAATGATAATAGCCACTCATATTCTTACATTAGCTAAAACATGCAATTTGACATAAAGGAAACATTTTCATTTTAAATTTGATTTCTGAAAAGCATGAATGTATGAAATCAAATGACACACACATTTAGCATGTTAGGAAAGAACTAAAGTAATGAAAGCATGTAAGCATATTCACCTTAATTAATTCCTAAAGATAATCTTATGAAATAAGAAAGCTTAAAGCAAATCAAAGTTTATTTAATGTGATTTTTGTTTGATTTAATTTGGAAAATGTGAGGTGAGTTTGTTGTTCCTATTCCCACATGTGTTTGATATTTGTGTTCAAATTTTAGGTGATTAGAATCATTTTATATTTTGATTAGGTTAAAGTATGAATTAAGCATGTTAATTACCCCTTACCTACACCACCATAGCATAGTTAATCAAATAATCATGAGCCAATGAGATGACATAAAACCACACAAAGAATTTAAATCGATAATGCACCTAGGAAGAAAAGGGCCTAATGTAATTTGGCTCATTATTAATGATTAATTAAGCTAAGGGATTTAACTTAAGTAATTTCAAAACACCCCACATATGAGTTGAATTTTGATTTTCTTAATTGTACTTAGGCTCTTGAACACCTAAGCATCTACCAGAATAATTAATTAAGTTATGGAAATTTTTAGAATTTTATGAAATTAATTATAGGGATAATTAGTGAATTAATATTTAATTAAGTTAAGATTAAGAAATAAAGGGGGTTTAAATAATTTCTTAAGGGGAGTATCCCAAAATTATTCCCAAAACCTCGCATTCACTTAATCAAAACTTAATTGGCTCAATCAGAGAGTTAAATCACTAATTATACCCATAATTAAGTATAATTACATTAAGGGAGTGATTAAGGAATAAACTAGCAATTCTCCTAATTAAGCCACCAATAAATCCCAAGAAAATTAGGAGGTAGAAGTCATCCCTCTAATTACACCCAAGAAGTTTGAGATTAATCAATAGATTAATTAGAGAGTAATTAGCAAATTAATATTCCCAATAAAACCCAAATTTAGAGAAAAGAACTATTCAAAATCAATCAAAATCAATTTTAGAATATTCTATATTTAATTATCTTTTTAATGCAATTTATTTCATATTTTTAATTTTTCTATGTTGAGATATAAATTTTAACTACCATTCTGGTCCCAAGTGATGCAAAAGTGGAGGGTTGTTAGGTAGTCACGGGTAAAATTTGTCGAAATAATTATGACATGAATCCTTTAAATCATTGTGTTAATATAGGCGTCCCTTAGGCGGCATGAGTATGAATCATGAAAAATGTGCTAGACGATCGGCTCGTGCAGTGTTAAATAAGCAAGGGTTCCCACATTATGGACTGATTCGGGCAAAGAAGTTAGTCCATGAAACTAGAATTAGGTTAGGATCTTGGAATATAGGTACTCTTACAGGTAAATTAATGGAATTAATAGATATTATGGTTCATAGAAAGATAAATATTTTATGTGTTCAAGAAACTAAATGGGTTGGGGAGAAGGCTAAGGAGATTGATAGTTTAGGTTTTAAACTTTGGTATTCGTAAAAGTCGAACTAGAAATGGTGTAGGTGTGATTATAGATAAAAGTTTGAAGGATAATGTTATAAGTATTAATAGATGTGGAGATAGAATTATAGCTTTAAAGATTATTGTTGATACTAAGATTATCAATGTTATAAGTGTTTATGCTCCTCAAGTAGGTTTGGAGGTAAGTTCAAAAGAAAAATTTTGGAATGAATTAGAAGGATTAATACAAAAGATACCTCTTGAAGAAAAAGTATTTATTGGGGGAGATTTAAATGGACATGTTGGTAGAGTGGTAGAAGATTTTAAAAGTATTCATGGTGGTTATGGATTTGGAGTGACTAATGAAGAAGGTAGGACTATATTAGATTTTGCCTTAGCTTATGATTTTGTAGTTGCTAATACTTTATTTAAGAAAAGAGATGAACATATTATTACTTATAAAAATGGATCTAGTAAAACACATTGATTATTTTTTGATAAGAAAAATAGATCGTTTAGATTGTAAAGATTGTAAGGTCATTCCAAGTGAAATTTTAAGTACCCAACATCGACTATTAGTTTTAGATTTTAAGATGAAAGGTTGTAAGAGAAAAATAAACTTAATTATTGTCCTAGGATTAGATGGGGACACTTAAAAAATACAAATAAAAATATTTTTAAGAGCAAGCTACAAGAAATTAAAGTTTGGGATGTTCATAAGGAAGCTAACGTTATGTGGGAAAAAGTATCAAGTGCTATTAAACAAGTTGCTAAAAATGTGCTTGGAATCAAAAGGAAAAGCTTCTTTTAATAAGAATAGTTGGTGGTGGAGTCGAGTGTGCAAGAAAAGATAAGAAATAAGAAGCATTGTTATAAAACTTGGTTTAGATGTAAAACTGGAGAATTGGGAAAGATATAAAATGGTGTAGAGATTCTAAGAAAGCAATATATGATGCAAAAATTTAGCTTTTAGTGATTTATACAATAGATTAGATACCAAAGAAGGTGAAAGATGTATGTATAAGTTAGCCAACCAAAGAGATAGGAGAAGTAAAGACATAGTTCAAGTGAGGAGTATTAAGGATGAAAATAATAAAGTGCTTTTCTTAGAAAAGATATTGAAAATAGGTGGATGAGGTATTTTAATAAACTTTTCAATGAAGGATCTGAAAGAAATCGATTGATTTTAGCTTAATACCCTAAACAAAATAGAGAATTTCATTTTTATCATCGTATTAGTAAATGAAGTTAGTGAAGCTTTAAAGAAAATGAAATGTGGAAAAGCGGTAGACCGGATAATATTCCAATGTGGAAATGTTTAGGAGATCAAGGAATTTCTTGGCTTACAAATCTTTTAATGTTATTTTAAAGACTAAAAGATGCGGATGAGTGGAGAAAGAGTTTGTTGGTTCCTATATTTAAGAATAAAGGTGATGCACAAGATTGTGCAAATTATAGAGGAATTAAGTTAATGTGCCATACATTAAAATTATGGGAGAGAGTAATTGAGCATACGATGTGATGTAAGTTTCTCTGTCAGTTTGGTTTCATGCCGTAGATCTACTATGGATGCTATACATTTGTTAAGAGGTTTGATGGAGAAGCATAGAAAATAAAAAAGGATCTACATATGATATTTATTGATTTAGAAAGCATGATAAAGTCTCAAGAGATGTTCTTTGGAGAGTTCTAGAACAAAAGAAGTTAATATTGGTTATATTCAAGTCATTAAGGATATGTATACTAGAGTCACTTGTGTCCAAACACAAGGAGGATTGACAAACTATTTTCCTATTTCAGTTGGATTACATCAAGGATCAACATTAAGCCCTTATCTTTTTTACTTTAGTTATGGATGTTCTTACGAGGCATTTACAAGAAGATGTACCACGGTGTATGCTTTGTGATGACATTCTTCTTGTTGATAAGACTAGAGAGGGAGTCCAACGAAACTTGAATTATGGAGGTCAACTTTAGAGTCTAAAGGTTTTCGCTTTAAGCAGATCTAAAACGAATATATGGAGTGTAATTTTAGTTGTAGAAATTTTAGTGGTAGTGTTGTGACTTTGGCGATCAAGTCATTAATAAGAGTGAGCGATTGAATATTTAGGCTCTATTGTTCAAAATGATGGTGAAATAGATGGAGATATTATTAGTAGAATTCAAGTTGGATGGTTGAAGTGGAGGAATGCATCTGCCTATTATGTGATAGAAAAGTTCCACTTAAACTTAAGGGAAAATTTTATAAGATGGTGGTAAGACCTGCAATGACTTATGGTGCAGAATGTTGGCCAATAAAAGAGAAACATAAGAGTAAGTTAAGTGTTAGAGATGAGGATGTGGATGAGGGGCTTTACCCTTAGAGATAGAATGCAAAATGAGTATGTTCGGGAAAAGTTGGAGTAGCTCGGTGATAGATAAGATTAGGAGAGTCGCTTAGATGGTTTGGCCACATAAAGCGTCGGCCGTCCATGACCGATTAGGAGAGTAGATGCATTAGATTTTCCTTATGTTAAGAAAGGTAGAGGTAGACCTAAAAGACTTGGTTAAGATGTATAAAATGATCTTAGTATACTTCGAATTAAATGAGAATTTGACACATAATAGGACACAATGGAGACGAAGGATTCATGTAGCCGACCCCACCTAGTGGGATTAAGGCTTGTTGTTGTTGTTGTTGTTGTTGTTGTGAGATATAAATTTTAGAAGTTTAGGTGATTAATTAGAATTAAATAATTCACTAATCATATTATTAATCATTGCATACGATGCGAAACACGCATCACCGCCAGATTGGACACTTAAAATGTCACATCATAGCACCGCATGGTGGCGACACTACACTCTTTCTCCTCAGTCGTCTGATCAAGGATCGGATGGTTGAGACTAAAGCCGTGGATCTAAGGGAGAAAAATAAATATATTACGCATTTTAATCTCGGTCGTCCATCCAAAACACACAGATGGATGGCCAAAAATCCACCCCTATTATCCCCTATGAGCAATGGAGGTCGTCCATGTTCCAGGGTAATTTCCAGCTTGATTGAGCTCGATTAAGCTTCATTGGGATAAAATTTAGCCCACACCATATAAACCTAATGGAAAGCACATTTTAAAATTCCATGGGATTAAAATTCCTTTCATGAAGGGCCAACACACATTGAAATTAAGCTCAAAAAAATTACTAACCTCGCCGGAGGTGATCACCATCACTTGATTCCCTTGGAGAAGCTTCGTCTGGTTGAGATGAAGCTTTGCTAAAAGTTTGAGGGGTTGAGGTTGAGTAACTTCTCCTATGGACCAACTCTTCCTCCAATTGAGCTCGACTTTCATCTAGAATACTCCTCCTCTGCCTTTGGAGCTTGGTAAAGAGTTTGGGTGAGTTTGATTGAGCTCACTAATGGAGCATGCAAAAGGGATTGAACTAATTTTGAGTGTGGAGTAAGTTGGCAATCAAGCTCCCCATTTTTAGCGTGAAAATTGAGAAGATGAACTTTCAATCACCCTCTAGGAAGCTTAGGATCACTTGTAAATGGATCCTCTAGCTTCCTAACACTCAATGGCCCTAGTTGGTGAGAGTGAATTAGGAGAGTATATCTCCCCTTGGCAATCGACATAAGCAAGAGAAGCCATTTTTAATCAATTTCCTTGATTCAAACGGTTTGTAGGTTGTTTAAGATGTCCTTGAATTTGGTTTTGGCTAGGGAGTGGAATGGTGAAGTGGCCATGTGCTTCAATTGATTTGGAAGAGGTTTTCCATGTGGCCATTTCCATGCACATGTTTAGTTTGTCCATTGAGTTGGGTGCAGCACCCTCCCTAGTATTCACTTGATCCACTAGGAGAGTACCAAGTGGGTATGGAGAAGATTTGACTAATTTCCAAGTTTTTTTTTCCAAAGTTTACCCTATGGCCTAGTGATAAAATGGTCATTTGGATGATTTTTGAATTTGGGTATGTTTGGTATGTTGAGAAAATAGGTTTGGCCAAGTTTCATTGGATTTGGAGTTCATTTGGTATGGTTTGGCTCATATTGACCCATTTAGGTCAAAATGGGTCAACTTGGGTCAAGTTGACCAAGTGGTCAAATTGGGTCAAACCAAAGGTTCGGTCAAGTTCATATGACCATTTGAAATGTTTTGGTTTCTTTAATTTGATTCAATTTCATTTAGGTTTGAATTTGGTTCATATGACTTCATTTAGGTTAAATAGGTCAAGTTGACCAATTTGACCCATATAACCTATTTGAGCTAGGTCGTGGGTAGGTTTAGGTTTGGTTAGTCATATGAAGTGGATTGGTATCTTTATTTTCAATCAATTTTGGTTAAGTTTGAATTTGGCTCAATATGACCCTTTAGGTCAAGTTGAGTTAAAGGTCAATTGGGCTAGGTTAAGTCTAGTTGGCCAATTGAGGCTTTGGTCAAGTTCAACAAGTGATTTGGAATGAGCTTGACCCATTGGTTTCAATCAATTTGGCTTAGATCAAGTTTTGACACATTTTGACTTTTTAGGTCAAGTTGGATCAACTTGGGTTAAGTGGCCAATTGGGCTAGGTTAGGCTGAAAAGTTGACTTGGTCAAGTTCAAACATTGGTCATGAATGAACTTAGATCAATGGTTTCAATCAATTTTGCTTATGGTGGATTTTGGCTTTGTTAGGTTTCATTTTAATTAGGTGTTGACTTGGTTAACCCTTAAGTTTGAATTGGTTTGACCCAATTTAATTGATTGATCATCCCATGATGATTGTTGATCATGATGAGAGGCATTGATGGGCTTAGTTCAATGCAATTTGTTAGGATTAGAATTTGGTTGATAAGGGCACCATAGGTCACTTTGGGTGAAGCCTAAGTAGGTCAAATGGCTTGGTCAAAGCTTGATTTGAGTTTGATTGAACATGAGATGGATTTTGGTTGAAATGTAAATCCATTTGCAAGTGGTTTAAATTCAAATGAGTTTTAATTCATTTGACAATTTCAAGTTCAAAGGGTGAACATGAGATGGATTTTGGCTTGGTTTTTGAATTGAGTTTTGGTTAAGTGATTGGAGTTTGCATTTATATTTTGATCCATGATTGAAAGATTGATTGAATCATGAAGGAAAATCAAGAGTTTGGCTTGATTTGAAGTTGATTTGGTTAAGTCCAAGAATTTGACTTGAACGGCTTAGGTTAGATTTTGATTGAATTTGAACTTGAATTTTGGATTTAGTTTGATTGATTTGAATTTATTTTTCATTTATATATGTGAATATAAATGAGAATGTAAATGGGTCATGAGAAAATTTCATGAGTTTGAAGTGATTTGAGCATGAACTAGGCTAAGTCCTTAAGAGAAAATCAAGGTGACTTAGCAAAAATTTGTGAATTGATCTTGAATTTTGGATTTAGTTTTGATTGATTTGAATTTATACTTCATTTATATATGTGGATATAAATGAGAATATAAATGAGTTGTGAGCAAATTTTAAGAATTTGAATTGATTTGAAGATGATTTTGTGCAAAGTCCATTAGAGAGGATTAAGGACTTAAGAAGGATTTTAAATTAGAATTTGAATTTTGGATTTAGTTTTGGCTGTTTGACTTTGTATTTCATTTATATATGTGAATATAAATTAGAATATAAATGGGTTATGAGAAAATTTCATGAGTTTGAAGTGATTTGAACATGATCTGGCTAAGTCACTAAGAGAGAAATTAAGGACTTCGGAAAGAATTGTGAATTGAACATGAATTTTTAATTTAGTTCGATTGATTTGAGTTTATATTTCATTTATATATATGAATATAAATGAGAATATAAATGAGTCATGAAAATTTTATGAGTTTGAAGTGATTTGAAGATGATTTTTTAGGCTAAGTCTTTAAGAGGATTAAGGACTTAAGAAGGATTTTGAATTAATTTGAATTTTGGATTTGATTTAGTGATTTCATGTGTTTCAATCATGTGTTTCAATCAATGGATTTCAATCACATGTTTCAATCATGGACTTCAATCATGAGTTTCAATCATGGATTTCAATCATGGGTTTCAATCCTATGGCATTGATTTGAGTTTGAAGAAAATCAATTAGGCTAAAATTGATTTATATTTCAAATTGATTTGATTTGGAGTTTGACTTTGAAGGGAGGAAGTAAGGAGTGTGGTCTAAGCTATAGGGTAGAAAATTTTCCTAACACCCCTAAGGTATGATCTAATCCTATGGCTAACTCTTCTAAGTCTTTAGGGCTAGGTTGAGTGTCCACCTAATCATTAGATGTGTCTTAGGACTCTTAAATTTTAAGAGGAGTCCTATGTCTAAGATGGAGGGGTTGAGAACTCATTCGAAAAATGAGGTGAACACTCACACTTAGCAAATTACAAATCTAAAGTCTAGTTAGGACATATCGCACAAGCCTTAATGCACACACATTAGATTAAGTCACTACTTCTAGCTTTATGTTAGGGCGGTGTATGGTTTGATGTATGCTTGTCTTGTGATGTATTATTGTAGATGATATTATGTTGTATACGTCTGGATGTTAGGTCTATATTAGCCTAATCATGCTTTCGCAGTGTTTGTGCTTAAGGCCACGTAATAAAATATAAATGTTTTTGCGGGTTGGTTATGCCTAATAATCCAAGTCGATATGTGGGCTTGGTTACCCATGGTGCTAAGTCCAAATTGTTCATATAACTACTTAGGTTGTATGGTGTGTTTAACTGACATATGTTTTACAGGTGTAGCTAGATTTACTTTCCTTCTTTTGATGTAATTTTGTATTAGGATTAGGTTAAGTGTTATGGGGAATTAAGATGAGAATTGATTATAAGAACAAGTCTTATGTATCATGTGATGCCTTTGGGGCAAGCATTTTAAATCAAAAGGAAGAAAGAAATGGAGCAAATCAAATGAAGAAATGAAAGATGAAGAGATGAAGAATGAAGAATGAAGACCCCATAACATTCATTATTTTAATTGTAATTATTCTCTTGTAATTGGTTGTATAAGGGTAGACTGCCTACCCACATTTCTTTTTTTGGGTTGATGCATACCGATCGATCGCCTTTTATTCTTTGATAGCTTTATAAAATTATTTGATGTTTTATTTAGCTGCATTAGAAAAGCATGCCTTTCCATAGTTTGTTTATGATTGGTGATTGTGTATGGCGATGCGATTAGGCTCTAGGATAAAATTAATTTTCGCCCAAACTAACAACTCATAATTAAACCTCTAAAAAAACTCATAACCTCATATAAAAACTTAGGCATTAAATCAAGATAAAAAATATTTAGTAATCCCTTAGCTAGATATTGTATATTTAATATCATGCATAATCATCTTATTTCACTCTTGTTATGGAGGGCTTCCATTTTGGATAGTAAGGGCTTAACCTTTGAGAGCCTATGATGGAAGAACACCTCTTTCCCTTTTGATTTGGCCCATAACCAACTGCATTTAGGCATACAAAATCCTATAGCCTATGTCAAAATAAAGAGTCTAAATTAAATAAAATTTGACATAAATTTGTGTAGATTAATTCATTATTCATACCCTCATGCTTTAGTGTCTTAAGGAGTGGGTTTAAGGACTGAGTTTCTTTTTTAAATAATAACAACCTAGCCATCCTGCAAAAAGCATATGACTTTCCTACATGGATTTAAAGCGTAGGAGGAGTTAGCTGGTTCCACTCCAAGTGGTAATAAGTCTAGAAGTCGGTGGTTTACCTCTCTTATGGAGGTAAACTATATGCCCAATTTCACCTTTAGGTCATGCTTTGGCCCTCGCAAAGCTCCTAGATTTAGATCTAAGGTTGCTATTTTCTGCTACAAGCATAATCCACCTCGTGCATTTCCACAATCTTGTGTTGATGGATTATAAGCCCTAAAAAATTAATAATATTTCAACTCAAATAAATAAATCTCATCAATTTCAAATATATAAAGCCCAACCATATGATAGACTGGAGTGCTCACTAGGCTTCCTAGTATCATGAGCACTCACTACTCATATCCTTTGGTTTTCATAATAACTCTTCCTTTTTATCTATTCCACTTGATTTTCTAAAACACAACCAATTTATTGATAGTTCTATCTTTGAATTCTTCAGAGAAATTAATCTCCTACTAATCAAGAGTATTCTTAAGGGATTCACTTCGAAGTACTAACTATGGGGCATTGTGGTGAAAAATATTTCGCTTCATCTATACTTTTGAAGAGAATAAATGAAAATAGAAATATGCACCTTTTGGGACACCACATAGATCCACGATGTTCTATTAAGGTGATCGGGTCATTGAGGAGAGGTGTACTATCTCGAGAGATGAAGTCACACCCTATAATGGACCTAATCACCAAAGGACTCTAAGGATAATGGGTCTACATATGTACGAGATTCTTCCCCTACTTTACAAGAAAAGTAAAGTAAGGTTTATTTTAAATTGGTTAGTTAAGTTCCCTACGGTAAGCCTCATAGTTATTATATCATAAGGGATCCCTTAGGAATACTCTCGATTAAGGTAAATGATCGTTGTCTCCAAAGATTTCAATAGGTAGGACTATCAATCGATTTAGCTTATTTTTGGAAGATCAAATGGGATTAATCAAAGAGAGGGAGTTATTATTGAAGCCAAAATGGACATAAGTAGCAGATACCAACGATGCTAGGAAACCTAGCGAGCATCTTAAATTATCCTATGATTGGGCTTTATATTTTTGAAATTGATTTAGTTTGTTTGACTTGAATTTTTCATTAGAAATTTAGGGCTTATGATTCCACAACACAACATTATGGAAATGCCTAAGAGGTGAGGATTTATGCTTATGGCTCATGAAAGGGATAAACAACCTCATAACCTAAATCTATGGAGCTTTTGCGAGAGCCAATAGAATGACCTAAATTTAAGGCAAAAATGGGTATTTGGTTTGCTTCCACAAGAGAGCAAACCACACTTCTTACCATCTGGATGGTTGACAACTAACTCCTCCTATTTTAAATTCATGTAGTAGGCAAGTCATATGCTTTATGCAAGATCTAGGTTGTTATTTATTTAGAAAGAGATTAAGTCCTTAAACTCACTCCTAAAGAGACAAGATCATGTAAGGGTATCCTTCAAATGACCTAAATCTAATGCAATTCAAATTTCATTTTATTTTCATTTTGGATAATTATTTTGACTTGGGCTAATAGGATTCATATGCTAATTCATGAGAAATGAGATTATTGGCCAAAATCGTGAGAAGGGAGGAGGTGTTTCCACCATGGCTCTCAATAGTCAAGCCAAGTTTCTCTAGCAAAGGTGGAAGCCCTCCAATCAAGAGTGAAAATAATATGCATTTATGCATGATGCTATAAAAGAAGTACTCATCTAGCTAAGAATTTGCTAATTCTTTTATCTTGATTTTAGCCTAAGCTTTAAGTGAGGTTATGAGTTCTTTATTTTTAGTTTTGAGTTATTAGATTTGGTAAAAGATTTATTATTCCCTAAGAGCCTAATCCACATCCAAGGCATACATAAAGAAAGGAAGAAATCAGAAAAATGATGCCACTTAATGCACAAGCTAAACAAATAATCAATGACTTTATAAAGCTAATCACAAAAGAAAAAGAGGCCAAGTGTGGTCGGGCACCACCGCATAAACCCAAAAAACAAATTGGGTAGCTGAGCTCTACCCTTATACAACCCATATAATAAATTAATTAAATATAATTAAGAAAGAAATACATTATTATGGGGTCTTCAAGCTTCATTTCTTCATTCTTCTTCTCTTCTTTCTTCTTCTTTTCTTCTTTCTCCTTTGGTTCCTTCATTTGGATGGTTGGAAGGTGGATGCTCCAAAGGCTTCACATGGTGCATAAGATAGGATCTTATGACCAATGCTCATCAATCCTTATAACAATTATTCAAAACCATAATTACAAATTTTACATGAAAAGGAAAAGTAAATCTAGCTAACACACGCAAAACAAAAGTTAGCTAAACAAATCACCAAATCGAGCATGTATATTGGACTTATCACCCACACATGGGTGAAAAGTCCACTATTGTATTATGCTTAGGGGTATAAGCACACTGCATAAAAGCATTTATATTTTTATTTATTTAGCCCTTAAGCACAATCCCACGAAGATAACAGTTAGACTAAGATTGCCCTACCATTCATTCTACGTGCATACATCCTAACATCCAAACTAAAACATATATCACAAAATAAAACCAAGCATCAAACCATGCACCACCCTAACCTAAAGCTAGAACTGGTGACTTAGCCTAATGTGTGTGCTTTGGAGGTTTGTTTGGTATGCTTAGCAATGGTTTTAAGTTAGAATTTTGTAAGTGTGAAATGTTCAACTTAGAGGTGGGTTTCATTTAAGTGGTTTAATTATTTTGGATTAATTTTATTTTATGTTTTTATTAGGTTCAAGAGAATCCTACAATTAATTAGTAAGTTATAAAGAGTGGGAAAGAGAAGAGAACTTCTCTTTCCTTCCCTAACCTAAGTAATTTCTAAAGTGGATTCATATTTTAGTTTTATTTAGTGAATGTTTTGATTAAGTATTTTAATTAATCCTAAGTTTATATGAACTCTAAATAAACCTATTCAAAAAAAGGCATTTTAATATTAAATAAAATGAACTAAATTCACAAAATATATATCACTTCATTTCTTTCCCAACATGTATAAGCATGCATATGAATGAGTCTTAAGCATATCTATACATAAAATGAGAATGTTTAGCACACTTTATGATGCATGCTAAGCAATTCATTTAAGAAAATTTAAAATTTATGATGTATGATTTTCATTTAGTAGAAAAGGGATTTCTTATCCAATTTTCACATGCACACATGAATGTAAGAAAGGCATAAGTGAGTCGATTGCCATTGTTAACGGAGGTATAAGGTATAAGACCTACTTAGGGCTACTTAAAGCTTAACCTCGGGGTTGTCTAGACTAATATATCACTTTTCTTAAATACAAACATGTTTACAAAAGAAATGAATGGAAAGAAATAATGCAAAAAATTTATCTTAGTTGATTTATTTTTTTATGCAATTTATATGTGAAAGCATATGCATCCTTCTTAAGTAATAGTATAAGAATGAATAGGATGCTGAATTAGGCAAGTGTTAGGTTCTTTTCAAATGAATCATGCACCTTGCCAAATCCTATTAAAAATCATACTAAAAGAGAAGAGAAGGAAGACCTACACTAAGAACATCCTTATATTTTATTCACATGTGAACTTATAATTAAGATAAAAGTAACACAATTTTAGTTTTGATAATTGATTCATATGTTTTAAAATAATTTGAATTTAATAGTGATAATAGCACTCATATTCTTAATTTAGCCAACACATGAAATTTTGACATAAAAGAAACATTTTCATTTTAAATTTCAATTTTGAAAAGTATGGATGCATGAAACCACATGGCATATTTAGCATGTTGAGAAAGAGCCAAAGTAATGAAAACATGTAAACACATTCACTTTAATTAAATCCTAAAGACAATCTTATGAAATAATAAGAAAGGCGACATTCAAAGGGATTAAATTAGATCTAAGCGTGTGTTTGATCTCGACCATCCATCAAAACATGCGGATGGATGGCTAGAGATTCACCTACCAAACTCATGAACCATGGAGGTATATGTTCAGAGCAAGATCTTGAGCTGATTAGGCTAAAATCTTGCACACACCATCATCAAGCAATGTAGATCACATCCAACTTGAAACTTCATTCCATTAAACTTTCTTTCAAAAGGACCAACACAGAGTTTAGTGATCAAAGAATTCTAACCTCGGAGGTGATCACCTGCTGATTCCCTTAGAGGAGCTTAGATGCAGTTGAGATGAAGCTATGGTGAAAGTATTAACTCGATGTTGAGTAGATTGCTCTATGGACCAACCCTCCTTAGCTCCCTTGCGCTTTGATGGAATTAGACCTTCCCTTGCCTTTGGAACTTTAGAGAGCTTAGGCAAGTTTGACTTAACCTCATGGAGTGTGCAAAAGAATTGAATTGATTTGGAGTGTGGATAAAGTATTCCAATCTATGGAGCTCCCTTATTTTTGAAGGATGAAAATTGAGAATGGCAATTTCCAATCCCTTCTAGGAAGCTTAGGAACACTCAAGAAGCTTCTATGACTCTCAACACTAAATCGATAGTAAGCACATGAGAATTGAAGTGAATTAGAGTATATCTCCCCATGGAAATCGGATAATAATTATTTGCCATTTTAATCTAATTTCCAAGAGTGAAAATGTTTGAGCTGTTAGAAGTTTGCACATGGTGGGTTTGGGCTAAGGAGTGGAGTTGTAACCTCCATGTGCTTCAAATTGAGTGGAGGGAGGTTTTCCATTTGGCCAATTTGAAACATGTGCTGATTTTGTCCTTTGGGTCAATTTGGGCTAACCCATTGGGTTGGGTGCACCACACTCCATAGGGTCTACTTAACCTATTAAGAAGGTATCAAGTAGATATGAAGAGGGTTTGACCAAATTCCCCATGGATTTGACCAAAATTTATTCTATGGCTAGGGTTGAATGGTCATTTGGCTAATTTTTGAATTTGAATAGGTTGGGTATGTTGAGAAAATAGGTTTGGCCAAGTTTCATTGGATTTGGAGTTCATTTGGTATGGTTTGGCTCATGTTGACCCATTTAGGTCAAAATGGGTCAACTTGGGTCAAGTTGACCAATTGATCAAATTGGGTCAAACCAAGGGTTGGGTCAAGTTCATATGATCATTTGAAATGTTTTGGTGGCTTTGGTTTGATTCAATTTGGTTTAGTTTGTGTTTGGCTCATATGACTTCATTTAGGTCAAATGGGTCAAGTTGACCAATTTGACCATTTGACCTATTTGAGCTAGGTCATGGGTAGGTTTAGGTTTGGTTAGTCATATGAGTGGATTGGTATCTTTGTTTCCAATTAATTTTGGTTAAGTTTGAATTTGGCTCAACATGACCCTTTAGGTCAAGTTGGGTTCAAGGTCAATTGGGCTAGGTTAGGTCTAGTTGGCCAATTGAGGCTTTGGTCAAGTTCAACAAGTGATTTGGAATGAACTTGACCCATTGGTTTTAAACAATTTGGCTTAGATCAAGTTTTGACACATTTTGACTTTTAGGTCAAGTTGGGTCAACTTGGGTCAAGTGACCAATTGGGCTAGGTTAGGCTCAAATGTTGACTTGGTCAAGTTCAAACATAGTTCATGAATGAACTTAGATCAATGGTTTCAATCAATTTGGCCTATGGTGGATTTTGGCTATGTTGGGTTTCATTTTGGCTAAGTGTTGACTTGGTCAACCCTTAGGTTTGACTTGGTTTGACCCAATTTGATTGATTGATCATCCCATGATGATTGTTGATCATGATGAGAGGCATAGGTGAGTTTGATTCAATCCAATTTGGTTAGGATTAGAATTTGGCTCATAAGGGTACTTTAGGTCACTTTGGGTCAAGTGAGCCTAAGTGGGTCAAATGGCTTGGTCAAAACTTGATTTGAGTTTGATTGAACTTGTATATGGACTTATGATTGAAATATAAATCCATTTGCAAGTGGTTTGAAGTCAAATGGGTTTTGATTCATTTGACAATTTCATATTCAAAGGAAGAACATGAATGGATTTGGGGTTTGATTTTTTAGTGAGTTTTGATTTAGTGATTAGAAGTTTGTATTTAATTTGGATTCATGATTGTAGGTTGATTGAATCATGAAGAAAATCAAGAGTTTGGCTTGATTTGAAATTGATTTGGCTAAGTTCAAGATTTTAACTTTAAAGGCTTAGGTTGGATTTTAAATGGATTTGAGTTTGATCTTTGGAATTGGTTTTGATAGTTTTATTTATATATCATTTATATATGTGAATATAAATGAGAATATAAATGGGTTATGAAAATTTGATGAATTTGGTGATCATGATCTAGGCTAGTCCTTAAGTGAAGATTAATGGACTTAGAAAAAATTAAAATTTTTTAATTTGAAATTTTGAATTTGATTTGATTGATTTATATTTATATTTCATTTATATATGTGAATATAAATGAGAATATAAATGAATTATGAGAAAATCTTATGAGTTTGAATTGGTTTGAATTTGATTTAGGCTAAGTCCAAGAAGGAAAATTTAAAGGACTTAGGAAATTTCATGAATGATTTTGAATTTGGAGTTTAGTTTGATTAGTTTGATATTTATATTTATATATATGATTATAAATGAGATATAAATGAATTATGAGAAGAATCTCATGAGTTTGAATTGGTTTGATCATGATTTTGGATAAGTCCTTAAGAAGATTGGACTTAAGAAAAATTTGGACTTAAATTTCATGGTTTCAATCATGGATTTCAATTATGGATTTCAATCACATGGAGTTGATTTGAGTTTGGAGAAAATCAAATAAGATTGATTTGTTGTTTGACTTGAAGGAAGGAAGGTGAGGAAGTTCAATAAGGGTAGGAAAATTTTCCTAACACCCCAGGCATGACCTATTCCTATGGCTAACTCTTCTAAGTCTCTAGTAGGTTAAGTGTCCACCTAATCACTAGATGTGTCTTAAGATAAGGAACTCTTAAAGTCTAGAGAAGTCCAATGTCTAAGATGGAGGGGTTAAAATTTGAAAAATGAGGTCAACAAAGAGTGCTAATAGGTATGGTGTGACAAGAAAACACGTGTGTTGACCAAATGATCAATATCGAAAGATTACAAGCACTAATAGAAATAATCTACTATTAACCCAAGGTGTAGAAAGAATCTAGAGCTTAGTGCAATGTGGCTCTACTTTTGTCAAGGATGTAAGAGAGGGAAGGAATCCGCTAAGGATAGAGTATGTGAACCTTCCACTAGGGAAGCAGGTTCAAGTCATTCATAAGGGAATGAGAGGTTTGATTTGATTTAATTCTTACTGAGGAGAAATTTCTACTAGGGAAAAGGGTTGAATTTGTTTCAATTTTGTTAGGTTTGAATCTTGAGATGAGCCCTGTTGGTTTTCAATGGATGCATTAGTAGGAGCCATGGAGGCCAATACAACTCATTTACCAATCCAAAGGGTAGTATGCTAAACATGTAGTAGGGTAGCCAAAGGAATGTCTTTGGGTATCACAGTAGCATAGTAGACTTACATCCTCCAAAGTAGATCTTCTTTGGGTGATCTATTGGCAAGATAATAGATTGAACCCAACTTAGAATTGAGTGAGCTCGGGGACTTTGATCGACTCAAAGATAGTCAAGATTAATTTCATTTTTTAGATTTATTTATTTTGATTCCTGGTTTGTGATGGATTGAGAAGAAGCTTATATCATCATAGTTCTCCCTTACTAAACTAAAGGGAGTAGCTTCCGGGATGGGAGAACTATCAAAAGGAGTGCCTTTTGGTTTGTAATAATCAATTCAAGAGAAGAAAGCTCGGGGACTCACATCTTGCACTAGAAGAGACCACTGGGGTGATCGGTTGCTTTGGGCAACATATCAAACCCAGCCTAAGGCTGCCCGTCAGTTTACGATAATCATGCTAGAAAGAATGTGGCATAGTCTTACATATTCCAAAATGAATGATGGTAACTCTTGTAACAAAATATTGAACGACATGGGAGTGGGAGTCTGACCAGAGATTTATCTCACACAAGTAGTTAGGCAATTCATATAGGGAGTTCTCAGCCCTAAAGATAGGATGCATGCTTGGGAAGAGGGCCCTTTGGGGCTTGAATTCTTAATCCAAAGAGAATTAATTTTGTTAATTTTGTTTATTTAGTTTATTTATCATGCATATTAGTTTGTGAGAGATCAAAGCGAAGGAGCTTATATCGCTAGACCTATCTCATATCTTGAACCAAGGGAGAATCTTGCATCCCGAATAAATTCTCCAACCATAGGGGTGGCTACTAGGAAAGGAGGCTCCAATCCAAAAGTAACTCGGTAGTGTCTAAATGGGGTCACACAAGACATGATCCAAATAGAGTGCCCGTGGGGATGGGCTTGAGGCTTAATCCAAAACCCTGAGAAGATGACATGGCTAATCATATATCTATTAGTGTCCAACTCAAGGAGAAAGCACAGGAATTCACATCTGCCAAGAGTGGCGTATCCACCGAGTGAGTCACTATCATCATAGCGAACACCAACCAACCTAAGGTGCCCATCAGTTTGCAGCAATCAATGAAGGAAGAAAGCTCGGGGACTCACATCCTTCTATAGCAAAATTGACTGTTGGGATAGTTTGTCTTTGGCTCAATAGGTGTTATTCAACTTAGGGAAGCTACTGAGTAAATGCCACTAGTGGACTTATATCAACTCAAATGTAGTTAAGAGGAAAGGAGCCTTTAGGGGACTTATCCTAAACCTCAAATATACTTAACCTAGCTAGATCATGATGATTAATTCAAGAAGAAAGTTTGGGACTCACATCTTAAATAAAATCAACGAGGTAGCTTCTTGGTGGCGTGAAATATCATACTAACAAGGTGTTTGTTGGTTTGTAATGATCAAGCTAAGAAGAAATCTTGGGACTCACATCATCCAAATAAGTGGCCGGGGTGACATACTTGTGGTAGCATGTAGACTGATCTAGAGCGACTAATGTGTGAGTGCCACAGGCTTCCCACATCAAAATAGCTCAAGACAAAAGATTTGTGTTATTTTTTGTGCTTGTGTTAAAGGAATAGACACCTCTTGGGGACTCTTACACCTACCTTAAACACTAGGGTTTTGATAAAATGGTGTCATGGATGGAAAAGATTCCCACTAAGAAAGGATGTCTTCTCTCACACTATCTTAGTTGTGCTAATCAAATAGGATGCTTCTAGTTCTCTTACACCTATTCTAATAATTTTGATTATGTTTGTGTTGTGAAAGAGGGATAGGACACTGGGGAATCTTACACCTATCCTAGATACGTCACGGTGGATTCACATGATATGCAAACAACGCTTTGAAAGAAAATTTTATGAATGGAATCAAATTTATCTTTGGTTCATGACCTCTGGGATGGCTTCCACCCACTTGGAAAAGTAATATGGAAAGATGAACCAATGCCCTTGGAAGAAGGAGGATCGATGGGACCTACATTGTGGTACCCAATCAAATGGCATGAAGCCAATGTAGGGTGTAAAATGTTGGGTGGTTAGTGGAGGACCACACTGTACATAACTAATGACATCTCTCTATATCCATGCATTCTATAATCATCGAAGCCAAGAGTATCTACTCTCTTGATCTTCATCTTTATCTTTGGGTGGATTGATGCACTCTGCATGACAGAAATACCTCGGTTACCATGCCACAAGCTTGTGTTGTCTAAACAGCAGTAACCACATTTGGTTAAGGACGTGTATAGGGTGTCATCACGAGCGTAAGAGAGCTCTTTCTTTTCACATGACTTTTTTTTGAGGTAGTTTTGGTGTTCAAGTAATCTATGAATGGTTACCTCATCAGCTCTTGTCTATTTTGGCGGTAACCTCCTCTTCAAGAGAAAGTCTCTCTTGATTAGTTCAACATCAATAAGGGATAGGACTTGTCTATTTGTACCCTTATTGAAATGGACTCATCTTGGAATGCTAATTCTTTGGCAAGTTTTGCTTGCTACGTTCTCTGTCGAGAACCTTGTAGATGACTTGAGAATCAGGCCAACCTTCATGGTATACTCATAGTAATGGTGAATCTTGGGTTTGAGAACCTTGTAAGACCCAATCGATTGATGACCAACTAGAATCCCAAAGATGTTGATGCTCTTGACACGATAGTGATGGCTATAGACCACAATCAAAGCCTCATACTCGCTTTGTGGGGTTGGAAAGATAGTATGAGAATCTCATCACATCGTGATCTGGAGTTAGGAGAACTATTCCTACCCTTGCCTTTCCTGGGAGAATAGATTATGGTGCTTCCCTTTATTGAAAAGAAGCTACACCATCAAAATGTGTCTCCCATCGGTGGTTGCTAGCCTCCCCTAAGTTAATGATTTATTCATCAGGGAGATTATCACTAAGCGAAGAATCAGTAGGAAGTGGGTGTGCTGCTAAAAATCTAATAGTGCATGTCCTTTTACTTCATGGAGGGGTACGAATGTGATATCAAACTACTAGAGAATCATGGACCATCATGCCAAACATCTGGATAGCGTTGGTCAAGTCATGAGATACTATAGTGGACTAGTTATAAAGATCAAGTTCACCTTATGAGAATGCATATAGTGTCATAGCTTTAGAGAGTCAAAGATCAAAGCTAGGCAATATTTCTCAATGGGTGGATAGTTGACTTCAACGGGAACTAGATGATGGCTGAGATTATAGAGAGTGTTCTCCTTCCCTTCATCATTGGATTGGGACAACAAAGCATCGAGTCATCCAATGTAATGGTATAGAGGATGGGGCGCCGATGGGGGTTGCTAGAATGGTGCTTCACCAAATCTTGCTTGATATCTTGAAGGCATCGGCACTTATCATCCCACTTGAACTTGGCATCCTTTTGACAAGTGCTGGTTTACATCTCCCGATAGTTGGAGATAAAGCATCTTAGATATGTCAATCATCCTTGGAAGGATCTAAGTTGAGTTAAACTCCTAGGAGGTAGCATTTCTAAGATAGCTTTAATCTTTTTAGGATCTATTTCTATTCCCTAGACAACAAACCCAAGAAATTTTTGCTAAAGCTATGCACACTTGATTCATTTTGAGGTTATATTATCTAACTCAAAACTACTCTCAAGTCAAAGAGATGGTCTTCCTTTTCTCGCTCTTGACTACTAGATCATCAATGTAGCACTCAACGATGATGGATGAGTTCATTCAAGATCCGAGTCATGGCCGTTGGTATGTAGCACTAGCATTTTAAGGCCAAAAGCATGACCTATAATAGAAAATTTGATCGAGTTCAAAAGTAGTGTTTCTTTCATCTTGATGATTTGGTTATAGATGACCCATCCATGAAAGAGAAGATTGCATAAGATGAGCGATGTCCACCATTAATTACGGTATAGGAAGGAAACTCATCCTTAGGACATGCCTTGTTTAAGTCCCTAAAATTGACGCATATGTGAATTTGGCCATTCTTCTCTTCTTAGCGAGATGACACTAACGGTAGAATATTTTTCTTCCCTGATGAAACCGAGTCATCGGTTTCTTGACTTGAAATGACGTTGTTCAATTTTTGCGCATGCATCAGAGCTTGCTTAATAGGGGTAGCATTAGGATCTATTGCTAGCTTGGACTACTACGTCAGAGATAATCGCATCTCTTCATAACTCCATGCAGCGTCTTTAAACTCAATCAATAGCCTAACTAAGTCATTGGTTTCTTCTTCATTCAATGAACGTATGTCGGCGTGATTTTCTTCTATCTCGAGGTTGATTTCTTTATGCTTGTCAATTGAAATGAATCTCCTCTTCAAATTTTCTTTGAAGATCCGATCATGAGGTTTCTAAACATCCTCATAAGAGTTGATGTTATGTGAAAAGAACCTATCCTCCAAATGATTGGTAACAACTAGCTAATCATCATCATTATTTGGACCCACTTGTACCAAATCCTAATCTGCTTGATTGTGCTTTCCTATATATTATTTTATAGCTTTTCAAAGTATTCGACCTTTGGACCATGTATGAGGAACTAAACCTTTCATATAAGATTATGACACAAGGAAAGTAAAAGTCAAAATAATTCCATTAATTCTTTAAATGTATCCTATCAAGTTCTACATCAACTTGGGACTTGAGGATGATCCCAAAAAAAATCTCTTCTATTTCATGTCACTAGAAGACTTAGGGACTTCCTTAACTACTAAACCTTGAACTTTTGAGATGTAAGTGAGGTTAGCTAAGGTTCCCAATTCGCCTAATAGTTTCACATAAACTTGATTCAAATACTTTGCTTTGTGCAGGCGGTCTTTGTCTCTATCGGATCGAAATCACCTCCAATGGAACCCGCGAGAGGGGTTGGCTAGTATACTAATCACATTAGACTCATCCTCTAGATTCCAAGTCTATGAATAGTAGGGTACTCTATGAACTAGAACATGACCTCATTGGCTAATGGCAACTAGGGGTCTTCCACCTCTATTTACGCCTCTCTCACGGTGGAGGTTGAGCCATACCCACATGTCCATATGTTGGAATGAACTATGGAATGTAATATGCGATCTATTTCTTCTTCAATTCCCCTTTCTTGTTCACTTGGACTTTCATTTTTCTTTTCTTTTTCTTTTATCTTTTCTTTTTCTTCATTTTCTCTTTCTTTTAATTTTGAATTTGAATTTTGTCCAAGTTCACGAGAAAGGGTGTTTTGAGAAAGATAGTAGGTCGCATCTTCATAAATCTCAATCTTTCTAACTGAAAATGGCTTTTCATCTCCATTAACACAGTATTAAATCCCATCTTTTTTAAACTTGATGCACTGATGGGGGGAGGATGCAATGATCTTGATCTGATGTATCCAAGGCCTACCGAGCAAAGAAGAGAACAAAGTATTCAAATCACTGATGTAAAACTTGGCTTGGTCTTCCAATCACCTATCTCCAAAGGTAACACTATAGAACTGCCGCTCACCTTGTTCATTGAATCCTCTCAACATCATCTAATCTCCTCAGAGTGTGGAGATGTCGATCCTTAAATAGACAAGGGTCTTTAGACTCATAATGTTCACTGATGCATCTGAATCCATGAGAACTCACAAGTCCGAACATGTCCATGTCAACTATGATGTAGAGGGCGGTTATGCTCCAAGTCCCCAGAAGATGGTCTTCATCATGAAGGTGATCCCCGAGCTTCTTTTGTATAATGTGCCTCCTCACCTATAGCGATCCATAAGCATATTTAGGATCAAGGAGAGCCTTGATTAGTGATTCCCTCATCTCTTTGGATAAGACAAGGGCATCATATGCTTAGTGGCAACTTTCTTAGATGAGAAAGGACATTATAGTCCACCTTGGGATCCTCCATAAGCATATCCAAGGGTGGAGCATCTGGAGGCTTCTCGATCCTCATACCAATGAAATGTTTCCCTATCTTGAGGTGCGCCCAGGAGGTAGAACCTTGCCACTTGGAGGTTGACTTGGTGATCTCTTGTAGGGTATGGAAGGTTCTACACATCAGGCTCACCTATGCTTCTCCTATGGGACCCTTAGAATCGATGATTCCAGTCTATCTCAAGAGGTGAGAGTATTAGTAGGAAAGTCCAACTCAAATGAAGAGGAAGATCAAAATTGTTATAGTTATTTTGACCTGAAGAGTTATCATTAGGAATAGAAGAAGACAACCCATCATAAGTGACACAGATGTAATTCAAACTACCTATGTTCTTTAATTTCTTGGATTTGTTTGGAGGTACAAAGTAGAAATCAAGTAAAGTGAGTGGGGTAAGGGATTTGATGCCCTTATCCACTTGTCAAGAGTTCTACTAGTAGAAGATGAAAGCTAGTTGAAGTGGAAGAAGTCACGGTGTGAAAACAATAGTAGGAGGTTTGGACACTGGTGGTGGCACTCTGGGCTATCAGGGTGACATCTTTGTTGTTGCTCTCCGCGAGCTCCCCTTTCCTCAAGTTAGCACTGACAACTTGTAAACCTTCCTTGATGTTGGAGGTTTGAGCTGATTCAGCCACCTATAAGGAAAGCTTCTTGATTTGTTGGACAGTCTTCTTAGAGGTTTTGGATAAAGAAATATCCCAACCTTCTTTAGTTTTGGAAGGATCACATGTATCCCCAAGGATTACCTTGATGAAACTGGATGGTTGTTCCATAAGATATTTTTTTGGATAACTACAACACCGATCTTAAAGCTATGTTCAAGCTAATCCTTAAATGTGAAGCAATCCTCCAAAACATGGCCTAGCATATGGTGGTAGGGGAAAAAGTTTGGATCATGACTTTTCCTACTTCCTCCGGTCTCCTAGGCTCGGGTAGCTAAAATCAATTCTTTAAGAGATTCTTAAAGATCTTCGATTACCTCCTCTTAAATGAATAAGGTTTGTTAAGCTTATTTAAAAGAGTAGGTGAATAGCTACCTCATGGTGGGTATGTCTGCTGGTGGTATGGTTGAGGAGGTGGCGTCATGGAGGCTATTGGGAGGTAGGGCCTCAGTGATGGCAAAGGAGGTAGAGGCTACTGAGGTCGTGGTCTCTTGGACTGACCTCTAGTTGGATGCTTCCCCTTATCTACACTATCACGCTCGCTTCTTCTCATAGACCTTTTTTGTGGCTTTGCTTTAGGGTCTTGAAAAAGCAAGCTCTCCTTGTAGTACTGCCTTATTGACTAGCTTTTCAAATATTTTGATAGTTAAGCCCTTAAGCATGAAGGCAATCGGGCCATGGATATTCTTTAAAAGAATCTCAATGACATGCTGTTCAGACACCTACAGTTCACATTTCATACTCAGGTTACACCATTGAAGAATATAATCAATAAGGGACTCACGTGGTTGTTGTTATGTTATAATGAGATCACCTACAGTAACCCTTTGCTGAGCTCCAATAAACTTTTTGATAAAGAGTTACTCCAACTCAACAAATATCTTTACTGAATCATTGGGAATTTCAACATACCAATCTAAAGCAATCTCTAACTAAAGAGCGAGAATAAAGCGTCGCCCGGCATTGCAACAACCCCAGTGTGTTATATGCTTGGGTTTCCACTACATCAAAGCTCTTGAAGGAAGGTAGCACAAAACCCATATTGGATTGCATCAAATTCCTTAGGGTCTACCCTTTGAACCGATGATCCTCCCGAGCTTGAGCCAACACTTCCTTCACTCTTGTGGATCGATGTCTTTTCTTATATGGAGGTACTTTCCACTACCTTCCTATACATGCTAGTGCTACCTTGCTCAGAGAGGTAAGGTCTTGGTGGGTCAAGACATGCACTAACTTCGGGCTCATTGTTCTATAGTAGGATGAACTGGGGCTTATTTGAAAACTATTGTTAACAAGTCCTCTACTCATCATCCTATCTATCTGTTCATCTTTTTTGCTTCAAGATATCGAGGTGTTGATTGGGCGTGTCTTCACGATCAACCTCATCACCATGGCTCTTGCTCCTCTTAGAAGAGATCCGTATCACCATCTGAGACTCCATGAGTCTCCCAACAAATCATCTTCATTGGGGTACCTTCTCTCATTCAACCAATCATACCCCAAAAATCTTATTCTCTACTAGATAATGTGCTACTATCTCCTTGAGAGAATGATCAATCTGAATGGGAACAAATGATCTCAGTGAACTGGTATGATCATTGTTGTGCACTAAGAGGCAGGACCTACCTTCGGAGAGTCAATCCTATGAGGACTATACTTGCTAGATGAGACACATTTATGACTGTTACTAGGTATGAAAGGGGTGACATTCCTAGGAGGTTCCACTATCATTGATGTAGCTGGGCTATCATCTGTTACCTCTGAAATAACTACTACCATCTCCACGTCTTGCTAAACTGGTAGAGTTGGTGAAGGGACGACCACTTGGGGTCTCCACTCTCCACCTCTTGGGAAGGTCGGCAGAGCTTCGGCCTTGCCATAGTAGGTGTAGAGTAGGATCCCTCTGTAATCACCAATGGGTATGCTTCTCCCGATATGGCCTTCATGGCCTTTGATGGAACGGAGATGTTATGACTTGGGTGGTGATGGCGGTAGGGGGGTGTGTGGAGACACCAACTCTCTATGAACAGCTATCCTCTTTGATGAACTCTTGTAAGTAAAATGTTGTCAGTATGGTGGCGGGTAGCACGCTAAAATCATTAAGTCGAAGGCTGTGGCGACTAAACCTCGCCTCTCCCTGGTAATGAGATGTATGGGCCTCTCGGCCCTCTCACAGAATATGTTTTCCCACTGCGTGGGATAATGGATCTTAGATCAAATTGAGCTCGACTCGAGCGTCATAATCTCACCAACTAACACAAGATGGGAGGCCTACGACCTCGCTTAGTAACGATGCGCTAGACCACGGTGGAGGTGATGTGCAAATCCTTCATCCTCTCTATCTAACCTAGAGAGGATGAAACTAATTCTTGTAACTAGTGTGAAGTCAAAGAAAACTCCCTCAGGTGATGCTTCCATCTCTAGCAATCCTAGTAGTTTTGTTCCTTGTGTTGTAGGATGGGAGGTAAGAAGACCCATACTCAAAAGTAGGGGATCAATCCACGAGATGAGCCTTACCCTGAGGGTAATGAGAGGGTGATAACCCTCATGGGGCAGACAAACCATGGGCTGGGTTGGCGACTTACTATCACTTGCTGGTGGAACTTCCACTGCTTTCCTCAATGAGGAGATGTCAATCAGGTAGATCAATGGATGACCACTACCCCGACCACCATGGTCTCTTGGAGAGGGAGGGGCCCTCACATGTAATCCTCACTCTCAAATCCCCTTCAAATGGATATGGTGTGTATGATCCAATGGAGAAGTTGGCTAGTCCAAGGCCAAATCCATGCCATGAGGGAAAGTGAAACAAATTTTGTAAACGCCATTTCAAATCAACTAAAGACGAAAAACTAAACTGTATGTATAATGGTGAGAATCATGAAATGAGCTTGGATCATTCTATTTTATTCATTTTTTGAATTTGAATTAAAATTTGAACCCACATCCAACATCTTGGAAGTGTTAAGTGGGGTTCAAATAGATTTGAAGATTTAGAAATTTGATTGAAAAGAGAATTTTGATATGAATCCAACTTCAACAAATTTGAGTATGTTGAAAAGTGGATTCAAATATTTTAGAAGGATGCTTCCATAGGTTCATGTTTTTTGAATTTAGATTTTGATTTGAGGACCCTTTCCTTTAACAAATTTGGTATGTTAAAGTAAGGTCAATTGATTTTATTTTTGATTTGGTTTTACTTTAGCAAATTTGGGTATGCTAAGTGAAGTGTTTGAACATAATTGTTTCTTTTTTGTGAATTGTTGTTTAATTTTGGAAATTGGAATTCCCATAGCAAATTTAGGTATGCTAAGTGAAGAACCCAAGTGTGTTTGTTTGATTTTTTTGAAAATAGGATTCTTAGCAAATTTGAGTATGCTAAGAAAATCCTAAGTGTTTCATTTATTTTTGGATGTTTGATTTTTTGAAAGAGTAGGATCCTTAACAAATTTGGGTATGCTAAGAAAATTATAATGCATTTCATTTTTGTTCTAATTTATTTTTGATTGAAAGTGGAGACTTTACTTTAGCAAATATGGTATGCTAATAAAGTTTCACTTAATTTTGTGAAATGGAAATTTTCACTTAGCAAATTTGAGTATGCTAAATGAAATTCCAATAGATGTGTTCAAAATTTTTTGATTTGGATTTGAAAATGGAAACTTTTCTTTAGCAAATTTGGTATGCTAAAGAATGAAGTTCCAAAGGTGCTTGAAAATTTTTTGGTTTTGAATTTGGAGGCTTCACTTAGCAAATTTAAGTATGCTAAATGAGTTCCAAATATGTTTGAAAATTTTGATTTTGAATTTGGAGACTTCACTTAGCAAATTTGGGTATGCTAAATGAAGTTCCAAATGTGTTTGAAAATTATATGATTTTGATTTTGAAAGAAGACTTCCATTTAACAAATTTGGGTATGTAGAAATGGAAATCAATCTTATTTTGCAAATGTGAAAATTTTATTTTGTATGTGATTATTGCTTTTTGAAAGATTCCAACTTAATCATATATGAGATATGTTTATGGGATTTCCAAATGATGTTATTTTTTATTTGAATGAAACTTCATTCAATAAATTTGAGTATATTAAATGGATGTTAATATGTATTTTTTAAAATTAATTTTATTTGAAAATGAAACTCATTCAATAGGTGGGTGTATTGAATGGAAAGGTTCATGTATGCTTTTGAAAATTTATTTTTGATTTTGATTTTTTGAAAGATGATCGTTCATTTTATTTTGAAAATGAAATATTCATCAAAATGAATTAAAGGAAGATGTTCATTTGTGCTTTTGGAAAAGATTGTTAGTTTATTTTTAAAAATTCTACAAACAATTATATGAATTGTTACATAAGGGTGATAAAATTTTATGGAAGATATTTTATTATGTGCATTTTTGAAAGAGTGCTTTTGAAAAGCAAGGTTCTTATGAAAAATTTATTTTTGTCCTTATTATTTTAGAATGAACCTTTTCTTATCATAATGGGGAGTCTTTAAATGTTTTCTTTTATTTAGATCTTTTTATTTTACCCATTGGAGAATCCAAGTTTTAAGACCAACATGGGTGAGGTCCTAAAACCTAAGGATGTTGGCTAACTCAACTTAAGAATGAAATAAGCTAAGTGCCAATGGAAAAAGATAGTCTCAAATTCAAACCAAAGTACAAAACCCACTATCAATACTTGAAGACAATGATCATTTACCAAAGATGGAGAGAGGAACCATCCCAATGAAGTCAAAAAAAATCTATGGTGAAAATTATTTTCTTCATCTATACTTTTGAAGACGTTAAATGAAAATAGGAATATACACCTTTTTGGGACACCACATCGATCCGCATATGTTCTTATTAAGGTGATCTGACATTGAGAGAGGTGTACTATCTCAGAGATAGAAGTCACCACCCTACAATGGACCTAATCACCAATAAGGACTCCTAAGATAATGTGCATATGTACCAGAGATTCTTCCCACTTTACATGGAAAGTAAAGTAAGATTTTAAAGTTCGTTAAGTTCCTACAGGGCAAGCCCCTTAGTTAATTACATCCTAAGGGGGGATCCCTATCTTTTGATTAAGTAAATGATCATTGTCTCCAAAGATTTCAATAGGTAGGACTATCAATTGATTTATTATTTTGGAAGATCAAATGGGATTGATCAAAAGAGGGAGTTAATTCAAGCCAAAGGAGATAAGTAGGAGATTCCGATGTTAGGAAACCTGTGAGCATCTCAAACTATCCATGATTGGGCTTTACATTTTGAAATTGATTTAGTTTGTTTGAGTTGAATTTTTTTATTAGAAATTTAGGCTTATGATTCCTCAACACAAGATTATGGAAATGCCTAAGAGGTAAGGATATAAACTTATGGCCCATGAAAGGGAGAAGCAACCAACCTAAATTTAGTGAGGGCCAAAAGCACAACCTAAATCTAAGGCAAAATGGGTATTTGGTTTGCCTCCATAGAGAACCACCCACTACTTGGACTTACAACCTTGGGGTGGCAACTAACTCTTCCTATGATTTTAAATTCATGTAGGCAAGTCATATGCTTTATGCAAGATAGAGGCTATTATTTATTTAGAAAGACTAAGTCCTTAAACTCACTCCCTAAAGAGACTAGATCATGTAAGGGTATGCTTCAAATGATAAATGCAATTCAAATTTCATTTTTATTTTCATTTTGGACAATTATTTTGACTCAATAATAGGATTCATATGCCTAATGCATGAAAAAAGAGATTATTGGCCAAAATCAATGAAGGGAGGAGGTGTGTTTCCACCATGGCTCTCAAAGGTCAAGCCAAGTTTCTAGCAAGGTGAAAGCCCTCCAATCAAGAGTGAAAATAATATGCATTTATACATGATGTTATAAAGAAGTACTCATCCAAGGGGTTGCTAATTCTTTATCTTGATTTTAACTAAGCTTTTGGTGAGGTTATGAGTTCTTTATTTTAGTTTTGAGTTATTAGATTTGGTAAAATATTTATTTTCCTAAGAGCCTAATCCACATCCAGCCATACATAAAGCAAGGAAGAAACTAGGAAAATGATGCCACTTAATGCACAAGCTAAACAAATCATCAATCAATTTATAAAAATCATAAAAGAATAAGAGGCCAAGTGTGGTGGCACCGAAACTCAAAAATAAATTATGTGAGCTCTACCCTTATACAACCCATATTATAAATGAATTAAATACAATTAAACAAGAAATTCATTGTTATGGGGGCCTTCAAGCTTCATTTCTTCATTCTTCTTTTCTTCTTCTTCTTCTTTTCTTTCATCTTTAGTTCCTTCTTTTGGATGGTTGGAAGGTGGATGCTCCCAAGGCTTCACATGGCATAAGATAGGATCTTATGACCAATGCTCATCCTAATCCCATAACAATCATTCCAAAATCCTAATTACAAAATTTACATGAAAAAAAAGAAAAAAAATCTAGCTAACACGCAAAACAAAGTTAGCTAAACAAACCACCAAATCCAAGCATGTATATTGGACTTATCACCCCACACATGGGTGACTAAGTCCACTATCTATTGGATTATTCTTAGGGGTATAAGCACAAAAGTATTTATATTTTTATTTATTAACCCCTTAAGCACAATCCTCGAGAAATAATGGATTAGACTAAGATCGCCTACCATTCATTCTACACATACATCCTAACATCCAGACTAAATATATATCACAAAACAAAATCAAGCATCAAACCATGCACCCTAACCTAAAGCTAGAACTAGTGTGACTTAGCTGTGTGTGCTTTGGAGGTTTGTGTGGTATGCTTAGCTATGGTTTTAAGTTAGAATTTTCTAAGTGTGAAGCATGTTCAACTTAGAGGAGGGTTTCATTTAAGTGATTTAATTTTTGGATTGATTTTATTTTATGTTTTGATTAGGTTCAAGTGAATCCTACAATTAATTACTAAGTTATAAAGAGGGAAGAGAAGAACTTCTCTTTCCTTCCCTAACCTAAGTAATTTTTAAAGTGGATTCATATTTTAGTTTTGTTTAGTGAATATTTTGAATAAGTGTTTTAATTAATCCTAAGTTTAGATGAACTCTAAACTAACATATTCAAAAAGAAGGCATTTTAAGATTAAATAAAATGAACTAAATTCACAAAACATACATCACTTCATTTCTTTCCCAACATGTATAACATACATATGATTGAGTCTTAAGCATATCTACACACACAAATGAGAATGTTTAACACACTTTATGATGCATGCTAAGCAATTCATTGAAGAAAATTTGAAAGTTTATGATGCATGATTTTCATTAAGTATAAAAGGATATGTTTTAATTTTCATACACACATGAAAGTAAGAAGGCATAAATGAGTACAGCCATTGTTAACCAGAGGTGTAAGGTACAAACCTACTTCTACTAAATCTTTCCTTAAATACAACATGTGTACGAAATGAATGGAAAAGAAAGAATGCAAAATTTTGTATTAATTCATTTATTTGTTTATGCAATTTATATGTTCAAGCATATCCTTCTTAAGTGATACTATAGGAATGAATAGGATGTGGAATTAGGAAAGTGTTAGGTTCTTTTAAATGAACCATGCACCTTGCCAAATCCTATTCAAAATCATACTAAAAGAGAGAAGGAAGACCTACACTAAGCACATATATTTTATTCACATGCAAACTTATAATTAAGATATAAGTAACACACAGTTTTGATAATTGATTCATATGTTTTGAAAATAATTTGAATTTAATAGTGATAATAGCCACTCATATTCTTACTTTAGCCAACACATGCAATTTGACATAAAGGAAACATTTTCATTTTAAATTTGAATTTTGAAAAGCATGGATGCATGAAATGACATACACATATTTAGCATGTTGGGAATGACAAAGTAATGAAAGCATGTAAACACATTCACTTTAATTAAATCCTAAAGATAATCTTATCAAATAAGAAAGCTTAAAGTAAATCAAAGTTTATTTAATATAACTTTTGTTTAATTTTGAATTTGATCTAATTTTGAAATTGTGACATGAGTTTAATATTCTAACCCATTCCACATGTGTTTGACATTTTTTTTAATTTTAGATGATTAGATTCATTTTAGATTTTGATTAGGTTAAGGTATGAATTAAACATGTTAATTAACCCTTACTTACACCACCAGCATAGTTAATCAAATAATTATGAGCTAATGAGATGACATAAAATCTCACAAGGAATTTTAATTTGCAATGCACCTAAGAAGAAAGGGGCCTAATATAATTTGGCTCATGATTAATGATTAATTAAGCTATGGGTTTAACTTAAGTAATTTCAAAACACCCCTCACACATATGAGTTAAAGTTTGATTTTCTTAATTGAACTTAGGCTCTTGAACACCTAAGCATCTACCCAGAGTAGATTAATTAAGTTCTAGAAGGTTTTAGAATTTTTAGAATTTAATTAAGATGGTAATTAATGAATTAGCCCTTAATTAAAGAGGATTAAGAAAGAAAAGGGGTTTAGGAATAGCTTGGGGAAATGCCCCAAAATTATTCTCCAAGCCTCCTATTCACTGATCAAACCTTAATCAACTTCAATAAGGGATTAAAACACTAATCAAACCCTTATTATCCTATATTTTTAATTACATAATTAGGAAATGAATTAGCAATTCCTTAAGCCACCAATAAATCCCAAGAAAATTAGAGGGAGAAGTCATCCCCAAAATATACCAAGAAGTTTGAGATTAATTAGTGGATTAATTAAGGGTATTAGCAAATTAAAATTTCCAATAAAACAAAATCGAGAAAGATACAATTCAAAATCTATTAAAAATTTTAAAATATTTTTAGATTGAATTATCTTTTTGCAATTTACCTCATATTTTTTGATTTTTTTATTTAGAGATATGAATTTTTTTTAAGTTTAAGTGATTAATTAGAAATTAAATAAATCTTAATTAAATCCCTAATCTCCATGGCATGACACGCAGGCGCTGAGTCAAATACACTTTCCATGCGTCAACCCGTGAGTGGTGACTTAAGTGTCACGTCGTGGCGCATGGGCTATACAGCGCAGATCACCATTCGATCAGGATCATATGGCAAGATTAAAAATTTAAATCATTTAAGCGTGTTTGATCTCGATCGTCCATCCAAAATGAGTGGATGGACGGCGATTCACCTATCTCCTGAACCATGGAGGTCATCCATGTTCTAGAGCAAGATCCAAATTGAGCTTAGATTTGGCAAAATCTTGGACACACCATCATCAAGCAATATATCACATCCAATGGAAACTTCATGCCATTAAATTTTCTTTCATGGGACCAACACCTAGAGTTTAGAGATAAAAAGCCTAACCTCATGGAGGTGATCCGCGATTCTCTTGGAGGAGCTTCTTCTGGTTGAGACGAAGCTGTGGTGAAAGTATTAGCTTCTGAGGTTGAGTAGATTGCTTTATGGACCAACCCCTCCTTAGCTCCTTATGACTTTGATAGAATTAGACCTCTCCTTGCCTTTGGAACTTGAGAGAGAGCTTAGGTAAAGCCCTCTCTGGGGTGCAAAGAGGTTGAATTGATTTGGAGTGTGGAGAGTATGTAATCTATGGAGCTCCCCTATTTTTAAAGGATGAAAATATGGCAATTTCAATCCCTTCTAGAAGCTTAGGAACACTCAAGAATGCTTCCTATAACTCTCACACTCAATCAGCACATGAGAATTGAAGTGAATTAGGGAGTATATCTCCCGCAATCGGATGGCAAGCATTTGCCATTTTGATCCAATTGCAAGATTAAAGGGTTGTTTGAGCTATTAGAAGTTTGCACATGGTAGTGGGTTTAGGCTAAGGTGAGTGGTAACCTCCCATGTGCTTCAAATTGAGTGGAGGGAGGTTTTCCATTTGGCCAATTTGAGCCATGTGATTTTGGCCTTAGGTCAATTTGTGACCCAAACCCATTGGGTTGGGTGCACCACCTCCATAGGTCTACTTAACTTATTAGAAGGTATCAAGAAGATATGAAGAGGGCTTGACCAAATTCCCCATGGATTTGACCAAAATTTATTCTATGGCCTAGCCGTAGAATGGTCATTTGGCTGACTTTTGAATTTGAATATGTTGGGTATGTTGATAAAATAGGTTTGGCCAAGTTTCATTGGATTTGGAGTTCATTTGGTATGGTTTGGCTCATGTTGACCCATTTAGGTCAAAATGGGTCAACTTGGGTCAAGTTGACCAATTGGTCAAATTAGGTCAAACCAAGGGTTGGGTCAAGTTCATATGACCATTTGAAATGTTTTGGTGGCTTTGGTTTGATTCAATTTGGTTTAGTTTTGAGTTTGGCTCATATGACTTCATTTAGGTCAAATGGGTCAAGTTGACCAATTTGACCAATTTGACCTATTTGAGCTAGGCCATGGGTAGGTTTAGGTTTGGTTAGTCATATGAAGTGGATTGGTATCTATATTCCCAATCAATTTTGGTTAAGTTTGAATTTGGCTAAACATGACCCTTTAGGTTAAGTTGGGTTCAAGGTCTTAATTGGGTTAGGTCTAGTTGGCCAATTGAGGCTTTGGTCAAGTTCAACAAGTGATTTGGAATGAACTTGACCCATTGGTTTGAATCAATTTGGCTTAGATCAAGTTTTGACATTTTGACTTTTAGGTCAAGTTGGGTCAAGTAAAATTGCTAGGTTAGGCTCAAATGTTGACTTGGTCAAGCAAACATAGTTCATGAATGAACTTAGATCAATGGTTTCAATCAATTTGGCCTATGGTGGATTTTGGCTATGTTGTTTCATTTTTGTAAGTGTTGACTTGGTCAACCTTAGGTTTGACTTGGTTTGACCCAATTTGATTGATTGATCATCCATGATGATTGTTGATCATGATGAGAGGCATAGGTGAGTTTGATTCAATCCAATTTGGTTAGGATTAGAATTTGGCTCATAAGGGTACTTTAGGTCACTTTGGGTCAAGTGAGCCTAAGTGGTCAAATGGCTTGGTCAAAGCTTGATTTGAGTTTTATTGAACTTGTATATGGACTTATGATTGAAATATAAATCCATTTACAAGTGATTTGAAGTCAAATGGGTTTTGATTCATTTGACAATTTCATATTCAAAGGAAGAACATGAATGGATTTGGAGTTTGATTTTTGAATTGGATTTTGATTTGGTGATTGAAGTTTGTATTTATATTTGGATTCATGATTGTAGGGTTGATTGAATCATGAAAAAAATCAAGAGTTTGGCTTGATTTGAAATTTATTTGTTCAAGATTTTGACTTGAAAGGCTTAGGTTAGATTTTGAATAGATTTGAGTTTGATCTTTAGAATTGGTTTTGATTGTTTGAATTTATATTTCATTTATATATGTGAATATAAATGAGAATATAAATGGGTTATGAGAAAATTTGATCAATTTGAAGTGATTTGATCATGATTAAAGTCCTTAAGAAAATTAAGGACTTAGAAAAGATTTAATTTTGAATTTGAATTTTTAATTTGAATTTTGAATTTGATTTGATTAATTTATATTTATATTTCATTTATATATGTGAATATAAATGAGAATATAAATGTATGAAAATCTCATGAGTTTGATTTGGTTTGAATTTGATTTTGCTAAGTCCATGAAGGAAAATTTAAAGACTTAGAAAATTTCATGAATTGATTTTGAATTTGGAGTTTAGTTTGATTGGTTTGAATTCATATTTCATTTATATATGTGAATATAAATGAGGATATAAATGAATTATGAGAAAATATCATGAGTTTGAATTGGTTTGATCATGATTTTGAATAAGTCCTTAAGAGAAGATTAGGAACTTAAGAAAAATTTGGACTTAGGAATTTCATTCATGTGTTTCAATCATGGATTTAAATTATGGATTTCAATCACATGGAGTTTATTTGAGTTTGGAGAAAATCAAATAAGATTGATTTAGAGTTTAACTTGAAGGAAGGAAGGTGAGGAATGGTTCAATCTAAGGGTAGGAAAATATTTCTAATACCCTTAAGGCATGACCTATTCCTATGGCTAACTCTTCTAAGTCTCTAGGGCTAGGTTGAGTGTCCACCTAATCACTAGATATGTCTTAAGACTAAGGAACTCTTAAAGTATAAGAGAAGTCCTATGTCTAGATGGAGGGTTGAGAGCTCATTTAAAAAATGAGGTCAACCTTCCCCCATAGGGAACTTTAGTGCTCGTTAAATAAACCTACTTTATTCATCCATGTAAAGTAGAGAAAAATCTTTGGTATATTGAGACCCATCATGCCTTTGGAGTCCTTATTAGGTGATTAGGTCTATCATAGGGTAGTGACTCCTATCTTTTGAGATAGTACACTATTCCTTGAGATCATAACCGATCACCTCAATATGTACACCCTCAGATCTGTGGTGTCCCCCCCCATGAATCAAAAATAAACACCATAGAATTTCGGTGACTCCTAATTATTTCTCTCTCCATCTTTGGTACAGTTGTTATCTCCAAGCATCGATAGTGGACTTGCATTTCATGTGAGTCCAAAACTTTCTTCCTTCCATTGACACTTAGCTTTTTCATTCTTAAGCAAAGTTATTCAACATTCTTTAAGTTTTAGGACCTCACTTCATTTAGATCATGAAACCTCTATTGGGCTCCCCAATAGGTAAAAAATAAAATTTATCAATGAATGGAGAGATAATGGAAATCTAAAACCTCCTTACCACTAGCTTGGTGAGCCGAGGTTCATGATAAAATTTAAGAAAATAAATTATTTCACAAAATGACACTTTACAAAATCTCTTTTTTGAAAATAGCCACCTTCATTCAACATAGTCAAATTTGTTGAATGAAGATTCTATTTTCAAATCATAACATAAAATTGAAACTCCACCCAACATATTTCACATATGCTAGAGTTGAAGTTTCTCTCTTTTAAAAATCAATAAATCAAAGACATGGCATCAGAACATATCATTGAAATCTATTTAACATACTTAAGATTTGTTAAATAAATTTCACCTCTATTTTGGAATCTTATTTGACATGCCACATTTGTCAAACAAAGAATTTCCCTCTCTTTCAAAAAAAGAAAGAGAGCACATCAAATACATTTGGTTCCCACTTAAACATATCAAAGTTGTTTAAGTGTGAATCTCATTTTTATATGCATTTGATTCTCACTTAACATGTCAAGGTTGTTAAGTTAGAATCTTATTTTCATGTCACATTTCATTCACTTAACATATCAGGTTGTTAAGTGAGTTTGTTTCATTTTAGAATGAGCTCTCAACCTCCATCTTAGACATAAGACTTCTCTTAGACTTTAAGAGTTTCTTAGTCTTAAGACACATTTAGTGATTAGGTGGACACTCAACCCTAGAGACTTAGAAGAGTTAGCCATAGGAATAGGTCATGCCTCAGGGGTGTTTGAAATTTGCCTACCCTTAGCTTGAACCACTCCTCACTTTCCTTCCTTCAAGTCAAATTAATTTTATTTCATTTCCTCCAAACTCAAATCAATGCCATATGATTGAAATCCATGATTGAAGCCCATGATTGAAATTTCAAATTCCAAATCATTATTAAGTCCTTAATCCTCTTAAGGACTTAGCCAAAATCACATTCAAACCAATTCAAATCATGATATTTTCTCATAACTCATTTATATTCACATATATAAATGAAATATAAATACAAATTAATTAAATCAAATCAAAAAAATTAAATTCCAAAATTTCCTTAAGTCCTTAATTTCCTTCTTAAGGACTTAGCCTAAATCATGTTCAAATCAATTCAAATTTATGGGATTTTCAAATAACTAATTAATATTCTCATTTATATTCACATATATAAATGAAATATAAATATAAATCAATCAAACCAAATTCAAAAATTCAAATTCAAAAATTCCAAAATTTCTTAAGTCTTTTAAATTTCTTCTTAAAGACTTAGCCTATATCATGAAAATCACTTCAAATTCATGAAATTTTCTCAAGACCCATTTATATTCTCATTTATATTCACATATGTAAATAAAATATAAATTCAAACAATCAAAACCAATTCCAAAAATAGAACTCAAATCTATTCAGAATCCAACCTAAGCCTTTCAAGTCAAAATCTTGAACTTAGCCAAATCAACTTCAAATCCAGCCAAACTCTTGAATTTTCTTAATGATTCAATCAATCCTACATGAATCCAAATATAAATACAAACTTTAATCACTTAATCAAAACTTAATTCAAAATCAAGCCAAATCCATTCATGTTCTTCCTTTGAATATGAAATTGGCAAATGAATCAAAACCCATTTGACTTCAAACCACTTGCAAATGGATTTATATTTCAATCATAAGTCCATATAAAAGTTCAATCAAACTAAAATCAAGCTTTGACCAAGCCATTTGACCCACTTAGGCTCACTTGATCTAAAGTGACCTAAAGTACCCTTATGAGCCAAATTCTAATCCTAACCAAATTGGATTGAGTCAAACTCACCTATGCCTCTCATCATGATCATCAATCATCATGGGATGATCAATCAATCAAATTGGGTCAAACCAAGTCAAACCTAAGTGTTGACTAGGTCAACACTTTGCCAAAATGAAACCCAACATAGCCAAAATCCACCATAGGCCAAATTATTTGAAACCATTGATCTGAGTTCATTCATGAACTATGTTTGAAGTTGACCAAATCAATATTTGAGCCTAACCTAGCCTAATTGGACACTTGACCCAATCAAAAACATAAAATAAAATTAATAGAAAATAATCAAATCACTTAAATGAAACCCTCCACTAAGTTAAACATGCTTCACACTTAGAAAATTCTAACTTAAAGCCATAGCTAAGCATGACACGCAAACCTTTAAAGCACACACCTTCGACTAAGTCACCACTTATAGATTTAGGTTAGGGTGATGCATGGTTTGATGCTTTTATATTTTATGATATATGTTTTTTAATGCGGGTGTTAGGATGTATGTCGTAGAATGAATGGTATGGTGATCTTA